>JZKD02S2391928.1:11553-30488 GCA_000966675.3 Picea glauca | reverse complement strand
TATATATATATCTTATGTTAATTTATTATATATGATATATATAATATCTATATATACATAAAATAAAATAAATATAAATATATATTAAAAAATAATATTTAAAAAAAATAAAAAAAATTGCAAGGATGGTCAAAAATGAAGAACTTAAGGTCGATGTGAATAAATGCAGAGATGACGTCAACGATGTAAGGTACCGAATTAACAATGTGGAAAAAACGAAAAAAAGACATGAATGAAAAAATCGATAAATTACTCAAGACCGACGACAAAATTGATCGGTTAATGCAACAAGGTGAAAGATTATTGCCGCTTTCCGAAAACGATAAAAATGAAACAAAAAGAAGACTTGATGAACATAGTGGAAAAATTGAACAATTAACAAAACGTGTCGAGGCCTTATTCACAGAACCCTTAGCTTATCGAAGACCACCACTAAGTTTTGAAATACCATAAATAAATTCAGAAAATCAAGGAAATCAGGAAATTCCAGAGGAAAATATTTTGAGAAATATGCACATTCCTAGATTCCAAGACAGAGATTACCATTTTTTTTAAAAAGAATTACCAAAGTATGATGACAACGACCATAGAGGAGTTGTTGTTTGGATAAACAAAATGGATGTAATTTTTGAATCAAACCCCCCTTAGGCGAACAAGAGAAGGTAATGAGAACCTCTAACAGTCTAGAAAGAGAATCTTATGATTGGTACCTTTGGTGGTCCAAGAAATGTGATGCTCGTTCATTCCACTGGAAGAATTTTACAATAGCCCTACTTAAAAGACTTCACGACGAAGAGGATGACGACCTGTATAACAAGGGCGTGCATCTCAAACAGAAGGGAAATGTAAACGATTATACTCATGAATGGGAGGTTCTAGCAACAAGGCAATGCAAATTCACGGATGAGCAGCTCATTAAAGTGTACATATGTGGCCTAAAAGATTACATTCATAGTGAAATTAAACTATGGAATCCTAAAACAATTGAGGATGCAAGACACACAACAAGGCTAATAGAAAAAAAAAAACAAGTTCAATAAACCAACATTCACAAGTCCAGAAAGGTTAAATAAATATTCAGACGATAGAACGAAGAAATACACTACATACAAACCTAAAAAGTATTTACCACGTCATTTGAGGGAAGGTCAATCCAGTCATCAAGACTCAAATAAAAAATGGGAAAGAAAATGTCAATATTGTGGAGACAAATGGTCACTTGGGCACAAATGCAACACTAAAAAAATATATTCTTGTAAAGAAGAGAAAGAATCAAGCATATCTGACAGTGATTCAGATAAAGAAAGTGAAGAGGAAAGTGAGGCCCCAAATACAAACACCTATGAGGCAATTCCCAAGATATCCTTGGCTGCAATAATACGAACAACACAACCGCAAACGTTAAAACTAAAAGGGCACATAAAAAAGAAAATGTCACCATTCTAATCGATACAGGGAGCACCCGTAATTTCATAGATGTAAATGTTGCAAAGAAATTAAACCTATTCATATATCAGGCCGCAGATATAATAGTAATGGTGTCAGATGGAAAAAAAAATTGATGGCATAGGAAAATGCCACAAGATCAAGCTTCAAGTAGCAGATTACGAATTGGAATCTAGATTATACACCATACCCTTTGGAGGAGTAGACGTCGTCTTGGGAATTCAATGGTTACAAATGCTAGGGACCTATTATGCAAATCACCAAAACAATTTATAAAATTCAAATGGGAAGGAAGACAATACAAATTATATGGATTCCAGCCGCCTCCCACCCAAATTATATCCTCACAACAAATGGAGAAAATAATTCGAATAGGAGCACCAAATTACGTGGCACACTGTCATCAGATGGAGTTATTAACAACAGAAATAGTCAAATCTCAACATCGATAGATTCAAACATTAATCCAAAAATACGATAAGGTATTCCAAGACTTACCTATGAAGCTGCCACCTAATAGAAACATAGAACATATAATCAAGTTTAAGCCAGATTCAACACCAGTTAATATTAGACCTTATCAATATCCTCACCACCATAAGATGAAAATAAAAAGGCTAATTCAAGACCTATTGAAATGTGGGGTTATTACGACAAACATGAGCCTATATGCAACCCCAGTAATACTGGTTCGAAAAAAGGATGGATCTTTCAGACTATGTATAGACTATCGAGGGTTAAATAAAATAACTGTAAAAAACAAATTTCCTATACCCTTCATAGATGAGTTGCTATATGGAATCCATGGAGCTAAATACTTCTCAAAATTGGATTTAAGATCAGGGTACTACCAGATTCGAGTAAGATTAGAATATGTACAAAAAATTGTTTTTCAAACACACGAAGGTCATTATGAGTTTAAAGTCATGTCATTCGGTCTAACCAATGCACCAACTACCTTCCAAGAAACTATGAATCAACTTTTTCTCCCCTACTTAAGGAAGTTCATATTGGTCTTCTTTGATGATATTCTTATTTACAGTAAAACTTGGAAGGAGCATATGAAGCATTTAGAACAGGTACTTTCTCTCTTAGAGAAAAATCAATTCTATGCAAAACTATCAAAATTCTCCTTTGGTAAAGAAGAAGTAGAATACCTTGGTCATGTCATATCTCGAGAAGGAGTCAAGGTGGACATTGAAAAAATCAAGGCAATCACAGAATGGCCCAAACCAAAGAACATATCAAAACTAAGGGGATTCCTTGGATTAACGGGTTATTATTGAAGATTTATCAAGAACTACACTCATTTGACAACACCCTTATCAAACTTATTAAAGAAAATTTCCTTCAAATGGGATAATTGTTGTTGATTGCAGCTTCATGAGACATCCTCCAAATCGTTCTCCTCTGGATTGAGCTGAGACATCTCTGTGAGGGATCCCAAGTGTTGGGTGTGCCCATGTAATGGGCGTACGTCAGACTCTAGACTGAGTTGCGATGATTTTTGGTCTCTTGTCTACTCCTCTTGACTGAGTTGAGATGACTTGAGATGGTCTCCTTCCTTGTACTTCTCTGGACCGAGTTGATATGACTTGAGATGGTCTCCTTCCTTGTACTCCTCTAGACTGAGTTGAGTCGGCTTGAGATGGTCTCTTTCCTTGTACTCCTATGGACTTAGTTGAGTCGGCTTAAGATGGTACTCCAGATGGTACTCCTGTGGACTCAGTTGAGTGATTTGTTGAGTATGATGTCCATATGGTTGAGCACAGGTAGGTGTGTCCCTAGTGGTTGAGCACTAGTGGATGTGTGAGATCCTTGTTGTATTGTCTAAGAGTAAGATTTACTTGTAACCCTAATTTGTGGTGTAAAGGGTACAAGTCGGCCCCACCATATGCAAGATAATTAATATTGTGTAATGATTAATTATATTATTGAGTTATTGAGGTCAATTATATTGTGCCAATAAACACGCTTTTTGTTGTGTCAGTTCTTGTATAAATAAAGGTGAATCCCCATTGAGGATTACACACTCTCACTTGTCATCTCGGAATTTCAGCAAGTCCATGTACAGCTGAAGTGCGCACCTCTCTTGGGCGCTAGGTTCTAGGTTTTGGTAAGAACTCTTTTGTGTGCTAAGTCTATGGCGTGGGGGATCTTTTCTTGAGAATATAGCAAAGTATTGTTGGGTTTTTCCCTTGTTTGAGAAGGATTTTCCTAGGATACTTCTTGTGTTCTTGTGCATGGTTATTCTTCTTGTGATCTTAGTTATTGCAACATTTGTGTATGGTATTGCTACATTATTTATGGTTCAAGTACATGCTAAATGAAATAAACTACAAGTGCATGAGAAAATAATTTTTAAAATTCAACATGGTATCAGAGCATAGTTCCTGAAGAGCCATTGCACAAGCAATTGAAGAAGCCAGTTGCCCTCTCCCCTTACTACAACTGCAAAAATGACTCCTCCTCTCTTGCTAGGTTTCAACACCTTCCACTAAAACATTGGGGCTAATTTTTGCATAGGAGTGGAAGGCCTCCTTCAACACACCTCCAGAGACTCTCAGATTGAAATTCCGAGAATTTATTATTTTTGGCCCTAGGGTTTCTAGGGTTCCGCAATTTTCTGCAAAATTTTTGTTTTAGGGTTTCTACAACACATTGAAGGACTTTTTTCAAGATTACCAGTGTCCTTCTGAATTTCAAGGCTTATTGTTGGCAGTCATAAGTCCAACAGAACCTAAATTTGCTAGCCTATCCTAGTCGTTAGGGTTTGTGGAAGAATCTGCAAACCATGAGGGACAGAACTTTGGTGGAAGATAGGCTTGCTGGATCAAGCAACTTCAGTTCTTGGAAATCAAGACTACAGATTACCCTGGAAGAGGATGACCTATTGACTTTGATAGAAAATACTCTACCAGAAACAACTACCGATGAAGAGAAGGAAGATTGGAAGGAGGATGACGTCAAAGCAAGAAAGATAATCATCTATTCAATAAGAGATCATCTACTACCTTGTATTGCTAACCTAAAGACAACTTATGAGATGTATGATGCACTAAAGAATATGTTTGAGAGTAAAAAAACCCTCATAGATCTTACATTGAAGAATCAACTTCAACACATCAAGATGACAAAAGCTGACACCGTTGCTACATTCTTCATGAAGATTTCAAAGATCAGAGACCAGCTAGGTGCCATTGGAGAAACCATATCAGATAGAGAACTTGTCTTGACTACTCTCAATGATCTTCCAAGACATTGGGAACCATTTCTTCAAAGTATCATTGGTAGAGCATAACTACCTGGATTTGATCGTCTATGGACATACTGCACCCAAGAAGAAACTAGACTTATAGTCAGAGGAGTGCAAGACTCCACTCATGATGACAATCATTCTCTTGCTTTTCATACAAAGATAAGCAACATAATAAATATAAGAAGTTTCAACAAAGAATTCAAAGACAAGAATACTTCATCAACTTCAGGTCATGAACACATAAAAGACAATTCAAAGATTCAGTGTTTGAGATGTGACAAGTATGAACACATTGTGAGAAATTGTCCTACCAAGAAGAAAGGAAGACAACTTGCCTCCACTACTGATGTTAATCCAGAGCCACATCAAAGAGATGAAGGCATAAAATATGAATATTCTTCTTTTGAAAAACTCACATATGAAGGAAAATTTCTTGCATGGCACCAGAACTCACATATGAATTATGCCCGAGTGATTGGTGTTTGAGAAAACAACTTGTACAAATTGACTGTATGACTAGTTCAGGCCCTGTTGCATGATACTATCATCTTGAGTGAGCTATGGCATAGGAGACTTACTCATATCTATTATAGAGCCCTTCCCACTCTGGGAAAGATGGTAACACGCCTCCCAGAGATACATGTTTAGCATGATGGTGTTTGTAGAGGTTGTGCTCTTGGAAATAATGTCAAGGGGTCCTTATTGAGAAATGGCAACAGATCCAAGGGGATATTGGACTTGATACATTCAAATGTGTGTGGACCCATGACTGTTGCTTCCTTGAACAGATATTTGTACTATGTGCTCTTCATCGATGATCGCTCTTGGAAGACGTGGATTTATTTCTTGAAGACCAAGGATGGAGTCCTTGTGAGATTTAAAGAGTTTAAAGATCAGGTTGAGAACCTGACCAGGAGGAGGATCAAGGTGCTGAGATCAGATAATGGAGGAGAGTACACCTCCATGGATTTCAATGATTTTTGTATTGAGGCAGGGATCAAGAGGGAGTACAACGTTCCTTATAACCCTCAACAAAATGGGGTTGCAGAGAGGAAGAAAAAAACCATTATTGAGGCAACCAAAGCAATGATACATGATCAGAATATACCTATGATTTTGTGGGTGGAAGCATCCATGACAATAGTGTATGTTTATAACATGAGTCCTCATCAGATTTTGAAGAACACAACTCTCGAAGAAGCCTTCATCGGAGTGAAGCCTGAGGTTGGACACTTCAAGATATTTGGGTGTCCAATATACTTTCATGTACCCAAGGAGAAGAGGACCAAGCTAGACTCTTTAGGCAGAAAGGGTACATTTGTGGGGTACAGTGAATCTTCAAAGGCACACCAGATCTACATCCCTAGTTAGAGACAGATTGAGGTGAGCAGAGATGTCATCCTTGAGGAAGAGATGGCCTTTCGAAGATCCAGAGAATCTCAGATGGAGATTGACAGTGAGACAATACCTTCTCCCCCTTCAACAGTTCAGAGGGAGACAATCATTGATCCAGTTGATCTCATAGCTCCAGTTGATGTTCCCAGAGACATTGCAGTAGGCCATAAAAGGCATGCTTGGTCTCGACATACTCTGCAGGAGGCAGAGGGACATGCAGCTCCTTGAGGCACATTCCGAGAGAGCAAGAGACCACATATATTTTTTAGCTATGTTTCATCCATGAGCCACATCATTGATACTGAGCCTTCTTGTCATGGAGAAGCAGCAAGTCAACAGGTTTGGAAAGATGCCATGATAGAAGAGTATCAGTCCATCATGAAGAATAATGTGTGGGATATTGTTCCGAGACTAGAAGGGAAGTCTATGGTGACTTCTAAGTGGATATATAAGATCAAGCATGCAACTGATGGAAGTGTTGAGAAGTAAAAAGCAAGATTTGTGGCTAGAGGATTCTCTCAGGTGGAGGGAATTGATTATGAGGAGACATTTTCTCCTGTAGCCCGATACACTTCCATCTGTACGATTATTTCCCTAGTTGCATCCCTGGGTTGGAGACTACATCAGATGGATGTAAAGACAGCCTTTATCAATGGTGAGATTGAGGAAGAAGTTTACATCGAGCAACCAGATGGATTCGTGATACATGAGCATAACTCTCATGTGTGCAGGTTGAAGAAATCCATATATGTACTAAAGCAGACACCTTCTGCTTTGTACGAGAAGATGGATGGATTCCTGATGAGTTTGGGCTTCAACAAGAGTGTTGTTGATCCAAACATATATTATCATATTATTGGTGACGAGTGCCTGATTTTGGTCATGTATGTTGATGATTTATTCCTCACCGGTTTAGAAAGTCTTATTATTGAATGCAAGCATGCATTGACTTCTGAATTCAAGATGAAGGATCTGGGTATGATGTACTACTTCTTGGGACTAGAAGTATGGCAGAGGACTGATGAGATTTTCCTGAGTCAAGGAAAATATACAGTGGAAATATTGAAGAAATTCGGTATGATAGACTGCAAATCCATGCCTACACTGATGGTGATGGATTTGAAGAGAATGAACAAGGATTCTACTGATTCAGGCAAGATTGATCCACATATTTACCGACAACTGATTGGATCATTGATGTATCTGATTAACACCAGACCTGATATATGCTATGTAGTGAGTGTACTCGGTCAATTTATGAGTTAGCCGAGACAGACTCACTCGATAGTAGTGAAGCATGTGTTGAGATATCTACGAGGCATATTTGAATATGGCCTGAGATATGCCTCCGGTGTAGACATGAGATTGCAAGGACATGTCGATGCAGATTGGGCAGGGAGTGCAGTGCACCGAAAGAGCACATCCAATTGTTTCTTTACTTTGGGATCTGCCATGGTTTCCTAGTGCACTAGGAAACAAAACTCTATGGCTTTGAGTACAACATAAGCATAGTACATAGCATTATGTGTGGCATTCCGTGAAGTAGTGTGGATTTACAAGATCCTTGCATATTTATTTGGGCATGAGATGGATTCCACTGTTATCCATTGTGATAACCAGAGCTGTGTGAAGCTCTCAGAGAACCATGTGTTTCACAATTAATCGAAACAAATTGAGATCAAATACCATTATATCATAGATATGGTGCAGAGGAAAGAAATACATGTGCAATACCTTTCTACACATGAGTAGGTTGCAGATGTCTTTACCAAAACACTTGCCAGGACGAAGTTCGAGTACTTCCGTGAGAGACTTGGCCTGGTGGAGAATGCCTCCCTAGCTGAGAGGGAGTGTTGTTGATTGCATCTTCATGAGACATCCTCCATGTTGTTCTCCTCTGGATTGATTTGAGACATCTGTGTGAGGGAGCCCAAGTGTTGGGTGTGCCCATGTGATGGGTGTACGTCAGAATCTGGACTGAGTTGTGATGATGTGTGGTCTCTTGTCTACTTGTATGGATTGAGTTGAGATGACTTGAGATGGTCTCCTTCCTTGTAATCCTCTGGACTGAGTTGAGTCGGCTTGAAATGGTCTCCTTCCTTATACTCCTGTGGACTTAGTTGAGTCGGCTTGATATGGTACTCCAGATGGTACTCTTGTGGACTTAGTTGAGTGATCTATTGAGTATGATTTCCATGTGGCTAAGCACATGTGGATGTGTCCCTAGTGGTTGAGCACTAGTGGACGTGTGAGATCCTTGCTATATTGTCTAAGAGTAAGATTTACTTGTAACCCTAATTTGTGATGTAAAGGGTATAAGTCGACCCCACCATATGTAAGATAATTAATATTGTAATGATTAATTATATTATTGAGTTATTGTGGTCGGCCCTATTGTGCCAATAAACACACCTTTTGTTGTGTCAGTTCTTGTATAACTAAAGGTGAATCCCCATTGAGGATTACACACTCTCACTTGTCATCTCATAATTTCATCAAGTGCATGTACGACTGAAGTGCACACCTCTCTTGGGCGCTAGGTTCTAGGTTTTGGTAAGCACCCTTTTGTGTGCTAAGTCTATGGTGTGGGGGATCTTCTCTTGAGAATATAGCAAAGGATTTCTAGGTTTTTCCCTTGTTTGAGAAGGGTTTTCCYAGGATACTTCTTGTGTTCTTGTGCATGGTTATTCTTCTTGTGATCTTGGTTATTGCAACACTTGTGTATGGTATTGCTGCATTGTTTATGGTTCAAGTACATGMTAAATGAAATAAACTACATGTGCATGAGCTAAGCATTTTTAAAATTCAACAATAACAGTGCACAAGAATGTTTTGAAACATTAAAAAGGGTTATGTCATCTACAACYGTGTTAGCAACACTGGATTTTGCAAAACCCTTTGTAGTAGAATGTGATGCATCAAGAATTGGAATAGGAGCAGTATTGATGCAAGATGGCCACTCAATAGCATTTGAAAKTCGAAAGCTCAMCAAAAAGGACGAGTTAAAATMTACYTATAATAAGGAAATGTTAGCTATTATGAATGCATTAGCTAAGTGGTGACAATATCTCTTAGGAAGCAAATTTTTGATACGTACTGATCACAATAGTCTTCAATAATTAATAAGACAAAAAACATTTTCCACAGAACAACAAAAGTGGATGGAGAAACTTTCCACCTTTGATATGGCAATAATACACAAAAAAGGGAAAGACAACATAGTTGTTGATGCACTATCACGAAAAGATGAGGAAGTAAAATCATATGCAACAACAATAGTCATTCTAGATTGGTTGGATGAGATTTGAGTTGAGTATGCCAAAGATCCTGAATCTAATTCCATAATCAACAATTTACACCAAAACCCCAAATTTGAATGGAAAAATGACATTTTATGGTATAAGAAAAAAATCTACCTAATTCCATCCTCAAAATTTAAAATGAAAGTCTTAAGGGAGTCACACAATTCCCCAACATCAGGACATGTGGGTTTTTTCAAAACCTACTATAATGCACAACAATCATTCTATTGGAAATGAATGAATAAGGATATTCAAATATTTGTTGCCAAATGTGAAATATGTCAAAGGAATAAAAATGAAAATGTTATGACTCCAGGATTACTTCATCCCCTACATATTCTTGAACAAAAAATGGGAAGAGGTCTCAATGGATTTCATTGAAGGGATACCCATATCCGATCCGATGGGAAGGATAAATTTTTTGTTGTGGTTGACAGATTAACCAAATATGCACATTTCATGGCGGTAAGAAAAAATGACTCAACAAAACAAATTGCAGATGTTTTCTGCAAAAACATTTATAAGTTACATGGGTTTTTGAAGGGAATTGTTAGATGCAAAATTTAAAGGAAATTTCTGGAAAGAATTTTGCAAAAATACAGGAATATCTCTTAATATGAGCTCCGCTTATCATCCACAAACAAAAATTGTAAATATATGCTTAGAAACGTACCTACGGTGCTTTGTGACAGATAAGAAAAATCAATTGTCTCAATGGTTACATTTAGCCGAATGGTGGTATAACTCTACATATCACACTTCCGCTAAAATGACTCCTTTCCAAGCATTATATGGTTATGAACCACCTAAATGGAAAGAATTTTCACTAATTAATACTAAGGTCCAAGTAGTAAAAAATAAGTCTATGGGCCTTGTGGGCCCCTAGCAGTTAACTCATGGTTTTATGCACTCTCTCTGAAACTATTGTAAGGTATATGACATTCTCCAGTTAACTATTGCAAGGTTGCAAAGTGTTCCTGACTTTGAATATATTGCATTCTCAAAGCTTTTGTAAACACTTGGAACATATATTCTTCTTCCACCAAATCCCACTCCTAGAAAACAATTTGCAAAATCGATGTTCACATCCATTTCTCGTGTAAAATCATCCACTTCTTTTGTCGATAATTTCCACATGTTCCTCTCAAAGTCGAAGTGCACTGGGACAACATCATGCAGAGGGTCGCATCTGCTATACTCCCTTTTTCTAAGGTTCACTAAAACCAACTTTCCTTTCCATGAGATGGGCATAATGTCTTTGTCTATGTCTTTAAGACAATGGGGAAGAAGTGTCCATGTTTCACTATTACATCGAACGATAACGTATGCGTTGGCCCTCTCTGTACTTGTTGGGATATGTTAAATTGTATCAAAACAATCAAGCGATGCCCAACCAATGATCTCGATATGAAATCAATGGAGCTTGAGATTCCAGGTTCAATTTCTCTACAAATACTTGATGTATCTAAAGTCCTAAAAGCCCAATCAACATTACGATTTGCATTCAATATGAAAGTGAAGGGTTCCCTCAGATTGTACTTTGACCAATACACCACTTTGTCTCCAACTCCCTCCATGAACGATTGCTTTAGCGAGGATACACGATTGAGAACTTGTACAGCTTGAGGTAATGTTTCCCTTCTTTTCCATACCTAGTTGGGTAACGGCAACAACCTCATGTCTCGAATGGAAAAATTGTAAAGATTGAGATTAGAGGTGGTAAGTGTATCATTTGGGTTCCCTATTGGTACATGGATCAATAAAGCATAGCAAGGAGGGTTTGATTGAGATTGGGATCCATATGAAGTGTTTACCATTGTGTAAGGTACCAGATCTATTATATTAACATAATAGATAAATAATGCCGAGAATAACACTGAGATATCAACATAATACTAAAATAGTGTAGAGATAACAACAGAACAACAAATTATATGGAACCACAACACCATAATTATACCTTTATTGACAGGAAACATTGTTCACTTGCCTCTTCGAGGGGGCAACCTCCAACAAAGCAGAGCTCTATTACAATAATTTTACAAGACAAAACTTCTCATGCTCTCTACCCTTATTTATACTAAATCTATCTATCCAAAAGAACAATCTAGAGGAAGATCCTTCTAGAAGCGGAAGCATCTATTAGGTCTTCTTACAATTGACTTATTCCTCCTTATTGCTAGGCCTTATTAATATTGACCTTTATTACATGGAAATATATTATTCTACCCACTTGAGGGGTTAGATAGGTTAGGTCCCTAACATGCTCTCCCCCTTAAAATCAGCCTTGTCCTCAAGGCTTGAGATGAGGAAATTACTACAAAATGCTAGTTGTCTCCCAGGTGGCATCAATAGGAGTTGTATCTTTCCACTGAACTAACACTTCCTTGATGGTGCACCGACGAAGACGATGCTCAAGCTGGTCTAAAACGGCTTGTGGCTACAACCAGATGGATTCTTCTTCAGCCAATTCAAAAAGGCTGGTTTGAGTTTGGCACTTAGTTCCAATCACCCTCTTTAAGCACGAGACATGAAAAACATGATGGAGCTTGGAAGAACTAGGAAAAGCTAAATGATAGGCCACCTGTCCCACGCACTTGAGAACTGTATAAGGAACCTAAAATTTGGGTGCCAGTTTCTGATAATGTTCAGCCTTGAGTGAAGTTTGTTTATAAGGTTGCAGGCGAAGAAATACCTAGTCGCCTTCAAAAAATTGACGTTCTGAGCGACCTTGATCAACTTGTTTCTTCATATGATTCTCAACCATAACCAAATTCTCTTTGAGGGTACGAAGAATAGCCTCTCGAACTATAAGTGTTTGGTCAACCGCTTGGACCTTTGAGACACCTGACATGTAGGAGAGAATGAAAGGTGGCTTTTGTCCATATACTGCTTCAAAAGGAGTCATGTGAGTAGTTGTATGGTAAGAAGTGTTGTACCACCATTCAACTAATGGTAACCATCGAGCCCATTGATTTTTCCTTTCAGAGGCAAAACACCTCAAATAAGTCTCCAAACACTTATTGTTGGCACAGGGGCAGACCCAGGGTTCAGCTCCAAGAGCACACCAACAAACCATAACTACTGGCCCTTTTAGCAACACCTATGAGGCAGATGCAGTGTCACTTGAAGTAGCTATAAGGGGGTTGTAGAACACATGTGTCTACAACCAGAGGAAATACAAAGTGGATATAGTACAAGAACAACACAACATCTAGATATCAATTACCAGCTTAGACCTACTTCACACATGTATCTATCATATCTAACACAATAATGTAACAACAATATATCAAAGAGAAAAAGAACAGAACATCAATAACACACAACAACCAAATGTACATGGTTCACCCTCTCCCTAGGGCTACGTCCACATAACTGTGCTTTATAATATATTGGATGAAACCATACAGTTTTATCTGCGCTCTTATCTAGCAGATATTCTCTCTTTCTGTCTTCTCTTTGTCTCCCTTCCCTGCACACCTAGTTGTAGGGTTGACCTTCGCACCCAGCTGGAGATCTTACAATATAGAATGCTCTCTCAGCACAATACTTCTCCCTCTCTCATTAATCACTCATAACATCAATGACTCCTGACTCAGGACACACAACAACGAATCCATCCCAAGTCCTCTTGACCTTTATTTATACATTACAATAGCTCACCAACAGCCTTAGGCTAAAACCTAAGTGCCAAAACCCTAGATACCAAAACCCTAGGTTTCTAAAACCCTAGGTCAACTTGACCCACGTTTTCAGGGCTTCGCCAGCCTGTCTTTCCTTCTTTCTCGTACAATGCTCTCAAAGCATCTGGATTTTTCCGCTTATTGAGTTGTCCACGATCTGTCTTCCTTGTTGATCTGTAATCCTTGATCTCCTCTTCCAACGACTTGCTTTCTCTTACTTTGCTTCGTATTTTCTGCTCTTCTGCTCACTTCGACCCAATATCAGTCATTGTGTCTTCCGTGCAGTTCACATTTCATATTTTCTACCTTAGTCTTCACTTACTTCCATAACCAAGGGCCAACAGGCCCCCAAAACTCACCTGTGACTCGTCCCGAGGCACTTCAGATCTGATCGTTCTGTTTTGCTTCGATTTCAGGCTGCGCGGAGCAGTCTGTGCTTTTTGCTCTCTCCTCCCCTACTATATGCAGAATGTCTTTTCTGTGTCTGGTACCCAGTTTACCCAGTTTCAATTACACCTGGTACCTGGACCCTTCCTCTTTTTCTCTTACTAATGGCTGTGAGGCAGCTGGTTGTCATAGTACAGTTTCAACCGGCTCCCGTTCACCAAACCTTCCTTCCATTCTCCATTCAAAGTCTTCAACTGCACATCTCCTCATTCTGTAACATAGACAACCTCATATGGCCCCAACCAATGTGTTCTAAACTTCCCTGGATGCTTCATGAATTTGTTGTCGTATACCAGTAACAAATCTCCTTGCTTAAATGTTTTCTTCTTGATGTGTCTGTCATGGTAGGTCTTTTCTCTTTCCTTTTGCACCTACTGATGGAATCTTCCAATAAATTTGTCTTCTTCTAGTTCAACCAACTATGCGAGCCTCTCTTGAACAACGCCAGTGTCATCCATATCTGTAAAGGCTGCGATTCTTAAGCTAGGGACCAAATATTCCATCGGGACAACTGCTTTTAGACCATAAACCAACTTAAAGGGGGTCTGCATTGTTAGCTTCTTGCAAGTGGTTCTATAGGCCCATAGTATTGTTGGTACTCTTAAAACCCAGTCATCCCTATTCACACTGCAAATCTTCGTCAGCGTTGTCTCCAAGATCTTATAGAATGCTTCAACTGTCCCATTCGCTTGTGGATGGTAGGGTGTGCTCTTTTGATGATGGACTACAAATTCCTCAGTCAAGGCTTCAATGGTATTATTAATAAAATGTGTGCCTTGATTGCTCATAAGGATCTTTGTAAATCCAAACCTGGTTACAATGTCATCAAATATGAAGCGGGCAACTGTAGTTGCACTACAATCTTTAACTTCTCTTGCTTCGACCCATCTGGTCAAGTAATCTGTCGCAGTGATTATGTACCTTGCTCCTATGCACTTTCCTGGTGGGTTTATAGGTCCCACGAAATCAATGGCCCATTTCTCAAATGATTATACGGTTAGTTGGGGTGCTAGTGGCATTTCATCTCTTCTGGATGGTTTCCCAACTCTTTGGCATACATTGCAGGCTCTGTAGTATTCCTTAGCATCTCTGTGTAAATTAGGCCACCAGAGGCCAGCTCTAAGAACCTTCTGCGTTGTTGTTTTTCCTGCGTAGTGTCCTCCTACAATTCCTTCATGAGCTTCTACTAAAAGCAGTGGTCTTTCTACTTCCATAACACATCTCCTTAGGATCTCATCAGGTCCCATTTTGTATAGCTATCTAGGTATAAGTGAAAAGTCTGCAACACACACTACCAACTATTTCTTCTGGGTGATTGTATATTCACTAGGTACCATTCTTGTTGACATGAACTGGACTATCTCGACGAAGTGATCATCAATATTTCTAATGGCCAACAACTATGCATCCGACAGTGTATCCTCCAAACTAGTAGGTTCCTCTCCATGTTCCAACCTTGACAAGTGGTTGGGTCCTTTTTCATTCTCCCTAGCTTAACCACGATTTCAAAATCATATTCTTGAAATAGAAGAAGCCATATGCACATTATTCCCCCCAACACTGGCTTGTTGACTAGGTATTTTAGCACAGAGTGATCAGTAAACATTTTAAAGTGTCCTCCCAACAGGTAGTGGCAAAACTTCTGCAGCGCATACACCATGGCTAACCCTTCTCTCTCAGTGGTGGTGTAATTAATCTCAGTTGTTGATAGCTTCCTGCTAGCAAAGGATAATGGGTGGTCAATGTCTCCAGCTCCCAGTTGTTCTAACACAGCTCCTAATGCAATAGAGGATGCATCGACATGCACATGAAACTCCTTGCCCCAATCTGGGAAAACTAGAATAGGCACAGTAACCATTTTATGTTTTAGTGTGTTGAAGCTCTGCTGACATTCTTCTGTCCATTGAAACTGACAGTATTTCTTCAAAATATTCTCCATGGGTGTTGTGATCTGTGCATAGCCTTTAATGAACTTCCTGTAGTATCCAGTATGTCCCAGTGCAGTGCACAACTGTTTGACTGAAGTAGGAGGGGGAAAATCAACTATAATGGAAATCTTAGATGGGTCTACCAACAATCCTTGCTTACACACAATATGGCCCAACAACACTCCAAAGGGTGAAAAGAAGATGCACTTCTTTAGGATCAAGGCAATCTGACACCGCTTGCACTTATCCAACATTAGTCTTAAACATTCAATATGATTTTGTAATAAGCTAAAAACAGTCCAATCATCAAAGTATGCTTCCATAAATTTATGTAAAAACTACTTGAATGCTTCGACCACCACCCTGGAAAAGATGGTTGGTGCATTCTTCAATCCAAATGACATCATTGTATACTGGTAGGATCCCCATTCTGTTGCAAATGTGGTCTTATGGCGATCTTCCTTGGCAATCCAGATCTGATGGTATCCTAAAAACCCATCTATAAAAGAATATACCTCTTATCCTCCTACATTATCTAACACTTCATTAGTAAATGGTGTAGGAAATGGGTCATGCAAACATGCATCATTCAGCTTCCTAAGATCTACACAGATCCTGATCTCTCCGATCTTCTTATCCTGCACCACCATAGGGCTAATCCACTCCGAGTCTTTAACAGGTTCTATGATTCCTGCTTCCAACATTCTATCTAATTCAATCTTCACTTTCTCTTTATATTTAGGGTTCAATCTGTAGGGTCTTTGTTTGACTGGCCTTGCATTTGGTTTCAAAGGGATCTTCATCTCTCCCATGGGCCCTTTAATGCCCTTCATGTTAGTGAAGTTGGTTGGAAACAAGTCCTGATATTCATGCACTAACTCTGTGACCTTGTCAATAGTGGAAACATCCCAATAATCTCCAACATTTGCAAGCTTCGGTGTTTGTGCTTCTCCAATATCGACTTTCTTGATTTTAATTGGTTGTCCAATGAAAGGTAGCTCAACTCCTGGTCCTTCTATGTCTCTCTGTCCTTCTGTTTCGGCAATGTTCACCTTCCTAGGATCATCGTCTTCATCAACATTGAAATTGTAATAGCCTTGCAATTTCTAAAGAGGCACAATCCATTCATCCTCTTCTTGTTCCAAAGGGAGGCTAGGTTCCTCCTCAAATACTTTATGTCTTACAATCTGTAATGCTTGATCCACTGTAGGATATTGCTTTCAAATAAAAAGGTAGTTACAAAGTTCTGAGTCATACCTTCCCAATCTGCAGTGATGAGGCATAGTTCTGGTTGAAGATACCAATTGATAGGGGTTGTATTTAGCGTGTTAATGAATTTGTGCACCCACTACTCTTGAAGAATGTTTCTCTAGGCTTCATCGCAACTTCGCACATGGTCCTTCAGACAACTTAGACCTATGTACCTAACTTCAAAGCCTTCTACTTTTTCTGCAAATCACGCTGTCATCAAAGTGGGACATTGTACCCAGTCTGTAATGGTGTTTTCGTGTGTCCCCCACCATCTTGATGGAGTTGCTTTCAAGGCCTCATCCAGTGCCAACAATCTTTGTTGTATTGGTACAATTTCTTCAAATTCCAACAAGAAATCTTCTAAATGATTTAGAACATCAAAGGTGGGCAAGTTACTTACTGTTGTGCCGATCCAATGAACTTCTCAGGTTAATCTAGCACATCTCTTTGTAGATACTTCATACATTTTGTTCTGCCAATTCTCCAGTGCTTCTTCCGAATTTGATGAACATGCGATGTCACTTCACCAGCTTAGGTTCCCATCTGCTGTAGGATTAATGTAATCCTGTTGTATGGCTATTAACTTGTATATGTTTTCCAGTTCATATATGTGGTCTTCTTCTCTGATGGGCTCAGTATACCTACGACCTTCATCAGGATCCAGAGGTGCAATGACCCTAAGGCCATCTCCTTCAAATGTCATTCTTCTTTTCTTTAAATCAACCATAGTGGAATTATTGAAAGCCCAATCAATTCCTAACAACACAGGGTAAGGAAAGCTATCATCAACTATCTCAATTACCTCAAAGTCTACAATCGTCCTTTCTCCGTCGATGTCCAGATATGTTCCAATCTCCCAAAGGGGTTTACTGCCTACTGATTATCCATCCGAAGCCTGATAGGGGAATATATCAACTTAGGTTTTCCCATCAATGCCCAGGTATGCTTCATCATGACATTGACCTCCGACCCTAAGTCGAGGACCACATAGTCTATATCATACTCTCCAATTTGAGCATTCAGGTGTAGTTCCTTATTTGTCCTTCTCTTTTTGGATACTTGATGTATTTCTCTATTTAGCAAGGGATCTATATTTCCTAGCTCATACTATTTGATTAAATTTTGTAGCTCTTGTACAATGCTTTCATCCTGAATCAAATTAATGCAAGTATATAAGAATTCCATGAGCTTGCTTACCTCTTTTCCTTCTCCTGGCGGAGCAGCCTGATCAAATGCTAGAGGCATTCCATATTCTCTTACTTCTGGTTTTGTCTTTGATGGAGCCCTGATCTCTCCCAAATTCCTTTCTGCCTCCTCAAATATTTGTTTTTCCTTCCTTGCATCAAACACTTGTGTCTTCTCTGCAACTTTTCTGACTCCTAATTCTTCTGTAGTCTTTCCCGAGGTAACTCTGTCTTCTCCTGTAACAACGCCTCCTCTAGTGATTACAATGACTTTGGGATCCTCTCCGTGAGGTTCTGCTGAGATGAGTTGTACTTGATGGTTTCCTCCTCGTCTTTCCTGAAGTTTGGCTAATAGCGTAGGGCAATCTTCAATGACATGCTCAAATGAGTTGCAGTAACTGCAAGTGTTACAAGGGTTCTGGAAATCCATTTCCAAATGTCCTAGTTGTGCACATTTGTAACAAATGATTTGACCTCAACCTTGACCCATGCTTCCTGCCCATCCTTTTCCTCTGAATCCACCATGAGGGTTAAAGTTTCCTCCTCCAGGGGAATTATACTGCGTAGTGTTCCCTTCTTGTTGTACTTCGCCTTGAAATTTGTATACATCTCTTGACCTTTCATGCATGAGATCATAGGCCCTACAATCCCTATCATCATGCCCTACCGACTTACAGAGCGTTCAATATAGATTTGTGGGTGTCTGAACATATTTTTGCATGTAATAGCATTCACCAGGACGATGTCTATTTCTACATACCTCGCACCATGGTAAAGTAACTTGCTTTAAACGAATCAGAGCTCCAGATGCCAAATACTCGTGAAGTAGGGGACAGTGCTACTTGTCATGGCCTTTTGATTTGCATCTAATGCACCAGATATATTCTCTTTTATCTTTTCCCTTGTCTTTATTCATATCCTCGACCTGTAGAGATAAGCTAGTTAGCTAACTCAAGATTTGACTCATACCTGAGCTGGATTCTTCCATAGGGGTTGATTCTAGTTTCATGGCTATCTCCAATGCCTCAGCCTATGAA
>JZKD02S2391927.1:1071979-1149800 GCA_000966675.3 Picea glauca | reverse complement strand
ACTACCCCTTTGAAGTCAAGACAATTAACTTATGTTATAAACACTAGTAGGATCCCTCAATGCATCATATATTTTCCAATGTTAGTGACTCCAATTTATATTTATCTTATATCCCTTTGTTTGTTTCTTCTCCTTTCTTTCAACTCACTATTGTTCCCATCTTATGGGTAACAACTTTTGCAAGGGGGGATTATGTAGTGTATGGATTTCTCACTTTAGTGTTCACATACACTTACCCATTTGGAGAATAGGAGTATGACCTACTTCTATGGGATTGTTGTATTTGAACCACCTAAAGATGACATCAATACTTCTCTATTGTCCTTATGTGTTGGATCACCTTCCTTGAGTCCCCCTTACCTTGGCTTAGATCTATAACAACTTAGTGATGTCTAGTGATTAGGTAGGGCCCTCACTAACCTTTTCCCTCCAACTTTGGCCTTTGCTTGTTGGTTTGGATCACTTTGACCCTTCATGGCACTCATTTTGTGTATCTCCTTACTCTATGGATCTTATTTGGAGTGAAAATGCCTAATTGGGTCCATAGTTACTTGGGATGCTTCATTACTAGTCCCTAACAACCCAATTCCATTTGGGTTTTCTATTTAAGGAGTTAATTCATTCAAACCTTCCTTAAAATTTCTTAGTCTCAAGGAACTAAGTGAACTATGACTTACCTGGAAATATTGCAACACCTAGAATAGAGAGAATGTACTTGGGGAATTTCTCGTAGTATGACCTCATAGACTCATATTGTGTGGTAAAATCATTTTGTTTGGTATCTAGTTCATTCTCTCTAATAGTTAGTATAACATCCATTTATGGGTTTAGTTCGTTCCCTTACATATTTAACTACTTCATTCCTCTTTGTCAGTGCTCTCTTTAACTTTTATAATCTTCTACCTTTGAAAACCTATGTTGTAGGTACAAAATCTAATTGGTGTCAAATATTTATCTAGCTTCCTAACTCTTCTTCCATGACATCAATCAACTTGTTACATGTCTTCTGCAACACCTCTACAGGGATCTCTTGTTTTTATCTTGGTTCCAACCTTGAAGGATTGTTGCTTCATCCTAGGGAATATTCATAGATGTTTTCCTCTCATGCCTTTTACAATTAAACTCCTCCATCTCAAGGGAGGTTCTAAAGAGAGGAAAAAGGAGATTTCAACCCTTGTGATGTCACCTTAGGTCACCATTCAACACTTCATTGTTACATTATTTTGTATGGTAGATATAGTGTTATATATTGTATTATATTAGAGATATGGTACAAATCTATTTTGCAACAAGATTGAGTTGTGTGTGCAAGTTTGTTTATAAGGTGCAACACTCTCTTGGAGGCCTATCACAACTCTCATCTTCATTCCAATAATCTTCAATACCTATAACAACACCCATCCAGGTGATTTATTTCCTCTTTCTCTTTGATCCATCTTCAACTCTTTGGTTAATTACCTCATCAAAGGAATGATGATGAATCAATCATAGGTTATTTACTTTCCTTTACTATTTTGTAGTTATCACTTTATTGTTGTTGAGACATAATCAAAATATCTTAAATAACCCACAATCATGGATTAACATAATCAACTATAAAACCTAATTAATCTTGTGGCCTTCATCCATTCTTTTATCTATCTCTCTTCTCACCCTAGGGTTTCTTGATTTTTCCCTAAAAATGAGTGGTTATTCCACTGTCTCATTCCTCTTTGTGGTAGTGTGAATCCATTCCATAAGGGAATTGCTACAATTCCCTTGTCATATTATATTTTTTGAAGCTTTACTATGTATCAATCCTAGTAATAATGGCTCTCTACTCAAAGAATATCTAAGTTTGGTCTTCACCATGCAATTTTGTATTAGGAATTAAAACAAGGTTCTTTGATATTAAATTGATATGTATTCTAGTCGGAAAGTTAAAGTTTCTGATTTAAATCAGTACAGATTCTCACTATGTTTGATTGTCTTTGTAATTATTTATATTTACTCAATAAAAATAAAACAATTTAAAAAAAATTGATCACACACATACAATTCTACACAATACACTTATTTTTTTAACTAGAGAAACCCTCACAAGGAATAAAACTCTAATTATGCCGAAAGGCGTACACCTATTGACAATGGGCACATTTAATAGGTTTTTAGTTCTTAATACGTTTTCTATGGACGAGATTAAATATGCCTAGAATATTCTTAGTCGTCACAATAAATGAATGGCTCTGATTTCATCCATTAACTTCCGAGCTGTTATAAAGACATATGTTTATATGTTTACTTTTTTACATTTACCTAATCGTGTTTAAAAATTACTGTGTTCACTAACTTATTGCCACGTCTACCTGATTAAAAAATATTAAGATATTCGCACAGGTATTAAGGCGTTTTAGGTATTCGCACAGCCGTAAGCGAGTTAGCGACTGTGCTAGTATGATATTGATCTATAACAAGTACAATGCTTACAATCATTTTTCTTCTTACTTCTAGAAAGTAAGCAATTAACATGAAAAACTTTTTAGGAAATCTTTGAATTCTCATACAATGGCCTCAAGTCTCTTCTATTGCACTTTCTCTCTTGACTATTTTTTCTTACAGCCCTTCAACTTTCCTTTTGGTTTCGTATATATGCTTCCCTATTGTTGGCATGCTTGCGATTATTTAAAGGAACTCCTCTAACGTTTCAACTTCTTCCTTTTATGCCTTTTCCATTTAAGATTCAATTACATGTGGTTTGGTTACTTGCCAATTTGTTATCATCCTTTCTGGGCAGTTTTAAAATGCTCTTCAATTTTTGGTGAACACCTTCTTGTTGGAAGCTACACATGTGTTGATGCCATTGTTGATGAAAAGTCAGAATAAGGGGGGTGGTTATCTATTTTAAGGTGGATTACCTATCATGCCTAAGTTACATTTGGCTCCTTTTCCCTCCCTTCTCCTTTTGTTTTCTTACAAATCTTGCAAAATGCAAGTCATGTGTGGAGTGCATAAGTGTGGAGGGGTGAATATGCCATCCTCCATTTTCCACATTCTTTCTTCCCAATTAGTAATATTATCGAACTGAGTTGATACTGATCTTAGTAGTAAGAGCATCAAGGAGAGAAATAATTTGGATATCGCAGCTAATTGAATGATATTCCTTGTGCAATTACAGACGTTGGAAGAGGCCATTCTATAATTGAAATTAATCTATGCAATCTCAACTTGAAAAGAGTCTGCGTTGCCTTTTTTTAATTAAGAACACATGTAGAAAGGTAAGAGAAATTTGGAGTGCATAAAACACAGGTAGAAAGGTCAGAGAAATTTGGAGTGCATAAAACACAGGTAGAAAGGTCAGAGAAATTTGGAGTGCATAAAACACAGGTAGAAAGGTCAGAGAAATTTGGAGTGTCGTGTTCAAGTGGACGAGGAGGTAGATACAAGGGCGGCTTGACTTGACTTTAGAATTCAATGCGGGAATTTTGTGCTGTGAAAGCGCTTTGGCATTCAAACTTGTTGAACAATCAAAACCACCGACCACCAGGAAATATCGTTCAATCATTTTATTTTCTATGGTTTTAGCATTCACTACTTTGCAAAGCGTTAACTTGGTGGCAAGGTGGGCATAACTATGAGGGTTTTGTTTTTTCTTGTTTTCCTATTGAAGAGTTGTGACAACTCTCTCCTCTAGTTCTATTTTGTCTATTGAGATGTCTTGTTTTGGGGGCCAATGGGAGTTATAGGGCACTAGTGTGGATCTGCTCTGATCCATTGTAACTTTGTTTGTTGCTTCTATTAGCATTGTGGCTTTGCATAGTCTTGTAATTTTGTTCGTCGCTTCTATTAGCATTGTGTCTATACATTGTATCGTAGATATATTTGCTAGCACACCTAATTTATAACTAAGAGGGTTTATAGATATCCTAAATGATGCCTTGTTTTGTTAGTTGTGTATTGGTAATAGTGTTTCTTTAAAATTTTGCACAATGCCCTTCTCTAGTTTTGTTTTGTCTCTTGAGGTGTCATATTTTGGAGGTCAATTGGGGTGGCAGGCATTGCAGTGAATGCATTAACTTGCTGGCATAAATAATAAAGGAGATGGAATTAACTTGATCACAAGTGGTCTTAACCTAGAGCTTCCTTGTTTCTCATTTAGCATTTCTTTGTTGAAAAGTTTGGACAACTACCTCCTCTAGTTATGTTCTATTTATTGGGGTGTATTTTTATGGAGTTCGATGGAGGTGGCAGGGTGTTGGTGTGGACCTACTCTGCTTTTGTTGGCATTGTATCATTGCATAGTACTATACATTTTTATATTGAGGACATGTTTTAATGGAGATGTGTTATATTCTTTGCATGTGGACTACACCAGGAGAAAATCGATTAATCACATTAGTTGAGAAGGGGGGCATTAGTCTCCCTTATTGAATGGAGTGGTTTATGGGGAGAGGCAACACCCCAAAAGATGGTAGATCTTCTTATAGAGATTAGTGGGTTTCTATGGATCCAAGTGCAAAACCTATTGGTATGTCAAAACAACACAGGGAGAAGCTTGAGAAAAAGGAAAGAAATATAATTCAACTTAGTCCCTCATATTTGGTGTTGTTGAATGACTTTAGAGAAGACAACACAAATAATCTATCAGATAAATTAGGGAATTTGTATCAGTCAAATTCTCTATTAAACAAGTTGTTTCTTCAAAATATGCCATATCATCTTAGGATAGATGATGTCAAATCCATCATGGAGCATCTAAGTTCCTTTAATACTCTAGTAATTCAAGTTGCCTTTATTGATATTAAGATGGAGGAAAAAGATAAGTGTATTACCCTCCTATGTTCTTTCCTAGACTCTTGGGTATTTTTGTTGTAGCAATTGGTAATACTACTCAATCCACATTAAAGTTTGAGGATGTACTTCCATCCTTGTTATTTGAGGAAATGAGGAGAAAATCTATGAAGGGTGTGGCAAAGGATGTCTTATTTTTTAGAGACTTCCCTATAGATAAAAATGAAAATAAGACTTTGTAGGGTAGATCTAAATCTAGAGATAGATCTAAAGCTCTAGGACAATGTGTTGGAACATCAAGTCATGTTGGTTCATCACACTTCTCTTGGAATTAGTTGGTGGGGAAATCAACCTACATCTGGAAACAGACGGTTGGACAACTAGATCGCTACAATAGTTGGTTGAGTAGTCGACAATTCTATCGATCGGACAATTGACCAACAGTCGAAAATAGTCAGTCGGTGGATCGACCAACCAAGAAATTGACTACAAGTTGGATGGATGGATGGTCATATCAAACATCCTTGTCGAGTCGACTAGACAGTGGGGATTTGATGTAGTGAACTCTAACAATCGACGGTTATATGTGGACAAGATCCTCCCAAATTCATGGAAGTTGGTTAGATCCTAAAGCTATAAATAACAAACCTTGTGAGTCATTATCATCAAGCAATCAAGTGATATCATTGTTGTGTATAAGATGTTCAAAATGCATTTGGTTGTTCTTATCACAGTGTGTTGTGCTTAAGTGTTATAATGATGTCTTTATACACCACCTTGTCTGTCTTTAAAATTTTATTCCATCTTTGATTATCTGCAGAACTACTTATCTGTTTTGTATCAGGTTCCACCCTATTCCCCAACATGGTACCAGAGTCGATGGTTTGAAACCTCACCTCTTATCCAAAAACCTTATTGAGTCTGATTTGTTGTGTGATTGATTATGGGCCAGTGGTTTGTCGGTTAAAACTTGTTGAAATGGAATATTTTTGTCTAGATACCGAAGATGGCTTCGAGGATTGATCATGTAATTCTGAATGGATCAAATTATGCAGTATGGGAACAGACATGGAAAGCCTACTGAAAAGTAAAGGACTTTGGCAGTATACAAATACTGTGATTTCCAATCCAACAGATGGTCATAAAAAATTCATTGTTGATGGCAAGAAGGATAAGGTTGTGGGGGTCATCATGACCTATATCTCGCAAGAGATTCTTTTTCACCTCAGTGGAATCGGTTGCCCTCATCAAGTCTGGAAGAATTTAAAGTCAGTGTTTGACAAAGTCGGTGTTCGACAAAGTCGATGAAAGCCATGTCATGCAGTTGGAGAAAGAGTTGATCTTGCTTGATCCTCATTCTTTTGACATAATAGAGGACTATTCGTGCGTGTAAAAGAACTCCAGTTGAAATTGAGCAAATGTGGAAAGAATTATCAGAAGAAAGACGAACAACTCATTGAAATGGTCCTAATGAATTTGAGAACACCATTTGACGTGTTCATTTCGACTTTCCACACAAGTTGACATAGACGCAATGAAGATGATAAGAACTACACCTTTGAAGATTTTGTGGTCTTTTGATTACTGATCAACACAGATTGCTTGAAAAAGGAAAGCTTGGTGGTAAACATCAAGCCAACTTGCTCAAGGGAAAGAGCAAGTCGAATCACAAGGTCCATGTGATTTGATTAAATATTGTAGCCCATTTTGTTAACATTATCAATTAATGAACTTAGAACCACCTTCAAGTTCCCTTTCAAAGCACTTCCATTCATATAGCCACCAGAATGGGATGCTTGGAAATCAGTGGGATTATCCGACTGAGGTAACGGTTCGATGAAATCGAAAGGATTATCCAACTAAGCTAACGCTAATGTTGGTAGACAAACCATTAAGCAGAGATATACTTTGGATTTTGGAGTGAATCGAGTGATATTCACCATGCGTGCAATTACATAACTTGTTGAAAGGGGCCATTTTGTAATAGAAATCAATCTGTGGAGAACTTGAAAAAGTGTTAGCATTGCCTTTCTTTTATGAACAACACCACGCTTGAAAGTGAAGATAAGGTTGACAGTTCGATGTTGATGAGGTTTATACGTCACAGTTTTGTATCTTCGTGATTGGAAAAGTAGTTGTGAAAAGAGTAGTCTAAACGTTTTACCTTTTGGGAGTTTTCTGGCGACTTTTTCCGTTTGATTTTGCTCAAAATCCGGTAAGGAACGGTTAGATCTGCAGATTTGTGTGGCTAAGTTTGTATGATCCAAGTGTCTCAAGGGTTTTTCAGCACGCTAAATCCATTTATGCATCCAAAAATGCAATTTAAACCACATAAAATAGTGATTTTGTCTAGATTTATATCACTGGATTCCAGCCAAAAAAAACCCAAAAGATAGAACGTTTAGCCAACGTCATTGTGAAAATGTTTCGCAAACCAAGTTTGAACCCGTCAAAACCACCAATTCGTCCAAATAAACGGCTCCTACTCTGAATTTCTTGGGTCAGCGTACAATATTGTAATTGCCAAAATCTTTATTAATCTTTATAATTTTCAAAGTCGCGACTAGAGTTTGTTTATGAGAATTAGGACGAATTATTTTGGCAAGTTTGGACATATTTTATAACCAAGGCAAATTGACACATCTTTTGTAAAATTTGAAAAAGATTAACCAATATTTTCTCTTTGCCGGATGTTTAATAAATTGTGGAAAACAATATGATAACGTGAATCAAATTAACGACCAGCGCAATTTCTGCTCTTCACATTTCAATCTTTTTTAGAATATTAATTATATATTAATAATTAGTAGATAAATAATATTAATATTGATATTTTGTATAAAAAAGGTTAAGTTTTTTTTGGTTACCAAGATTTCAAAGTAAAAGTATTTATTTTTAATTTTATTTATTTTAAATTATTATAAAAATTAATTTATAAAAAGCGATTAAATATTTTATAAATTTAAATTTTTCTCTTACATTATTAAGATTTAATAAAATAATCTTTATTAAAATTACAATTTGGAATAAACAGAATTGTTATTTTTAATGTAAAATAAATTAGATATTTTTTAATATCCCTATTACAATTAGATTATACAATATTAATAATTAATATATACAATCTCATCCATTCAAAATAATTATTATTTAAAGTAATTGAAAAATATAATGTATTATATATATATTGAAGGTTGGTTTTCTAAAACATCATGGAATGAAAGAGTGTGACACTTTTCTGATACTAAGAAGGTTGAAGATGAAAAGCACTTTATCTTAGATTATCCATTTTACACCCAAATTAAATCTCAATTTCAAAATATTTGTCTTGATATTTCTGGAAGTGTAGATATTTGTCACATTACCAACCTTCCTAACCTCTTAACTCAACAAAACTATGGTGATCTTGGAAAGCTTTTCTTAATGCTTTTCTAGCACAGAAACAAAATTCTGAATAATTACAAGTAATCCCTTAACCTCTTAAAATTTGATAAACCAATTCGATGCCACTGGACGTTCATCATCATCATTATCACCATCCTCATGATCGTCATCCTCTTAAAACTCATCAAATTAAAAAAATAAAAAACGAACTTGACTTTTGAAAAACAATCAATATCGATCTTAAATATTTTATAAATACTTAGTCATGCAAATTAAGAAAGAAAAGGCGGGCTTGACTTAAGCGAAATAATTAGTATCGAACCTAAATATTTTATAAAGACGAACTCAACCAAATCAAAAAATAAGAGGTCGGCTTGACTTTGGCGAAATATTGTTATGTTTCCAAAATAATTTATTAATTCAAGAAGGGAAGTTGAGGAACATAAATATTTTGAGATGACTTTGGCCAAATATTAATATGTTTCCCAAATAATTTATTAATTCAAGGGAAGTTGAGGAACATAAATATTTTGAGAGACAGAAACCTAATAACACGCGTAGAACAAAACTCAAGCGCATTAAGACCAGGCCGGCTTGACTTCAGCGAAATAATTAATATTTATGAATATCATCACGAAACATCCGGATCATAAATATTTTGAGAGACACAAACATAATGAATAGTATAGGTATTTAATGGTTGGATTTAAAGTTGCGGTTTGATAGTATACTACGATATAGATTAATGAATAGTATATTTTTCCTTACACATAAGAAATCTATATCCTTAGAAAGTATATGTTTTGAGATATATTAATAAATGGTTGAAATGAAGTAAGTTGTTATATAAATAGTTGAAATTTACTTTGAAAGTATATATATTTCTTATGTGCATGGAAAAATATTTCATTCTCAAAATTGTTTTTTTTTCATTATTAGAAGGATTTAATACATATTAACGTATTATATGTGTTATTTTATTTAATCCAAATTTTAGTCATGTATGTATTTATGTTTTTATTTATAATTTATGTTTTAATTATATGATTTTATTTAGAATTAGAATTTATTTTAATGTTTTTTTTAATTAAAATTTAGTATATCTATTATATAAGAATAACATGTATTAGCCTAAGGTTTAGGACTATAGTAATCGTTTTAGTATTGATTTTGTTTTTCTTTCTGCATTGACCAAAAGTTTGGTGTTGTTTTCCAAAATTAAACTTTGTTGGGATGGGAGTGTTCTAATTTTTTTTGTTTTGTTTTGATTGGTCATTGAAAACAACATACAACGAGAATTGAATATGCAATTTAATTATGCAGGTTTAGCGGATAGTTGGAAGGGCTACACGTACGAGTGTGAAATTTTTGAGACCATCATGGTTCAAAAAGATTGTTACAGTGTCAGTATGGAATTGGTGGCATTTAAGGTGGTGGGCCAGACAACATGCATATATATTTATTGTTCACTATATCGAATTATTTTATAATAATAAATATATATGGATCATTGTGCTTGGATTGTTCATTAAATTTAGTCCATGTCGAAGGCTTGGGACTATAGCAATTGTTTTAGCATTGAATGCACTTTTCTTTTCGCATTGACCAAAAATTTGGTGTTGCTTTCCAAAGTTAAACTTTGTTGGGAGCGATCTACATTTTTTGTTGTGTTATGATTGGTTGTTGAAATAAATATCTTATTGTCGGGTTGGCGACGAGAATTGAATATGCAATTTAATTATGTAGGTTTAGGGATACTTGGAAGGGATGCTTGTATGAGTCCAAAATTTTTGAGACCATCATAGTTTAAGAAGCTTGTTATGATGTTAGCTGGGAATTAGTTTAAGGCTATGGGGCAAACAACATGCATATATATTTACTGTTTGGTATATAGAAATATTTTATAATAATAAATATATATGGATTATTGTGCTTGGATTGTTCATTAAATTTAGTATGCTTGATAGATTTTGAATGGATTCATGTGCACTGCTTGACATTATTATGTGTGTTACCTTTCACGAACTACAATGAGCTTCAATTGAATTCTTTTGTTCAAGTTATGTTTTTCTATAAGAGAGGAAGGAGAGGTGGGTAAGTGTTAGGAAATGAAGAACACTTCCACACTAAACCTAACAAAAGAGAGGAAGAAATAAATCAAGAAAGTAAATGACAAAGAAAACACACATAACACACAGATTTTACCCTAGAAACCCAAACCGGGAAAACCAACATTCCTTGAGCATTCTACTCTCTTGTTGTTTTATTCATTTAGAACAAAAGGTTACATGTCTAACCTTGGTCCACACCTAAGACACAATCGACATCATACCCTCTTGATTACAGAAGAACAACCCTGTAGCCAATTCGGCTTACATCTACATGGCCAACAAACTTTACACTGATTTCTCTAAAATATTGATCTAATGATTAGCCTTTACATCACTACAACACACCTTCTTTATAGGATTTATAGTATGAAAAACCATAAAGAAAAGGAGCCCAAAAACGGTTACAGATCCATGCAAATCATTCGCTACAAATTCTGCGAATCTCGGGATTCTGTCGTGATTCTGTTACAATCGACTACCAAGTCAGATTACCAGTCGACTACCAGTCCTCTACCAGTCGGCCTTCATTTGGTCTTCAGTTGGTATGCCACGCGCCTGCCTATCTACCTCTTGTCGTTCATCCTTGTTGTTGATATCTTCGACTTTGACTTTACCCGGTCGACTACCTTGAACTTCAACTTGTTGTTGATCCACCTTGACTTTGAATTATTGACGATCCACCTTGACTTCGACTGTTAGTCGATCCACTGCGACCTTCACTACAAATAATATAACAACCCAAAATTCTCCCAATTATTTTATTCTTTGTTGAAATTGAAAGATTCCTGAAGTTTTGTTCACAGATCTAGGGAAACAATGCCCATTACCTATATGCACCAAGAGAACTTCACAACACTCATAGACTTGGTAAAAGAGTCTGTTATGTTTTCCAACGTGTCTACTTTCTCCAACAACACTTTGTTTCTTTCCACCACGTCTCTCATGAAATGGTATTGTACATCAATATGCTTATTCTTTGAATGATAAGTAGGGTTCTTTTCCATAAATATTGCTCTTTGACTATCGCAACTTATCTTCATAGATTTTTGTTCAAACCTGATGATCTAGGTGGATATTGGTGGCCACCCACCTATTCCAGTTGGCTCCTCTTGTGCATTTTTTTTTCAACATGTTCTTATGTACTTCTTTGTAATCGTGGGTTCTACACTTCTAGGGTTGTTTGATTCCCTACACATCCTCCAGGTGGATACTGGTGGCCTCTCACCTAATCCAACTGGCTTATTTTTTATGTTTTCATGTCAGCACATCATGTTGTACTTCCAGGGCCATTTTGGGGCCCTAAATATTGTTTTTTTGGCTCGCCACAGTGAAAATATAGACAGAGTCACAATTTGATGGTGGAATGTGTATCTCTTTGAAAGACCTTTCCAACGGGCTATCACGCGCCTAAAATGAAGTTTGTATCTAAAAGTTACGACCCCGGGAAATTGAGGTACCAACTTACCCATAGGGGCCCACATGACTTTTGGCGTTTCACCTTCTAGGGTTAGGTTTTTGGATGTCTAGGGTTTTGGAATTCATGAGTAATATCAAAAATTCCTTTGGAGCCTCATTGTAATCATTCTGCTCAGATGAATGCATGTAGCAGCCACATCTCTTCTCAGAGATAGCTACCACCATTTGAGCAAGTGTTTCAGTTCTACAGTTTTATAGTTTCAGCCTATTTCATTTATTTAATAGAAGATATTGTTCAATGGATATCTATGTTATTATTCATATCTCTATGTTTATTGTATTCGGCCTATAATCAGTTCGTTCTTCTCCTAAATCCAGATTAGTGGTATCAAAGCAGTCTTCTCTTCATTTATTTTTCTTTGTGTATGTCCTCGACAAGATCTGAGTACAAGAAGTTGGGACTAGAACGAATCGATCTGTTGCAAGATCGGTCGCATCGAGCCTGACAACAACCCATGGTGTACGAAAAGAAAGATGATGGAGTAGGAGATCCTATTAAAATGTTTCTCTAGGAATCCCTCACGCGACAAAGGAATGAAATGATGGACAACTTTGTGCAGATCCTTCGATGACTGCCCACAAGAGAAGCATCTTCATCAAGCAGCCATGAAACCCCCTTCAAGGTACATGTAAATTTTTATATTCCATTATTTTAAGGATTGATAGATGCATATGTTGTAGATAAATGGTTGAATCTGGTCGAAGGGTATTTTCGGTCCACAATTTTTTCGATAGGGAAAATATTACTTTTTCACTCCTCAAGGTCATCCCCCATGTTAAGGACTAGTGGGATACTTACTCTGAGCAAAGGCCCGTAGAGGAATCTGCAATATTTGTGGTGGCCCCTATATGGGATTCCTTCTAGGACGCCATTAAAGAACAATAAGACCCTATTGGAAGCTACGAGGACTAGTATACCAGATGGACCACCCTGCGTCAAGAAAGGGACCAGAGAGTACTAAATTTGACCAATATTTTCCATACCTTGCACACCAAATTGGGTATCAAATACTCTGAGCATCTGGTGCTAAAATAGCATGGTTGTTTGCATAGATACATTCAAATAGAAATGGGGTTTTTGGACATCGCCTCGTTGGTTACAACTTATAGATACACTATCAATATTGAGCATAAATTTAAGCAGAAGAGGCGAGAGTTTGGATATGCAAACTCCTCACAGCTGAAGCAGGGAAAAGGTGGCCCCAACCCACAAAACAAGGGACTGAGCTGAGATGGCCACTCTTAGGAAAACCAGTCCAAGCCACAACACAAAAAGGGAAATGAGAAGACGAAGAAGGACACGAGAAAATGGTTTGAGTACCATAAAATCCCTTGGCACAACACTGAAGAAATCCACTCCAAGCAGTCACTCGTGACCAAGCTAAAGGCTTCCAAGTCGAAGGACGATTCTGATTCCGAATCAAATCATGAAGGAGGGAAGCAGATTATCGATGCTTAACCTATTTCCATTGTCACTACCACCAAAATCTGACCAAGAAAACCAAAAGAACCAAAGGAAGGGGAACACCTATTTCACTCATAGATGTGGGTAAAGGGACCTTCACTTCATTTCATTGTCGATAGAAGCAATCAAAAGAACTTGATATCAACAGAGGTCATCAAGCAACTACACCTACCAATGACATCGCACCCGCAGCCCTACACCATCGGTTGGCTTCACCAAGGAAGAGATCTTTGTGTTAGCCAACAATGTCGTCTACCCTACGACATCAAGCCTTTCAAAGATGAGGTATTGTGTGATATTTCTCCCCTTGAATTTTGTGATGTTCTTTTAGGACAACCATATTTGTGGAAGCATCATGTTATGTATGAGTCTAGACCCTGCAGTATTATTATTACTTTGGGTAGACAATTGTACATGATACAAGAGGTAGCACCACCTACCGCTATTTATTTGATCTCTAGCAAGAAATGTAGTAAGGTTGTTTCACATACCAGGAAGTTCATATTCTTTGTGATCTGTGCTCACATTAAGAAGAAGGTCATCGCCACATATGTGGCCTCTACAAAGAGCCTCTCTTTGTAGCAAAAGAAAGTGGACAGGATCGTGGAAGAATACAGAGACATCTTCTCCTCACCCACCGAGGTACCGACGCATTTCCAAGTCAAGCATCCAATTGATTTGACCCCTAGTGCACCTCTACCTAATGGACCAGTCTATTGTCGCTCATTGATGGAAAATGATGAAATCAGGCATCAGATCGAAGAGCTTATTCAAAAGGGGCACATCAGACCCATCTCCTCCCCTTGCGGAAGCCCAATTGTATTGGTTCATAAGAAGGACAGGACTTGGTGACTCTACATTGATTACAGATCCTTAAACAAAATCATAGTCAAGAACCGGTAGCCAATTCCCATGACTGATGACCTTCTTGACCAATTCAAGGGTGCAAAGTTCTTTAGCAAGATTGACCTAACATATGGCTACCACCAGGTTCCCATCAAACCAACTGATGTATGGAAGACAACCTTCAAATATAAAGAAGCTCTCTTTGAATGGTTGGTCATGCCCTTTGGCCAAACAAATGCACCAACCACTTTCATGAGTTTGATGGATGATGTATTGCGACCCTTCACCAACTCCTCTGTGGTGTTATATTTGGATGGCATTCTCATCTTCAACAGAACTTGGGAGGAGCACCTGCGACATATTCAATTTGTTTTGAGCACTCTATGGCAACACAAGTTATATGCCAACTTGGAAAAATCTCTTTTGGCATGAACAGGGTCTAATACTTGGGCTACATTGTTGATGAGAATGGGGTACATGTTGATCCAGCTAAGATCCAATTCATTTGTGACTGGCCATCCCTGACCACACTAACTGAGTTTCAGATATTTTGGGGCCTAGCCAACTTTTACTGATGGTTCATATTGGGATTCTCCAATATTGCATGGGCCCTCAACCAGGTGACCAAGGGAGGTGGTAGGGAAAATTTTGTGTGGGGGAAGGAAAAAAAATGAGCATTCGATGATCTAAAGCATCGCTTTTTCTTAGCTCCAGTACTCTCCTTGCCCGATCTTCAACAACCGATCGAGATTGAGATTGATGCATCTGATTGTGCTTTAGGCGCAATTATCACCCAACACATCCATCCGGTGGCATACCATAGTGAGACACTCTTAGATACTGTCCAGAAATACCCCAACTATGACAAGGAAATGTATTCCATTGTACAATCTTGTCGTTAATGGAAAAATTACATTCTGGGAAAGGAGATGATCATCCACATTGATCACAAGCCTCTGCAGTTCATATAGACACAGGGAAAATTGCAGAACAACTGCCATCAGAAGTGGTCCACCTACATGCAGAAGTTCCATCTCAACATCAAGTATAATACAGGGATCTCAAATCGTGTTGTTGACTGCCTCAGTCGACCTCCTGTGGATGCACTCACCATTGTGCTCCATTCCTCTGGACATGAGGCATACGAGTGACCCCAACTTTATCAACAAGATCCGGACTTCACCACCACCTATCAGCTCTTGGGTACAGGCGTGATTGTCACTGATTTTCACATTTAGGATGGACTATTATGCCATCTTGGCCATCTCTGTGTTCCTACAAGAAAGTGTGCAAAGATGATATTGGAAGGCCACTATAGTCGGATGGAAGGACATTTTGGTGTGGAGAAAACTATGGTCATTCTTCAGAAACATTTTTATTGGCCAAAACTTCAACAGGACGTCAGTAAGTATATCAGATCTTGCACTGCCTATGCCATTGCCAAACCAGCCATCAGGAAGCAAGGATTATACACCCCTCTTCCTAATCCTGAGAAGCCTTGGCAATACATCTCAATGGATTACATGTCTGCCCTTCCATCCACCAAGCAAGGAAATGATTGTGTATTTGTGGTCTTTGATCGGTTTTTGAAGATGGCCATCATCACAACCTGTAAGAAGAATATCACCACGGCCGATACTTCCAAGATCTTCTTCGAACAAGTGTGGGTCCATTTTGGGATACGGAAGACCATCATGGTTCCTCACAATTTGGTCTTCCATATCCCAAAATGGACCCACACTCGTTCGAAGAAGAGCTTGGAAGTATCGGTCATGGTGATATTCTTCTTACAGGCTGTGATGATGGCCATCTTCGAAAACCGATCAAAGACCACAAATACGCAGTCATTTCCTTTCTTGGTGGATGGAAGGCTAGACATGTAATCCATTGAGATGAATTCCCAAGGTTTCTCGGGAGTAGGAAGAGGGGTGTATAATCCTTGCTTCTTGATGGTTGGTTTGGAAATGGCACAGGCAGTGCAAGATCTGATATACTTACTGACGTCCTGTCAAAGTTTTGGCCAATAAAAAAGTTTCTGGAGAACGACCACAGTTTTCTCCACACCAAAATGTCCTGCCATCCAACTATAGTGGGCTTCCCATATCATCTTTTCATACTCACTTGTAGGAACACATAGATGGCCAAAATGGCATAATAGTTGGTCCTGAATGTGAAAATCAGTGACAGTCATGCCTGTACCCAAGAGCTGATAGGTGGTGGCGAAGTTCGAATCTTGCTGATAAAGTTGAGGCCACTCATATGCCTGATGTCCATAGGAATGGAGCACAGTGGTGAGTGCATCCATAGGAGGTTGAATAAGGCAGTCAACAATGCAATTTGAGATCCCTGTCTTATACTTGATGTTGATATGGAACTGGTGAACGTAGGTGGACCACTTCTGATGGCGGTTGTTCTACAATTTTCCCTATGTCTGTATAAACTGCAAAGGCTTGTGATCAGTGTGGATGATCGTCTCCTTTCCCAGAATGTAATGTTTCCATTGACGACAAGATTGTACAATGGAATATATTTTCTTGTCATAGTTGGGTTATTTTTGGATAGTATTTGAGAGTGTCTCACTATGGTATGCCACCAGATGGCTGTGTTGGGTGAGAATTGCACCTAAAGCATAGTCAGATGCATCAGTCTCAATCTCGAATGATTGTTGTATATTGGGCAAGGAGAGTACTGGAGATGATCACAAGCGATGCTTTAGATCATCGAATGATCATTGTTGTTCCTTTCCCCACACGAACTTTTCCCTGCCACCTCCCTTGGTCACCTAGCTGAGGGCCCATGCAATATGGGAGAATCCCAAAATGAACCGTCATTAAAACATGGCTAGTACCCAAAAGATTTGAAGCTCAGTTAGTGTGGTTGGGGATGGCCAGTCACAGATGACTTGGATATTAGTTGGATCAACATGTACCCCATGCTCATCAACAATGTAGCCCAATTATTGGACCATGTTCATGCCAAAAGAGAATTTTTCCAAGTTGGCATATAACTTGTGTTTTCGTAGAGTGCTCAAAACCTATTGAATATGCCAGATGTGCTCCTCCCATGTTTTGTTGAAGATGAGGATGTCATCCAAATATACCACCATAAATGAGTTGTTGAAGGGTCGAAATACATCATCCATCAACCTCATGAAAGTGGCTAGTACATTTGTTTGGCCAAAGGGCATGACCAACCATTTGAAGAGACCTTCTTTAGATTTGAAGGTTGTCTTCCATATATCAGTTGGTTCGATGGGAACCTGGTGGTAGTCAGACTTTAGTTCAATATTGCTAAAGAACTTTTCCCACTTGAGTTGATCAAGAAGGTCATCAATCCCGGAAATTGGGTACCGGTTCATGACTGTGATTTTGCTTAAGGCTCTATAATCAATGTAGAGTCACCAAGTTCTGTCCTTCTTCTGCGCTAGTACAATTGGGCTTCCGCAAGGGGAGGAGATGGGTCTGATGTGCACCTTTTGAAGAAGTTGTTGTATCTGACGCCTGATTTTGTCATTTTCCATCAACGAGCAACAATAGACGGGTCCATTAGGTACAGGTGCACTAGGGGTCAAATCAATTGGATGCTTGACTTGGCAGTGTTTCGGTACCTCGGTGGGTGAGGAGAAGATGTCTTTGTATTCTTCCATGATCCCATCCACTTTCTTCTACTACAAAAAGATACTCTGTGTAGAGGCCACAGATGTGGCAGGGACCTTCTTCTTACTGTGAGCACAGATCACAAAGAATGCGAACTTCCTGCTCTATGAAATGACCTTACTACATTGTTTAGTAGAGATCAAAGAAATAATGGTAGGCGACGCTACCTCTGGTATCATGTACAATTGTCTACCCAAAGTAATAATAATACTACAGGGTCTAGACTCATACACAACATGATGCTTCCACAAATATGGTTGTCCTAAAAGAACATCACAAAATTCAAGGGGAAATATCACACAATACCTCATATTTGAAAGGCTTGATGTCGTAGGGTAGATGGCACTATTGGGTAGACCACATCTCTTCTCAAATATAGCTACCACCATTCAAGCAAGTGTTTCAGTTCTGCAGTTTTACAATTTCATACTATTTCATTTATTTAATAGAAGATATTGTTCACTGGATATCTGTGTTATTCTTCATATCTCTGTGTTTATTGTATTCAGTCTATAATCAATTCGTTTTTCTCCTAAATCCCGATCACCTGATTCCTGAACACAACCTTTACAACCATACTACTTCTGTGCTTCTATGAGTGGCTACCATGTATTCAACTTCTGTTGTTGACAAGGATACGACTGCCTGTCACTTACTCATCTAGCTGATTGCTCCACCGAACATCTTGAAAACATATCCACTAGTCATCCTTCATCGATCCATATCTCCAGCCCAGTCGACATTGACAAAGACAAGTACTTTTAATTCACCACTATCACATCCAAGTTTTCTTTGGTAGCATATATCATAGTCTTTTGCACCACACAAATACCTGAATACTATTTTGACAATTGTCTAGTGCTCCTTTCCAGGTGTCGACATGTACCTTCTCAACACTCCCACTTTATGGGAAATGTCTAGTTGAGTGTATACCATTACATACATTAGATTACCAACAACACTTGCATAGGGAACATGTGACACACCTTATATTTATTCCTGTGTCTTTGTACATTGTTCAACAAATAGTCTTGCTCCCACAAGAATTGGCACCTTCACAAGTTTGTAATCTTGCATGTTGAATCATTTCAGAACTATTTTTTAATATACCAGACATAAAAAGTATGCAGAACTGAAATAAAATGCCAGAAATGGAAGATTAACAACAATATAACCAGAACAACCACCACAATAACAATGAAATGATATAAGAATAACAACAGAAATAACACTTTGATTCTGAGAGCAATGTTCATGGGCCTCTTCGAGGGGACAAACTCCAGTCAAGCAGAGCTCTATTACAATAATATCCAAGATAGGGTTATCATACCCTCGACTCCTATTTATACTAAGTATGCCTATCAAAAGAAGCATCTAGAGGAAGATCCTTATAGAAGTGGAAGCTTCTATTAGGTCTTCTTACGTTCGACTTATTCTATTTTATTTCAGTGCATTATTAATATTGACCTTTATTACATCCGAATATATTGTTCTACCTATGTGTGGGTTAGGACCCTAACATGTCCTCCCCCTTAAAAACAACCTTGTCCTCAAGGCTTGAGATGTGGAAATTGTTGCAGAATCGTAGTTGGTTCCCAAGTGGCATCTGCTGGAGTTATATCTTTCCATTGGACTAACACTTCCTTGATGGTTCTCTGACACAGGAGACGCTCATGCTGGTCCAAAATGGCTTGTGGTTGTAGCCAAATGGATCCTTCTTTATCTAACTCGGGAAGGTTGGTTTGAATTTGGCACTTAGTTCCAATCGCCTTCTTTAAGCATGAAACATGAAAAACATGATGTAGCTTAGAATGATTGGGAAAAGCTAACTGATAGGCCACCTGTCCCACATGCTTGAGAATAGTATAAGGACCATAAAATTTGGGTGCCAGCTTCTTACAATGATCATCCTTGAGGGAATTTTGCTTGTAAGGTTGCAGTCAAAGAAACACCTGATCCTCTTCTGCAAATTGACGTTTAGAGCGACCTTGATCTGCTTGTTGCTTCATGCAATTTTGTGCCATGACCAAATTCTCTTTGAGGGTATGGAGAATAGCCTCTCGAACTGTAAGCGTTTGGTCTACTGCATGGACCTTCGAGACACCAGGTAAGTATGAGAGAACTGAAGGTGGTTTTTTTCCATATACCACTTCAAAAGGAGTCATGCGTGTACCTGTATGGTATGAAGTGTTGTACCACCATTTAGCTAGGGGTAACCATTGAGCCCACTGATTTTGATTTCCAGAGGAAAAACACCTCAAATATGTTTCCAAACACTTGTTGACAACTTCCGTTTGACCATCAGTCTAGGGATGGTAAGTTGTGCTAAGATGCAATTGGGTGCCTTGTAGCTTGAATAGTTCTTGCCAAAAATTGCTGGTGAAAGTTGGGTTGTGATCAGAAACAATAGAATGCGGCATGCCATGAAGCTTGAAGACATGATCCATGAAAAGTTGGGCCACCGTGGATGTTGTAAATGGGTGTTGAAGAGCACAAAAATGAGCATACTTGGAAAGGTGATCAACAACCAACATGATGACTGATTTATTTCCTGATTTGGGTAAGCCTGTAATAAAATCCATAGAGATATCCCTCCAAATAGCAGGTGGAATTGGAAGTGGTTGTAGTGTGCCTGGATATTTGAATTTTTTTCCCTTGTTGCATTGACACACATCACATTCAGCGACAAAATTATGAATGTCTTATTTCATACCATCCCAAAAAAAAGAACGTTTGACCCTGTCATAGGTTTTGGTAAACCTAGAGTGCCCAGTTGTGGGTGTAGCATGAAGCTCAGAAAGTACCATGGATTTAAGTTTTGATTGTTTACTTAAATACAAATGAAATTTGTATCGAAGTTCATCATGGAGCCAAGAGTACCCTGGGGAAGCTAGAGCATTGAACTGCAATTGTTGGATCAGATGCGAAATTTTGGGATCTTGTAGCCATTACTGGCGAACTGCTTGGAGCCAATCTAGTACAATGAAGGAAACAGAAAAAATGAATCCTTCATCTTCATATTTTTGAGAAAGTTCATCCGCAACCACATTGTCTTTGCCTTTATTTTAAATGATCTCATAATCATATCTAAAGATCTTAGTCACCCATTTTTGTTGCTCCGGGGAGGAAATGCGTTGTTCCAGAAAATACTTGAGGCTTTGATGGTCTATATTAATTTGGAAGCGTTTCCCCAATAATAAGGGCGCCACAGATCAACGACATCCAAAATAGCCAACATTTCCTTTTCATAGATTGATTTGCCCATATTTCTTTCAGACAATTGCTTGCTGGTAAAGGCCAAAGGTTGACCCTCTTGCATAAGGACAACACCAGTTCCTTTCCTTGAAGCATCACATTCCAAGACAAATGTCTTTGTGAAATCAGGAAGGGCGAGGACTGGAGTGGTGCACATGGCCATCTTCAAGGTTTGAAAAGCTTGAGTAGCTGTTGGAGTCCAAGTGAAAGAGTTCTTTTTGAGGAGTGTAGTGAGAGGTGTTGCAATCTTTCCATAATTCTTAACAAACTTGCGATAATAACCTGTTAAGCCTAGAAATCCATGCAAGATTTTGAGAGTCTTTGGGTGAGGCCAGTATTGCATAGCTTCAATATTTTTAGGATCCACCCTGATGCCGTCCTTGCCAACCAGATGACCCAAGTACTCGACTTTTGAGGAGCCAAAAGCACATTTAGATTGTTTCAGGAAAATTTTGTGCTGAGAGAGTAGATGGAGAACTTGATCCACATGAGAAATATGGTCTGTCTAGGTTTTGCTATAGATGAGGATATATTCAAATAAAACTAAGACAAAACGACGGAGAAAAGGATGGAAGACATGATTCATGAGGCTTTGGAAAGTGGAGGGGGAATTACACAAGCCAAAGGGCATGACCAAAAACTCATAGTGGCCCTCATGAGTTCTAAAGGAAGTATTGGGAACTTCTTCCTCTTTCATACATATTTGGTGGTAGCCAGAATGAAGATCAAGTTTAGTAAAGAATTGGGGCCACTCAATTCATCCAAGAGGTAATCAATGACAGGAATGGGAAATTTGTATTTAATGGTAAGTTTGTTGAGGGCACGGAAGTCAAGACACATTCACCAAGAACCTTCTTTCTTTAGGACCATAACCACTGGAGAAGAGTAAGGGCTCATACTAGGGCAGATAATGCCTGCATTAAGGAGTTCCTTGACCATTTTCTCAATTTCATTTTTTTGGGAAAAGGGGTGACGATACAGACGGATATTGGGAGGAAGGCTTCCAACTACAAGGGGAATGGAATGATCATGAACACCACGGGAAGGAGGGAGTCCTTGGGGAGTGGAAAATACCACTTGATGTTTATAAAGGATGGATTGGAGGTCTTGCGGCACCGAGGGTGTCTCTGTTGCTTGTATGGCATGGAGTTGGGAAATAACACCAGAATGACCTTTTTTGAGTAGATTTTCCAGGCGATGGGAACTAATGATCTCAGATGAACCGAAAATGATGACTTGGAACTTATATTGTTGGCCCTCCTAGTCGAATTGCATGGTTAATTCCTTAAAATCCATGAGAATGGGACCCAAAGTCCTTAGCTAGTCTGCACCCAACACAATGTCACAACCGCCCATGTCGATAGAAAACATATGAGATTTTAGGTGGTAGTCACCAATTTGGAGACACTCATTTTCACAACGCTATCCACATTTCATGGAGCCACCATTGGAAATCATGATTTGGAAATTATTGATTGCATGGATGTAGCAATAAGTTTCTTGGGCAATGCGACGAAGAATAAAATTATGGGTGCTTCTACTATCAACAAGAATGATGACCTTCCTATGCTTGATGTAACCAATTAGCTTGAGGGTTTGGGTAGCAAAGAAGCCAGTGAGATAATTTAGGGAAATGACCAGTTTTACTTCGAGAGGGTCTGAGGGAGGGGTTATGTCAGTGGTTTCAGGTAACTCAGACACAAGGGGAGTTTCAACATCCTCTTCCGAAATATCCTCCAAGATGTCCATAAAAAGATTTTGTTCCTTACACTTGTGGCCCGGGAAATATTTTTCATCACAATTATAACAAAGGCCTTTGAGTTGCCATTTATCCATTTCAACCCTGGTCAATTTTTGGATCTTTAGTGGAGCAGAGGGAGTAGTGGGATTTACTAGTTTAGTGCGAGGGATAAAGGCGGGTTTCCATTTTTGAGAAGATACAACCTATCGTGCTTCTTTATCTCTTTTAGTAGCCTCCACCCAACTTTGAGGCTGATCCATGAGGACATGGGCCCAAATCTCATCCTTGAGGCCACTGATAAAGCACTCTCGGAAAAAGGCATCAAACATGCCCTTTGTCCGAAAATCCAGGTGCTCAAAAGAAGCTATAAATTCTTCCATTGTTCCTGATTGTTTCAACTTTGTCAAATGGACCAAATGGTTGGTGTCAGTGTCAAAGCATTCATAAATCTCTGCCACAAAGTGAGTCTAAGCAATATACCCTTGATGAGAAGTTTTTCTCCATTGCCACCATTGCCAACGTTATTGATCTAGATGGAGAACACCATACCGAAGTTTCTCCAAGTCATCTGTAATGTCGTATAAAGAGAAATAATGTTCCATTTGGGTTACCCAACCGGTGGGATCCAAACCATCAAATTTGGTCACATCCACCCACGGAAGGCATAGGTCACGTTGAAAGTGATGGTGATGAAAGTTATGGGAATGAGAGGAATTTTCATCTTTAGTATGTGGAGGTGGGTTAGATAAAGAGTTATCTGTAGGGATATGCAGCTTGGTGTAGAGCATCGAAATGATAGATTCAAGCTAGGTGGTCAGGTCTTTTTTTATTTCCTCCATTGAGGACTTCATGGTTGTATTGATGATGACAACATTGGCACTGAGTTGTTTCACTTCTTGTTGGGTCTCAGTGAAATTAGATTGCAAGTTATTGAAGCGAGCTTCCAAGTCTTGGCTACGAATATGGGCCATGATGACGAGGGAACTGAAATGGGGCGGGTGGGGTCAAAAATTTTTCTGAAAAATGATATGTATGAATGTGATAAGGGTGAAGAGATGAATCCAATGGAATAGGTCTCAAATAATGGTGCAAAAGTTTCTAGACTCCGGTCAAAAGTGGGGTCATAAATTTTCTTGAAAAATGATATGTATGAATGTGATAAGGGTGAAGAGATGAATCCAATGGAATAGGTCTCAAATAATGGTGCAAATTTTTTATTTTTTTTTTGCACCTGCGGAGTTATACTCCAGTCTGAAGAATACTGCAGTGATGAAATGCCCAAATGCTTAACTAGGAAGAAATGTGTAGTGATTTGTCAACCTGAACATAGTTGCGCAAAAATAGATCTTGTCTGTTTTAATTTTTTTATGTTTCTGTCCCCAAGGGTTAGGTATTCAAGGGTTCTACAAACAAGGGTTTGCCCTGTGCTATAGCTCTCTAATATACGTGTGGGGTCCAACAGTAGTACTCAGCCCAATATCTCAGGGCATTAATTAAGGAGGCTAGATCGTACCCTTAGTCGTACTACCCGACTACCCATGTACTAGAGAGTATCTTCCCGAGTGTTTGATCTTGGTGGCACTATAGAAGTCAGGTGGCCAATCGGTTTATCTAAAGAGGGCTTCAGGTAATCTAGGTCGATCCGTACACAGGTGTTGTCTGATGTGCTACCACTCAAAGGGGTACCAACAGGGGTTACAAGGGTGGCCAACAGATGTGCACTTAAGTACCACTTGTATTCCATGCATGTATAAATCCCTCAACTGTGGGTTTATTCACGTAATGAAATACCTATGTGGCTTAAAGACACCAGAATACGTCTCTACCCTGAAAAAAATATTTAACCCACAATTCCTGCCAAGGAAAGTGCTCTGATACTACTTGTAATATATCAGATATAAAAAGTATGCAAAACAAAAAAAAATGATAGAAATGGCATATTAACAACAATGTAACCAGAACAATCACCACAATAACACTGAAATGATATAAGACTAACAACAGAAATAACACTTTGATTCTGAGAGCAATGTTCATGGGCCTCTTCAAGGGGGCAACCTCCAGTCGAGCAAAGCTCTATTACAATAATATCCAAGCTAGGGTGCTCATACCCTCGACTCCTATTTATACTAAATATGTCTATCAAAAGAAGCATCTAAAGGAAGATCCTTCTAGAAGTGGAAGCTTCTATTAGGTCTTCTTACATTCGACTTATTCTATTTTATTGCAAGGCCTTATTAATATTGACCTTTATTACATCCGAATATATTGTTCTACTTATGTGCGGGTTAGTACCCTAACATATTTTAATATACTTCATCGGGTTCAACCAGAGATTTCTAGCTGCTCGATCTCTCTTAATCTCCATTCCCAGAATGAATTTCGAAGCACCAAGATCATTCATGTCGAACTTGGAGGATAGTTTATTCTTCACCTACTTTATTGCATCCATGTTGTTTCCAATTAGAAACATGTCGTCGACATACAATGCTACATATATGAAATTCCCACCTTCTTCTTTGGAATATATACAATGATCATATTTTCTTCTCACAAATCCCAAACTAAGGATGCATGTATCGAAATTTTGGTACCACATCCTTGGTGATTTCTTTAAACCATAAAGGGATACTTTTAGTTGCACACAAAATATTTCTTTCTCTTTACTACAAATCCTTCAGGATGTTTCATGTATATTTCTTCTTCCGGGTCCCCATGTAGGAACGTTGTATTTACATCCATTTGTTCTATTTCCATATCAAATGTTGCATCCAAAGACATTAGTACTCTAATGGAAGTTAATTTTACAATAGGGGAAAAAATATCACCGAGGAAGACTCCTTCGAATTGGGAATACTCTTTCGCTACCAATCGAGCATTGAATTTATCGACTTGTCTTGTTGCATTCACTTTATTCTTGAATACCCATTTTCTACCGAAGCGATTTATTCCACTAGGTAATTTGAGTAGGTCCCATGTCTCATTCTCTTGCAAGGATTCCATATCTTCGACCATGGAATCCTTCCAAATTTTTTCCTTTGTTGATTTGAATGCCTCCCCGACTGACTTGGGCTCATCATCGATGGAAGTTACCACAGATTTGGAATGGAATTAGGGTGGACTATACCTTTCGATTGGTTTTCTTACTCATTCTGAACTCCTTACAACTAGGTTCAGTTGTTCCACCTCTTCATCTGATTCAGTTGACTCATCTGAATCAACTTCTTCCTTCCTCAGTTCAAACCACACCTTCTCAGGATTATTCTCAATCTGAACAATTTCTTCAGGCTCAGACTTACCTCAGACTTCTCTGAAGACCACATCTTTACTGTACATTGCTATTTTTTATGCAGGATCCCAGAGCTTATATCCTTTCATTCCTTCCTTGTATCCAATGAAAATACACTTTATTTCCTTATTGTCCAGCTTGTTCCTCTTTTCCTTAGGAACACACACAAATGCATCACAGCGAAATACTTTGAGATTTTAAAATGGAGGATTTTTACATGACCATATCTTATGTGGAGTCGTGTCGACTAGCACCGATGAAGGAGACATATTAACCAGATAAATTGAAGTGTTGAATGCCTCTTCCTAGAATTCTTTTACAAGCCCAACACCACTGATCATGTTGCTTTACTTGTCCATCAATGTTTAGTCCATTCTCTCAACAACTCCATTTTTTTGTGGGGTATATGGTGTGGTATTTTGACATGCTATGCCACACTACTTGCAAAAGTGATAAAATTATTTTCCATAGAATTCACCACCGTTGTCATTTCTTAGCACCTTAATCTTCTTATATATATGGTTTTCTACAAGAGCTTTAAACTCTTTAAATCTCTGGAAAACCTCTATTTTCTTCTTCAAGGAATATATCCATGTCTTCTTGGAAAATTATCTATGAAGGAGACATAATACAAGGATCTACAAAGTGAAGGAACTGAAAACGGGCCAAACACATCACTATGAACCAATTCTAGAATCCCATTTTCTGTAGTTGCTCTAGATGGGAACCTCACCCGAATTTGTTTTCCATACATGCAATTTTCACAAAAGTCGACTTCTAAATTACATTTAGGAAAATCTTTGACCATACATTTGTTTTGGATAGCTCTAATTCATTTTTCTCCAATGTGTTTCATCCTCTTGTGTCATAGCATGGTCGGGTTGACTTTATGATGTCTTGTCGAGTCAGTTTGATTCGACTCATCCTGAGTCGATTCGAGTCGAGTTGATTCAATGTCGATGTCAAGTCAACTTTAGGAATAATAATCTGATTGCATCCAGTCGAGTCGACATTCTCTAACAACTTATATAGGGTTCCAATCTGAACTCCTTTCATTAAGATCGTCGCACCTTTGACCATCTTGCATGTATTCTTCTAAAATAGAGTGTGCACCTCTAAATCACTCATATTTCTGAAATATATCAGGTTTCTTTCCAAACCTGGAATGTGCAACACACTTGGAAGGGTTCTACTCCTCCCATCTTGTAGTATCAGTGAGACTCTTCCTTGTCCAACAATTTTGGTTCTCAATTCGTCCCCCAAGAATACATCTCCTCCATCATATCATTCATATTCATAAAACCACTCTGTATGTGGTGTCATATGATAAGATGATCCTGATTCGATCAACCAAACATCTTGATCCGATTGTGTATTGATCGATGCCATGTATAGATCGCCTCCCTTTTCTGGGGTCGACTTTCTCTCAGTCAACTGCTTCTTATTGGATCCTGTACTGAATTGCATTAAATTCGACTTATGATCCTTTCTATAATTCCCAACTTATCGCATTTCCAAGATATTGTCATCAACTGAACAAGGGATTTAGATCTACCCTTTGAATTAGAATTTTTATCAGAGAATTTTCCTTTATCTCTATCTACTGATTGACCTCTCACCATTAAAGCATCTTTGGTCAATCCTTCCATGTTCTTCCTTCTCATTTCTTATGACAATAGAGATGCAACCACGTCTTCTAGAGTTAGTGTGGTTGTATTACTCCATATATCCATGACTAAGCTATCCCAAGAGTTTGGAAAAGAGCATAATAGGCTAATACATTTATCCTCGGTGATTTTAATATCCACAGATGATAACTAGATTATAATGGTATTAAACGCATTTAAATGCTCAGTCACCGAAATACCATCACTCATCCCCAGAAGATACAATTTCTTTCTAAGAAACATCTTATTTACCAGATATTTAGACTGGTACAATCTCCCCAACTTGTCCCACAGTTTCTTGGCCGAATATTCAGTCGAGACATTCAGCGGTACCAAATCATAGTCCTTTCTCTTCTCTCAAGTTTCTCCCATTCTTCCATCGAGATACCTGCTGGCATGGTGCCTAGATAGATTGCTTTCCATTGTTCTCAATCTACAAGGAGATCTTCAATTTAAGGTTCCAAAGATCAAAATTCTGACCATTGAATTTTTCAATCTCTATTCTTGAGTTTCTTGCCATTCTTTAACATGATCTTTAAGACTTATGACTCTAACTGTACCTAGGGTTTAGCTCAGATCCAAGATTCTTTAAATCAAGAATTGATCAAATGATTTTTAAATCAAGCTCTGATACCACATGTCAAGAGACATGTAAATCTCTGATACCACATGTCAGGAAATGAAGAACACTTCCACACTAAACCTAGTAGAAGAGAGGAAGAAATGAATCAAGAAAGTAAATGAAAAAGAAAACAAACATAACACAAAGATTTTACCATGGAAACCCAAACCAAGAAAACCAACATTCCTTGAGCGTTCTTATCTCTTGTTGTCTTATTCATTTAGAATAAAAGGTTGCATGTCTAACCTTAGTCCACACCTAAGACACAATCGACATCATACCCTCTTGCTTACACAAGAAAAACCCTGTAGCCAATTGGGCTTACATCTACATGACCAACAAACTTTACCCCGATTTATCCAAAATATTGATCTAACAATTATCATTTACAACATTACAAAATGCATTCTTTATAGGCTTTACAATAGGAAAAAACTTAAAGAAAAGGCACCCAAAAATGGTTACAGATCCATGTAGATCATTGGATACAAATCCTATGAATCTCGGGATTCTGTCGCGATTATGTTACATTCGACTACCAACTATGATTACCAGTCAGCTACCATTCAACCTTCATTTGTTCTTTAGTCAGTCTTCCACGTGCCTTCATATCTACATCTTTTTAGTCGACCTTGTTGTCGATATCTTCAACTTTGACTTTACCCGACTGACTACCTCGACCTTAGACTCATTGTCGATCCACCCCTAATTCAACTTTCTTTAGATCCACCTCGACTTTGAGTCTCAGTTGATCCACCTCGACCTTCACTACAAAGAATATAACAACCCAATAGTAAGAAGTCCTATGCATCAAGTATCTTACTTCTACACAGTTGGTCTCCATATTAATATATGTATTCTAGACAAGTGCAATTAGTTTGCATAGTTTTTGTTGAAGAGAGTTTTCTTTGTGCATAACACAGTTAACTCTGTTGTGTTGCTAGTTTTTCCTGAACAAAATCAAGTCGAGTGGGGACTATTACAGAGACTGTTTAGGCCAAAAACAGACAAAGGTGAAAAGGGAGGGAATATTTTCTATCTTGTTGTTCTATTGTTGTTCGATAGTTTGTTTGGTTGTTGTTTGATGGAATTTTCTTTGTGCATCGTGCAACTTCTTTTGTTGTGTTTTTGGTTTTTGAAGGGGAAATTCAAGTGGGTGGGAGGCTCTTACATAAATTGTGTAATTCGATGGCATTTGAAAGTGAGTAGGGATAGAGGGTGTGTTTTTTTGTGGTTGTATTGTTTACTTTTTTTTTAGGTTTCTTAATGTCTTTATCTTCTATGTCATATGTTATTGTTCAGAGGGACAAATTAGTTGTGCATTTGCAAGTTCCAGAAGTGACGAGTTCTAAGAGTTATAATTTTGGGGTTGTGGAAATGTGTGTCAGATTGTGTCAAATCATATGCATTATATGCTATATACCAGGGAAAATTAGGTCCTAATTTTTATTTTGCATTTGCCTATTGTCAGCTTGTATTTTTAATCTTGTTTTGCAGTTGATTGATGCTATGGAGATGGTGCAGGTGAACAGCTAGGAAGCATTGTATTATTTTTCATGTGTTGCAAAGCAATGTTGTTTTTAGGTTGATGCATTTCACTGTGTTACGTCTATTCTTTTTTTGTTGGGGGTTCAATTACAGTGTAATCATATATAGTTCATAGAGAGGGACATTTTGCAGTTTGTCTGGAGGATTTTGCTATGAACATATGGCAGAATTGGGCCCGTCTATGTCTTTTGCATCTCAGTAGTGGAATATTAGTATCGTTGATACAACAATTTTTGTGTATTTTCAATTCTTGTGCAGGGAATTCATTGCAGGTGTTTCTGTTTTTTTGGCTTGTATTTTTCATCTTGTTTATCTCATAATTTTTTTTTTTTAAATATTTGAATAAACAATATATTTTGTAATAAAACAATTAATATTATATATAGTATGGAATAGATACTTTTAAATTTAACTATAATTCCTAATCTATATAGCATTATTTTGTAGTTGATTGATGCTATGAAGATGGTGTGGGTATAAGGGTAGGGAGCACTACATTATTTTTCATGTGTTGTAGTGCAATATTGTTTTTAGGTTTTTGCATTTGACTGTATTTCATTTGTTCTTATTTTGTTGGGAGTTTGATTGTAGTATGGGTAGTTGTAGTACAGAAAGACAGGGATTTCGCAGTTTGCGCAAAGGATTTTGCTATGTGAAATTCATATCCATGCAGAGGGGGGACATATGGTATTTGCAAAAATTTTGTCCAGCCTCAAAAGTGGGCAAGTAAAAATTATTGTGACAAGCAACGTGTTCAAATAGCTCGCAGACCTAGGTTTACAACAAGGTGAAGAGCAAGATGTCAATTTGATAAAATGTCTTTTACAAATATCGGATAGATTTTAGATAGCAATAGCGATAATAAAAACCATGGAGCAATTTATAGATAGGAAACATATTTGTGTAGTATACCTAGGGAGGTAATATGGGGTACCTAGGGAGGTACCCAATGGGAATGTGGTTATGTATTATTAGTGGAAGTCATTTAATATATGAGAATGTGGTCATTCAATGTAAGGTGGACTATGTCCACCATATTAATAAAGGCCCACTGTGGTAGTTGGATGTAATAAATGAGAGAAGGCTCTCTCGAAGGTTCCTAGGAGATAGAGAGAATTATATAAATAAGTGTAAGAAATGTAATGAATCATAGTGAATAATATTTTCATTGTAACAAGACAGTGTTGCTTGAGGACTGCATTCCTTCCTTAAGGAATAATATATGGTGTTACCCTACCTCAAGGGTTTTCTCTATTTCTTGTGTTAAGTATTTGGTGAATGGTTTATGGTTTATTCTTGTTCTTATTGAAGTATATTTGAAGATCTGGTATAGGTACTTAACAATTGGTATCAGAGCACTTTCCTTGACCAAAGAAGGGAAGAATTGTTTTCGCTCTTTTTGCAGAATTTTTCTAGGAAAGAAAAAGAGGGCAACGCACTTCAGGTTCATATATGAACTTTTATGAGATAAATTTGGAAAAACAAATTCAGCATTTGAATTCATCTCGGAAAAATATCCAATTATATAAAAAAAATCAGCCGAAACGGAGTCCGGGAAGTAAAGTTATGAGCATTTTAAATTCAATAGTTTTTCAGGGTTTTTCAAGGTTTTTCAAGAATATGCCTTGATTTTCTGCGGTAATTTATTTTTAAACCCTAGTTTTTGTTGAATATTTTTTCTAAGCAATATGTATTTTACAAGAAAAGATGATGGTCCTAGTATTGAAGACTTATTAAAGTCCCACAAGTCAAAATGGAAAGGGCAGTGGAAATCTTTTGTAGACTGGGGTTTCAAAGGTGATGCTCTCAAATGGTGGAAATCATTTCACCATTCTAAGTGGATGTCACTTTCTAAGGAAGCAATATATGGCGTAACCCTACCTCAAGGGTTTTCTTTATTTCTTGTGTTCAGTATTTGGTGAATGGTTTATGGTTTATTCTTGGTCTTATTGAAGTATATTTGCAGATCTGGTATCGGTACTTCACAATTTGATTGGGACTATTTATATATGTGTGACGTTTTCTCTTAAATACGAGAAAATAAATTTATTATAAATCACTAATCTAATTTTCAAATTATGTCCCTTGTCACAATAATAGATGCAAAAATATTGGAAATGGTGAGGTGCGGGAGGGTGACCTGTGAAGGTTGTCAACACAAGGCATAAAAATAGATTGTCTTAAGTACACCAAGTATAGCAGTATGAGGTGGATGAGGATTGTAGACTTTGGACCATTTTACTGATTATTTATGCAACTTATGGTCTAAGTTAGGGAGTAGTGAATTTGTTTGTATGTCTTGTAGTGAAGTTTTGTTTTTAGGTTGGTGCATTAGACTATTTTTCATCTGTTCTTTTTTTGTTGGGGATTGGATTGTAGTATAAGTATATATAGTTTGGAAAGATAGGAATTTTGTTGTTTTCCTAAAGGATTTTTCTATGGATATATGGCGAGAGTCTGTTCGACCATGTGTTGGAAATGCTAAGGTGCGGGAGCGTGTCATGTGCAGGTTCTCCGCACAAGGATTATAAACAGATAGCCTTAAGTATGCAAAGTATAGTTGATCCATATTTATAAATGGAACAAAATGAAATATAGATGTATAAAAGAGAAACATACAGAGATACAATGAAACTTGACTTTTATTAATAAAGAGAACATGTTGAAATTGTAAAATGCAGAATGAAACTGTAAAATGCAGAATGAAACAAACTTGCTCGAATGGTGGAAACGTATCTCTGAGAAGAGATGTGACAGCTATGCACATTCGCAAGAATATGAATACAATGAGGCTCCAAAGTTCCTTTTAACATAAAACATAAAAGATAAAACCCTAACCCTAAGGGATGAAACGCCAAAATTTTTGTGAACCCAAATGGGGGTAGTTGATATGTCAACTTCTCGAGGGTGTAACTTTTGTATACGATCTTTGTTTAGGGTGCTAGATACACCATTGGAAAGGTCTAGCCGAGGAGTACACATTTAATTCATCTTATAATCTACCTTTGATATCATTGTAGGCATTACTTAGGAAAAAAAACATCATTTAGGGCCTCAAAATGACCCCAGAAGTTTGGGACCCGAAAAACTGTAAAAACTGCCAAAATGGAAAATTGTTCTTTAAGCTAGTGGAATAGGTGGGTGGCCATGAATATACACTTGGATCACTCCTCCCCCCTTAGGAATAAATGGTCTCCATTGCGTTAGGCACCCCCATCAGCATGGATACTTTCAAGGACGGAAATTTATATTAAAATGTAGAAACCTATGCTAATCTTACTAGTCCTTAATATGCAAAATGTAAAATGTTTAGCGATACTTTTGTAAAAATATTCAAATATCTAAGGATTTTATATAGTTTCTATAAAATTTTGGCGATTTTTAAGGTAAAACGTTTTTATTCTATGGAATTTGGGTGAATCGTTTTTAGAAAAAATGGAAATTGGCGAATCTTTTTTGGGGAAAAACCATGGAAAATTAGCCCATTTGCGAAATTTAGCCCCTAAAATCATCTATGTCCATCAGATGGGGAAACTTATGTTGAACTTGGCCTTGGGTGAGCCACTTGACTTGTTGTAGGAGTTGTCTTGCTTTGACAACATGATAAAGTTGGATCCTTTGTTGGAGAGTGCCCTTAATCTGATTTTCCATGATATGATCAATGGATGCATGTTTCATGTATTCATGGTTGATATATGTCATCGTCAACTGCTTTGCAATCTATGATGTGTCCAATAATGGTGGGAGGTATGGCTAAAGGAGGTCCACATTGAACACTGGGTGCAGGATAATTTTTTGTGATCACTTGATTTTTTTTTAGACCTGACCAAAGTGCCCTAATTGCACTATTTTCATATATTAATAAAATCCACTCAAAACCCTAATTAATCTATGTTATGATCCAACTGCTTAAAATATCATAATAGAATATAAGTACATGCCATCTACACCAATGTGAGTGTGGATCCCAACTCCAATATAGATAAGAGAGATAAGTTACACAATAACTCCTTAAATAATAGGAGAACCTCCTCCAAATATCCACATACATTTATACATCACAATTCACATGTTCACAATAAGGAATACATGACCTCTATATATACATATTCACACACTACACATGAGGCATCTTTACTATTAGTCCAACCCTATTACATATATATTTATACATTGCATGTACATTTATTCCCATATATCCCCCTCCCTAGGGTCATATCATATACATTTAGCCCCATATATGCTCCCCTTGGGTCATAACAAAGTACCATCCCTCAAAAAAATTTGTCCTCAAAGCTTTGCAATTAAAGGATTCACATGTGATGAAACCAAGTAATATGATTTTCTTATGTTCCCACTTCATTCCATTGATGGTGATCCATCCATCCAAAATCAATTATTTTCGGTCTTAATTCTTTGTGGCTAGTTGTTGCATAATTTTCTTCCCTTTGATTCCATGTATTGTTGTTGTAACTTCTCCAATTTGTAGTGGTTGTTGGTATCTAATAATAGCTTATTGAAGAGTGGTTTTGTGATGTCTTGTTCCATGAATACTGACAATTATTCCATCTTCCTCCTCGATGATATTTATATTGACCTTCTTGTCTTCCTTGACTTCTTTCCTGGTAATGAGGGTGTCTATATGGTTTCACATTTCACAGTTTTCCTTCACTCTGTACATGCATTTCATCTATCTTCTTTTCAGAGACAATGGCATCCTCTATCCTCTTTTATTGGTCTTTTATTATTCTATCCTTGGAGATAATACCGTCATATTTAGCATATACATCCTCTAGATGAAGTTCAACTTCTTCAAGTATCTTCTGGTGACCTTCTTGAATCTTGTCTTCGTTCTTATTTTGAAGTTGTAATTTCACCCCATTTATCAAATTATGACATCCTTCTTCTATTATGGATTTCATTTATGATTTTACCTCATTAGTGTTTAGGTATTCCTCAACCTTCTTGAAAATTTCCTCTTCAAGTATTTTGATATATTCTTCATCCAAGATCCTCATTTCTTCTTGATTTTGATAATTCTTCTTTTCTTATTTCAATCTCTTAACATCATCCAGTATTTTTTTATAATGGTTTCATAATATACATATCTATTCATATTTGTTTTTCAAATCTTCCCTTGACTCATCTTTTTCCCACTTCCCTTTGCCAACCTTCTCCTATTTTAATTTTTGAACTTCCTTAATGAGTTCTTCATTAAGGTCTCATATCTTAGATAGCTATCACCCTTATTCTTGATCTCTTCCTTTTCTTATTTTAACTCATCTTGAGTTCTATATATTTCCTCCATTTTTGTATTGATAATCCATTTATTTGAGAAGCAGTTTTCAAAATTTTCCCATGTGGGGGAGCGTTTAGTACCTTTATCAAGGCTATACAACCACTTGAAATCTTCACTAGTAAAGAAAATTGTTGTCATAAAAGGTGTCAAATTAGTTTTCTTTATCATCATCAACTACTCAATAGGATTGATTTCATCTTTATCTTCATCTCCACTAAACTTAAGCATTGTCATTGATGCTTAATTGAGATCTAACCCAAACCCTCAACTTACACCCTCGGTATATTACATATAATGATCTTAAATAGTTATAATCATTGTTCCAATATAATATTCTACCTTTTCTCTTTCCAATGGATTTTGAATCAACTCAATCAGACATCCCAATCAAAATTTATGATAGTTTTAAGTGAACATTTCTTTGAAACCCCGTTTTGGAGTCTATCCTTCTAGTCGACCTTCCTTTTAATGAATTTATGAAATTTCAGCCCCTATGAGTCTAAAATTTTGTCCTATATTACTATGACATGTATTCTCTAAAATGCCATAGGTATGACCAAAATTGTATTTTCCAAGTGAAAGTTATGGTAACTTTCCTAAACCTTGCTAATTTTTTCCCTTTCCTGAAGAGAGAACCTGTAAAGAATGCCACATGTCCAATATTTAATACTTGATTATTAAATTTGTATTAGAAATACTCTATACTTTCCTCTTTCAAATGCAATTTGTTTCACTAAATTTGAATCCTCTCCCGAAGAAGATATGATCTTTTTACCCAGAACACTTGTTTGAGACTAGTTATAGGACTAGTCAAAAACCCTATCTTCCACAGGGTATATCTCCAAAAATATAACGACCCAAAAGATTAAATTTGTACCATAGGTACCTTGATATGTATTCTAAATAAAAACCAATTTTCTATATTTGCAGTAGACCAAAACAAATTTTATAGTGAAAATTCTAATATGACTCGCTTGGAGAAGAAAAACCATAGGATCGATGCTTTGATACCAAATGTTATGATCCAAATGCTTAAAATGTCATAACATAATAGAAGTACACACCATGTACATGAATGTGACTGTGGGGCACAACTCTAATATAAATAAGAGAGATAAGTTACACAATATCTCCTTAACAAATAGGAGAACCTCCTCCAAATATTCAAATGCATTCATACATCACAATTCACATGTTCACAATAATGAATACATAATATCCATATATAATTATTCACACACTACACATGAGGCCCCTTTACCATTAGGTCGGCTCTATTACATATATATTTACACATGACATGTACATTTATCCCCATATATCCCCCCCCCCCCCTTGGAGTCATATCATATACATTTATCCCCATATATGCTCCCCTTGGATCATTTAGACCTCATATATTCATCTATCTATTTCTCTTCTCACCCTATGGTTTCTCAATTTTCCCTAAAATTGACTGGTGACTCCCCTCTCTCCTTACTACCTGTGGTAACATGAATCCATTCACATGCTACATTTAGTGACTCTACTAGGTAATTCCCATCAACCCTTCCCTCTTTTGAGTGAATACTCTCTTATTTCTCATTTTTCCTCCCTTATTCTTTGTACTATGGAGTCCTCCTCCATTTCCTTTAATGTTGTTTTCCCCAGTTCCATGCATCTTGGAATTAACTATATTTACCCTCAAAACATGTCTAACCTATCTTATATTACTCAAATGAGTCTTATGAAAATGCCTCCTAGTAGTTATCCAGGTACTCATACAACAATTTCTACCCATCCTTATAACATAAGGAATATTCCCCTTATTACTATATAAACCAAGTTAACCATGGAGGATTTTCACCAATTCCTCCCAATGTGACACATATTCCTTCTTTGAAAAGGAAATATAATCATACAACATCCAACCCACTACCCCATGCAGGACATGCAATAAAATCATGCCCTAAATGCAACAACTTTAAGAGAGAATCCTTAGAGAATTTATTAAACTTAAAGACTCTCTTAGGAATCCCTTCCCTCCTCAACAAGTTTCCAAAGATAAACATCTATCCTTTCCTTGTACTCATCCCTATTTACATCCACCTAAGTGGTGTTAGGAACAATATTCTCCCCCTCCTTACACAAACACACATACAACTAATGATGACTTAAATGTTGACCCTTTTCCTAGTTCATACAATTGGTGTAAGTAGCATAAGCACAATACTCACACTATAACTCAATATCACATCCTTCAATAGAATAATCATTTCTCTTACCAATTATCTTCACCATATACGATCCCAATCCAATATTCTACCTCTCAAGATGGCACTTCCCCAATAAAAGATATTTCATATCAACAAGACACTTCTATGAAACGAAATGTCTATTCTCAACTTAACACTTTTCCTCCTCAACCCAAACCTGATTATGAATTAGATACATTTGGAGTGTTTCCCCAACCCAGTAGTGGGAGGATGTGCCTCTTGATCCCATCAGGTCTTCATCCTATTTCAAAGATTGTATTAACATGACCTGTAAAAAATTAGATATTGAACCCTTTCTAGGACACTTTGACTATAATGGGTGGTATCCATTTAGTTACCAATATTACATCAATGCCTCCTCCTCCTCACATAATCCTTGAATGAACAAGTGACCTTCTTCCTTGTATTTTTCCTATGTTGGAACCTCTTCCTTTAAAACAAATCCTTCATCCTTCCACTCCTCCTTCACCAATGGAATCTACCCCTTCATTCTCTTTTTAATCCAAGACCCCTTAGGATGGAATTCCTATCCTTATTCGTAGAGAACCCCATCCTACTACCTATCCATTTGATGGCTCTCTCTGGGTTGTCTCATCCATCTCTTTCTCCTCCACTCTCACCTTGATATTCTTAGGGTAACACCTACTCTCCTTGATTTATTACACCCTTCCATTTTTTTAGTCCCCTAATTATAACATCTCATACCTTTATTGTCTATGTCTCTTATTTATGTTATCCTTAAGATGCCTAGGGAAAGGTTTTCCTCTCTTCCTTGTCTTATATTTTCTCTTATTTACCACCTATTTTCTTGATCCTTTCATATTTTATTGTCTCCCTTTAGTTCATTTTCTTGACTAGGGCCCAATTCAAGATTAATTTCCTTAGTTGAGACTAGTCACCACTCCCCTTGCAATCTTCCCTAAGATGTTATCTTTGATGGTTGCATCTTGTAGCATATAGCTATAAGGTCACCTTCATTTCTATGAAATTACCTTCCTCTCAACACTCTCCTCCTACCTTCAATGGTGCTTCATTAACATTGTTTCCTTGTGTTCCTTTTATATCCTCATGCCAACATTTTCACCTCCTGCCTTCAATGGTGCCATTCTAGAATCAATGGCACATGCCCTCACTAATGTCACCTTACAATTATTAGTTCATTCAATGGTTCCTTTCCAAAATTTTGATAATATCGCCTCACCATCATCAGTTCATTTGATGGTTCCTTTTAACATCATCACTTCAAGTCTTCATTGATGTCAGCTCACCATAATTCCACCTCTAATGACCTCACTAGTTGTAGGCTAGCATTTCCAACTTTCACCCTCCCTCATAATAGTTGTTTCCTCTAACCTATGTTTCCTTTAGTAGTTCAACACTAGTGTGGTATTCTCTCACCTCTTGTCTCGTCTCTCTTTCACCTTTGCTTGATTGTTTTTCTCTCGTGGTAATTGTTGTCACTATCCCTTCCCTACTTAAGAAAATTTGTTAAACGTTTTTTTTAGGAACCTAGATTTCTTCGGTATTGAGATCACCATGTTTACACCTCTTATGTCTTGGCTATATTTTATCACTGACCCCTACAATTAGGTAAGTACATGTATTTTCCTCTTACTCTCAATCTCATGTTTTCTTTCTGACATCTCCTTCATAATACAACTATTGTATTACTTTCATGATAATTAGACTTCTGTGCATTAATTTCATAGTCTAGTTGTTATCTTACTTTTGTAGTAATTATGATTACTCATAACTTGTTTTATATTCTAACGGCTATTTCTGTTACGTAGTATTTATATTTACATAACTCTAATTTAATAGTTTAGATGATGCTATGATTTCATAGTAGTTGAACCTATTTTTATCCCATCCTAACATTATTTTCTTGGTATCCATTTCATTACTTCTTGATATTTTTCTTCCTTCCTTACATATGGTTGATGTCATACAACTTCCTACATATGTTTGCTAGAGATATTCTCTCTAGCACTGATTCTCAGGGCATATGATCACATGCACACAATGAGTTGGTGAACTGGCAAATAGATGACTATCCCTTCGAAGTCAAGTCAATTAACTTATGTTATGAACACTAGTAGGATCCCTCCATGCATAATTTATTTTCAAATGTTAGTGCCTCCATTTTCGCTTTATCTTATATCCCCTAGTTTCTTTCTTCTCTTTTATTTCCACTCACTATTGTTCCCATCTTATGGGTAACAAATTTTTCAAGGGGGGATTATTTAGTGTATGGATTTCTCACTCTAGTGCTCACATACACTTACCCATTTGGATAATAGAAGTATGAACTACTTCTATGGGATTGTTGTATCTAAACCATCTGATGATGACATCAATACTTCTCTATTGTCCTTATGTGTCGGATCACCTTCCTTGAGTCCCCCTTACCTTAGCTTAGATCTATAACATCTTAGTGATGTCTAGTGATTAGGTAGGGCCCTCATTAACCTTTTGTCTCCAAATTTGGCCTTTGGTTGTTGGTTTGGATCACTTTGACCCTTCATAGCACTCATTTTTTGTATCTGCTTACTCTATGGATATGATTTGGGGTGTAAATGCCTAATTTGTTCCATAGTTACTTGGGATTGTTGTATCTAAACCACCCGATGTTGACATCAATACTTCTCTATTGTCCTTATGTGTTGGATCACCTTCCTTGAGTCCCCCTTACCTTAGCTTATATCTACAACATCTTAGTGATGTATAGTGATTAGGTAGGGCCCTCACTAACCTTTTATCTCCAACTTTGGCCTTCGGTTGTTGGATTGGATCACTTTGACCCTTCATAGCACTCATTTTGTGTATCTCCTTACTCTATGGATCTAATTTGGAGTGTAAATGATTAATTGGGTCCATAGTTACTTGGGATGCTTCATTACTAGTCCCTGACAAAACAATTCCATTTTAGTTTTCTATTTAAGGAGTTAAATAATTCAAACCTTCCTTAAACTCTCTTAGTCTCAAGGCACTAAGTGAACTATGACTTACCTGGCAATATTGCAACTATGTATCACAACACTTGGAATAGAGAGAATGTACTTGGGGAATTTCTCATTGTATGACCTCATAGAATCATAGTGTGTGGTCAAATAATGTGGTTTGATATAGTTCATTCTCTCTAATAGTTAGTCTAAAATTCACTAATGGGTTCAGTTCATTCCCTTATGTATTTAACTACTCCATTCCTCTTTGTCAGTGCTCTCTTGAACTTTTCTAATCTTCTACCTTTGAAATCTTATCTTGTAGGTACAAAATCTAATTGGTGTCAAATACTGATCTAGCTTCCTAACTGTTATTCCATGCCATCAATAAACTTGTTAAATGTCTTCTCCAACACCTCTATATGAATATCTTGTTATTATCTTGGTTCCAACCTTGAAGGCTTATTGCTTCATGCTAGGGCATATTCATAGGATTTTTCCTCTCATACCTTTTATAATTAAAATCCTCCATCTCAAGGGAGGTTCTAAAGAGACGAAAAATGATATATCAACCCTTATGAAGGAACCTTAGGTCACCATTCAACACTTCATTGTTGCATTATTTTGTATGGTAGATATAGTGTTATATATTGTATTATATTAGAGATATGGTACAAATCTATTTTTCAACGAGATTGAGTTGTGTGTGCAAGTTTGTTTACATGGAAAATTTTAAGAACCCCCCTTAAATTTCTATGTATAATATATGGGTGAATCCCCATGAGACATGGGAGAGTGTGAAGGCTATTTTATCAATAACATAATATGCATATATAATGTTTTGGTGAATCTTTCACCAAATTATATAATCTTGTAAAATTTGGGCGAATCTTTCATGGAATTATAAAATCTTGTGAAAATGTGGTGAATTTTCACATAATTATAAAACCTTTTAAAAGTCTCAGCGAATCTTTTAAAATTCTATCAATTTAAATAAATTTGAATCAATGTTCGATCTTGGGAGTATTCCAGGAAAATATGGTACTGAAACACCGTGTTGAAACACATTGCACGCATGAAGAACGCTATGTAGAATTAATAAGAATGTTCAATGATTGCAGATATGCTGGTTCTAAAACACCATGTTGAAACATGCATGAATAAGACTATGTTAATATACTCAAGTGAGACATTATTGGGTGATAAAATTGCCCCTTTTTCCTTATCATTTCCATGCCATTTTCATCTCATTCTCTTGTATTAATTAATCCCTATTGTTTACATTTTCTATGAGAACATCAATCCCGGAGCAGGTACAATTCATTATCATTCAACATTGTGTTATATTAAATCTTAATTCATACTTTAGTTGTAAACTAAGATGATGTTTCCTTAGTCCTGATTCCTAATTTGAGTAATTACACAGTCATACCTGTAAACCATGGAGATGTACATATATGAAAATATGTTGGTGCTGAAACACTTGGCTTAGGATGTGTTATCTCTTTGCAAACTTCATTCGGCTGAGAAACAAATGACATAGGAAACCTACAAACCAACTTTGAGACCTGAAACTAGCCTTTCAGAACTGGAGAGGGCTCTCTCTTGAGACTTCATCTCGGTACAGGATATGGCTTTAAGCTGTTGGCTAGATTTAACACCTTTAAGAAATAATTTTATGGTTCTATTGGTGAAAGAGAGTAATACCTTGGACTATGGAGTCTATTTAGGAAAAAAATAGAAACAAATGACTTGGTGACTGAACTTGATAGGATAAAGGCGAAGTAAGGAACAATCTTCAGTTAAATTCGTTGTGTGTGGCAAAGGGAAAAACACATGAAGCAACTCGGATCATCGTTGAGGATGAATTCAAAGTTAACTTAGAGGAAACATGGTTTGTCTAAATGGCGTGAATCTAGAGCGTTGAACGATGAATTCTAGGTTCGAAACTACATTCTGATTCAGACATAAATAGATATGAATAAAAGAATAAAAGAAGTACGTACACAAAGCAAGGAAACAATACATCCAACTGCTACAATTATAATCTTGTCATCAAAGCTTCAGGACCTTTGCAATAAATTTCAATCGAGCTCAAAGCTACATTCAATAGTCACTGTCTACACTATTTTTTCCAACCAACCCGACTTACATTGAAAGGATAAAATGTATAGAAGAGGGCACCGCTTGGGCTGCCCTGCTCTCTAGCTACTATCCCTAGAAATTAGGAAACTACATGTTCTTTGTTAGATGACCCTTTGTATGACATGTTTCCAAAAATAGAAACCAAATGTATTCGGTCACATCATAACCCCTCATCATTGCCATGATGGTTCGGTTATCAGCAAGTTCTCATTGTGGGATATTGATGTGTCGATGTCTTCCTTTTACAGGGTATCTAAACGATCAAGTGCTCTGTCAGACTCCCTCCATCTACTATAACAACCTTGATTTCTTCCACGTGATCATTTGCTGGAGTGCATATGTGGCGAGTGATAGTGGACTATCGAAGTCGTTACCAAAATGACAACATCATTTGAAGGGTGACACCTTCCTCAAAAATATCAAAATCCGCACCACGTTTGATAATACAAGAATGAACTCAGTTAATCATGCTTCTTTTGCACGCTAGCGAGAGACACATAGACTTTATCCTCAGTCGCTTCACATTCCTTGAATTGTTTCACATTCCTTTCTTCTGACATCCTTTGTGTTTCACGCAGCTTTATGATTGTATCTTGCGCTTCCCTGAGCTATCTCTTGAGCCACGTCATATTTCCTTCGTGGCCTTGTGATGTTGACACTTCAAGGGTCTTCGTTGCTAACTGTTGTCTTAGTTCCATGTTTTCCTGGTAAATCTTGGTGATAGTGAGCTACACTTGCTTCAGCTATTGAGAGAACTCACAAACCTTTGTGCCTTCAACATCTGTCCTCCTCATTCTTCTCTAGATTTCTCAACGTGTACCTTCGACAAGTTCCATCCAAATGGCGCGCATGAGCAATTCTTCGACAGTTGACTTTGTGCACGGTTCGCTCGGGACTCGGGCTTCCCTAGATTCCTTGTTCTTCCTTGGCCTACCCCTTCTCCATGGTATTTTTTGTTGGGGGGACAAGGCTTCTAACGTCTATCCTTCCTGTGCAATATTTCCCACTCCAGCCTCTGCATGGTGTGATGTTACCCTTTCCGTGGGTGGAGGGAAATATCCCTTTGGATCCTTGGAGATGCCTGCTACGAGAAAAATTGAATCCGAGTTGCTTCCCAATCGTCTTAACTCCTCAACTACCAGCAATTTAATCAGTGAGACATGAGAAAGTTTCCTTTTCGGCTGATCTGCTTCAGCTCGGGAGCTCTCCATTATCTCTCAGAGGTTCTGGTGTAAGAAAAAGGGTAGATTTAATGGTCTCCTTCCTGTGAAGTGCATCAACAGTATAATGTGATGCGAATGTATCCTTTTGAACCTCCCCTCACAGGTGAAATACTTCCTAACTACTCCAAGAAGTTTCTAAAAAGGTTCTTGCAAATATCTACTCAGAACACCCGTCTCGACCTTTCCACCTAAACAGTCTTGCTTGATGAACTCTTCGTAGCGCCCACATCCAAGATCATGTCTTTAAAACACCTTTCGCCTCACAAAGGGATCTATGTCATGCTCGACAAAGTTTCTTCTATCACCTGGATAGTGACACCTGCAATCACCGCACGGAAACCGTCAAAACTAAGTGCGAACTACTCAGCTAGTCTCATATTGAATCCTTGGATTTTCCTGCAAAAGGCCATGCATATGAATTGTTCAAAGTACGCTCTGACCTCCGAATCTTCATTGATCAATGTCAATATTTGGAGGTTGGTCCCAATGCTTATGCCACTTTGTGTGCCTTTCCTTGCGCTCTAATAGGTTTCCATGGAGCAACGCATGTTTGTTCTCCACGCAGTGGATTTGACACGGGCCCAAGGAAGAAATATTGATCAACCTGGACTTGCGAGAATCATTACACATAGTGCATAATCTTGGCTGGTGACCATAATGCATGCATAACCACAATAATTTATAACAGAGCTAGCGAGAGGTCGAATTGTGTCAGGGAACACTGAATTCATGGTGACTGGATGTTTCGAAGCAAACTGAATATTTACCGTAGCGCATCTGTGTGAGAAGTACACTTCGGGGCATGTAAAGTAAAGATGATAAGGGATGCAGAGCATACATGATATGAGCATCATGATTTTTCATTCTTTCAGCCCTCATAATGAGTTGATGATGGTCACTTCACTTGCCGATGCGACTTCTATTTAACAACTTTCCTCGACCCTCGGCACATAAAAACTTGCTTCCTGACAGGACCCGACTCTCTAGGAACAAAATTGTACCATTTACACATGTTTTGACTCTGAAATCCCTTCCCAACTCCAAGGACCAACCGACCACTCGTTGACTTTGACCCCTTTGTTGTTTGGTACCTGACCTCACATGCTTTGACACACGGACCATGACTCAACTAAGACAGACTCTTAGTAAATGGAAAAATGATGGTGCTAACATATGGCTCCAACGGGGATTCTATCCTCTGAGTGAGGTAGCAAAGAACAATAGACCAGGTTTCTAACCATTGGGCCTTATTCGAATTTTAGACACTAAAACACGAAAAACCAAAAATGCAACCTAAACTTATTGTCAAAGTTTCTAATAGACTCAACATAAACTCAGGGCCTTCACTTCGGGCTTCAATTTTCTACTGACACACTGACTCGAAAATGCCTATCTTGAAAACAAAATAAAATGACTATTTACAAGGACATGTGACTTAAACGGACTTTATTGCACCAGATAGTGTTTGAGGAACTTTCCATTTACAGGACCCCAACTAATGCATTCTCCATTAAGATCTTCTAGAAAATAAGCGTTGTTCCTGCAATATGCATTGATTCTGAATGGACCCATCCAGAGATGATCGAAAGTCATGTGCTTTCCTTTATCTTTGTTCCTCACATCCCACTTCAGCACCAGGTCCCCCATCTAAAATTCCTCCTGCTTAGAATGCTTATTGAAGGTTTTCTTCATCCTTTCCCTATGGAGTTGTGATCGATTGTACACTTGATCCCTCATATGTTGTGTGCGGATCAGCTGATTTATCATTCTCTGCATTTCATCTGGTTCGGCTTCATGTTCTTGCAACAAATTTCTTACGGGAAACCCCAGCGAGGTGGGGAAAACTGCATCTGTGCCGTATACGATCTGAAATGGTGATGTCAAGATGGAATTCTTAGTAGTGACTCTTTCTTCCCATAGAGCGTAAATGATTTTTTTATGCCAGGCCTTCTTGTTGTCTTGTAGGAGTCTTTTGATGATCCTAGTCAAACTTTTATATGACAATTATTCTAACCCATTTCCATGTGGTTAATATGTTGTAGAATGTGACAGGGTTATATTGTAATCCTAAAAAAACTTCTCCATATTCTTGGAATTGAATGTGGACGCATTATTTGTTATGATCTTGATAGGGCATATGAATCTCGACAGGATGTTTGTCTATAGAAATTGAATGATGACTGCGTCAGTAGCCTACTTCGTTGGAATTTATTCTATCCATTTCGTGAAGTAATCTGTGGCCGTGAGTATCCATCTGTGTTGCACTGAGGATGGATTATGGATATTCTCTATAAAGTCCAAGACCCATTGCATGAAAGGCGCATCGACCGAGATCAGTTTCAGTGACAGGGGTTGTAGCTTTCTCCTTCCATCAAAAATATGACATTCGTGGCAACTGGAAACTTCTTTCTATACGTATACAAAGATGTTGGTCCAATAGTAACTTGCTCTTAGGATTTTATGGAGGGTGGTTTTCCAATAGTGATTTCCTTCACAGTCACCTTTGTGGAATTCCTCGATAGCTCGTTTCATATCATCTTCCAACAAACAACTCAGTAATATCCCTCCCGGATCTTTCCAATACAGTGAGTTATCCAAGATGCATAACTTCACAACTTTGAGCTTTAAAAATATGGCCTTGGTCTTACTTAAACCTAGAGGGGCTTACAGATTCCTCAACACATAGATGATGTCTGTATACCACGATGAATTGATGAAATTTTGAGGCACCTGCGCAGTTGTTTCTTCCTGAGGGTTCTCCAAAAGATCAACAATGAAGTTGATTCCCAGGACGTCGCAGTTCAATTGTACCATTAGCTTCGCGAGGCCCTGAGCCTTGATCAGCTTTTTGGGCTTGATTTTGAGGTCATATTCTAACATGGTCTCTATCCACTTACCCCTTCTTTCCTCGGGGTCAGGTTGAGTGAGGATATCCTTGACAGAGTTACTGGTCACGTAAGCGATAACGTGAGAGTGTAATATGTAAGTTATGAACTCCCTTAGGTATTTTACTAAGGATTATGCTTGTTTCTCCGTAATCTCGTACCTTAGTGGAGAATCCCTCAACATCCTGCTGAAATAGGATATAGGCTTCTCAATGTTCTGATCATCTTTTTGTAATAGCACGCCGACAATTGTATGCTCTGAGGCAAATGAAAACAAGATGAAGTCTTTCGTCAAGTCTGGTCTGGCCAGCACGGGAGATTTAGTCAGCACTATCTTGATATCTTCAAATAATTTCCTGGATTCTAGGTTGCACTTGATCTTGTTCCCCTTTCTTAGCATGTAGGTGATATGTTTTATAATTTCTGCCAAGTTCGGGATGAATCTTCTCAAGAAATTTACTTTTTCCAGCAATGATTACACCTCCTTCTTACTGTGCGGATGGATGATTTTCAGGATTCCTTCAACCCTGTTTGGGTCTATTGTAATACCCTCCTTCGAGATGATGTGCCCCAACAACTTCCCCTCTTGCATCCCAAAATGTGACTTTTCCAGGTTCAATGATATGCTGAATCTCCTGCATTTTTGGAAGACCTTATTCAAATGCTTGAGGTGTTGTTCGTCGGAATTGGAGTACATTGTGATGTCATCCAAATAAATCACGATAAACTTGTCCTTCTTGTCAGAAAATGCTATGTCCATTTCCCTCTGGAAGGTAGCTCCAACATTCATCAGGCCAAAAGGCATATTATCATACATGAACATCCCCCATGTTGTCGTAAAATCCATCTTTTCCCTGTTATCCAGGTGTACCATGATCTGATTATAACCCGAAAAACCATCCAACATGGACATCTGGGACCCCACTACCTTTTGCATAACATAGTCCATTTTAGGGAGAGGTTAGTGCTCCTTGAGGGAAATTTTGTTCAAGTTTCGAAAATCCACACACAATCTTATTTCACTGCTCTTTTTTCTTATAGGAACCAGGTTGGCAACCCATTTGGAAAACCTCAAAGAAATGATAATTTTATCTTCGAAAATATTATTTACCTCCTTTTCGATTAGCGACAGCAACAGGGGATTTATCCATCTCATCTTTTGTTTGAAAGACCTCTGGTCTTCTTTGAGAGGAATGACATGCTGAATTAAATTAGTGTCATAAACCTTTAAGTCGTCATAACTCCAAGAGAAAACATCGGGGAAATACTTCATGACCTTGATGTAGTCTTGTTTGACCTTTGGACTGTGCGTTTTTTACAATTTGATTATTTTTGGGTTCTCCTGAGTCCCAATGATGTAATCTTCGAAATCCTCATCGTTTACAGTGATATTGGGATTTCTAGCCACGTCATTTTCTTCAAACAACTTTTCCAACGGAACTAACCCCTTTGGGATGATATTATTTTTCAGTTGTACTATGACCCTTCCAGCTATCTGGTTCTGGAAAGGGTCATCATTACTATGCGCATCCACGCTCTCATATTCATTGCAACATCACTCATCAATAATGTTTATGTTAGTGAACTCGTCGCTCATTTGGAGAAATATCTCCACCTGCTTGTCATCCTCAAACACTTGCCAATATTTGATATTATCGGGCACCGTCAGCCTGTGTTTGACTTCGATCTCATATTTTCTATTGGGAAATATGGGAATTTTAAAAACCGAGGCCAAAGTAGGGAATGCATCGGTAATTTGATTTTCCCCCCTCGAGATCGCCGATAGATTATTCTTCGATAATTCTTTGAGGAGGTCCAGCACTAGGCTTCTATATGCTCTCATCCTGGGGTGCTTGGATTGATATATGCCTTTCACTTGGTTTATAACTAGCTTAGAGTCCCCATGAACTTCTATCCTCTTTGCGCCCAATTCTTTCAAAACCTTCAGGCCCAAAATCAGTGCCTCGTACTCAACCATGTTATTCGTATAGTCGAAAGCGAGTTTGTATAAGAAGATTTTTGTGCTCAACTTGGGAGGACTTATCCATACACCGAACCCTGCCCCTTCTTTACTGACAGCGTCGTCGAAAATCATGTTCCACATCTCATTCTCCATGTGGTTCCCCGGGTCAGTGCACTCTGCTGCTCATTGCACGACTTTAGCATCGATAGTCATGATGGTTGTCGACTCTTCCTCTTCAAAGCTCAGGTTATTGTAGAATATGGAGGAGCCAACCTCAGTGTCGAAGGCGTAGATAGGATGGTTATTCAACTACATCTTACTTCTTACCATGTACTTCAGTAGTACTTCTCTATATAACCGTCTCTCCTAGCCAAAGACAGGAATGGTGGCATACGACATGTCCATTTGCAGATTTCCTTTTACTTTCACATCCCATGACCTAGATAATAGCATGCCAAACTTTGGGGGTATGTCGGCCATGAACACATCCATAACCATGTTCTTCGAAGGAATCTGGGCCAGCAACATGACCAAGTCTTTGATGAGACACAAACATTGGACTTTCCTCGAATCGAAAAAAAAAAAGTCCTTATAGGGCCTAATGATGTCCAAACCCAACTCGTCCATGATCACCTTTGGCATGAGGTTGTGCAATGTGCCTGAATCCATCATGGCATTATGCATGGTCATGTCATGAACTTGGAGACTGACATAGAACAGGGAAACATCCTCAGTATTGCTTGTCTCTTCTATGCGCAAACTAAATAAAATGGCAGGGTGATCATCCTGGACATTCAAAGTATCGGGGGTCTCTCCCATTTTTAGCATTTTAATAATTTGTTCCTAGTACTCACCCTTTTTGATAAGTTCGTTGAAAGGGACAGATATTTTGATCTTGGCCATTTCATTCTCAAAGTTAAAGGGGGGAGAGACCTTTTCCATCTCTTTGCCACACATCTCCCGGATCGTCTCTGGCACTTTCCTTGGGACCTCCTCCTTTGACTTTGCCTTTTCATCCGCATCCTTGGTCGGTTTGTATGGCTTTGATCAGCTTGTGGAAGGGATATCCGTCAAAGGTTTCCTTATGGGATTTGTCTCCCAAGGTTTGACAGGCACCTTCTTGCTCTTGAGGTTGTATTGATTTTGGAACTGCATGATGGCATTGTGATAACCTTTCCTGAATTCTTTCGTTTCCTAGGAGAGTATGTCGTTTGTCTTGAGCATAATATTGTCATTTTCCCTCAGGTACTGATCATGTTCTCCCTTCATCAAAAACACGTGCGTGTCTTTGTCATCATAATAATGCATTTGGTCTTGGAACATCTAATCAAAATTCTCATATGCATAATTGTTTTGGAATAGAAACCTTGTTTGTTGGTCTCCCTAGTCTCTCTGCTCCCTCTATATGATCTGCGAAACCTAACCCCTTCCAAGGTTCTGATTTCTAGGTTGGGGGTCATGTTGTTCTAGAGGAGTGGGTCTGATTCCCATGGACATTATTTCCATCAGTTTCTCCAACGTCTTCATCATATAGTTAAACTTGTCATCTGAGGGTCGAGATGTTGACGGCTGTGCATCCACTTGGGGTTTCTTATCGCCTTTGTTAAATCTTTGTTTGATATTTCCTGACGGCATCAGTTTTACCTCGAATTTGATTGCATCGCTCATCATGGAATCTAGATTTGTTGACCTTCTTTCTCTCAACAGAAAGTCGAAATCGATGTCGAAGGAATCGGCGTATCATAGCTGCACAGACCCAAGGGGTGGCTGGACCTCTGCGGAAATTGAGTTGTAAACCCTCATGAAACAGGCTGATAATTCTTGCACCATATCATCTGGAACCCTCTTCATATTATTGTACTACGTCAATAGTTGCAAGGGGTTCTTCTTGTCTCCCCATCTAGTAATGAAAGATGTTTCGAATGTGGCGAAGACTTGAATGCTTACTGCTGGGAGGGCTTTGAACCACTTCCTCACCTCCCCCAAAAGGCTTTGCATGAACAACCTCATTTTCGCCTCTGCATAGTCTACCTCTTCTAGGTTGACGAAATCATTGAACCAATCCAAATGCTTTTGGGCTGAAATGGTTCCTTCAACATCGTAGAGATTGATCCTCTGGTTGTAGTTCTGGGACAAATCATGCAGTTGGGCAGGAAGAACAAGCGGGGAGAACTTGGCAGCCATTTCTCTAGGAGGTTTAGGGATTTAGGGGATGTTCCTTGGTATCAGAGCTTGAAACCTCTTCTGGTCAAAGACTATATCGTCCAAGTTGGTTTTCAACTTAGACCTGACAAAGGTTTGCTCAAACAGGGTGTCAAACTCAAGGTCGTCAATGCTTTGTATGTCGTCTTTGGGTAACGACAGGATTTTTTCTAGGTAATAGAAGGGGTCTGGCACTTTCTCCCTAGCCCTGCGCAGAAGCTTCTTGGGATCACACATGAGCTCTACTGGGTTTGGGTCAGGATTTTCTCTGGTATAGATTGTCTTCGGAGCCAACGTTCCTAAATCATGCTACTTTGTGCCACTAGTATTTTTGACTGGAGTCGCCAGGGTAAAGGTTTCAAACAATATAGATGTTTGTCCTTCTATTACCCTTAGGGGTCGAAAATGTAACTTTAGTCATTCTCCCAGGGAAAATTTATTCAATTTTGTCCCCGACAATGATGCCAAAATGTTAGCTCTCTATAAACTTCGTTCGGCTGAGAAACGAATGATAGAGGAAACCTACAAACCAACTTTGAGACCTTAAACTAGACTTTCAGACCTGGAGAGGGATCTCTCTTGAGACTTCATCTCGGTACAGGATATGAATTTAAGATGTTGGCTAGATTTAACACCTTTAAACAATAATGTTCTGGCTCTATTGGCGAAAGAGAGTAATACCTTGGGATATGGATTCGATTTAAGAAAATGATAGAAACAAATGACTTGGTGATTGAACTTGAGAGGATAAAGGCTAAGTAAGCAACAGTCTTCAGTTAAAATCATTGTGTGCGGTGAGGGGAAAAACACATGAAGCAACTCGGAGCATCGTTGAGGATGAATTCAGAGTTAACCTAGAGGAAACACGGTTTGTCTAAATGGCGCGAGTCTAGACTATTGCATGACGAATTCTAGGTTAGAAATTATGTTTCAATTCAGACATAAATATATATGAATAAAAGAATACAGGAAGTACGTATGCAAAGCAAGGAAACAATACATCCAATTGCTACAATTAGAATCTTTTCACCAAAGCTTCAGGACCTTTGCATTAAATTTCGATCGAGCTCAAAGCTACATTCAATAGTCACTGTCTACATTATTTTTACCAACCAACCCAGCTTATATTGAAAGGATAAAATATATAGGCAAGGGCGTTGCTTGGACTGCCCTTCTCTCTAGCTACTATCCCTATAAATTAGGAAACTGACTGTTCTCTGTTAGATGACCCTTCGTATGATGCTTTTCCAAAAATAAAAACCAATTGTATGTGGTCACATCATAACCCCTCGTCCTTGCCACAACAGTTCGGTTATCAACAAGTTCTCATCATGGGAGAGTGATGTGTCGATGTATTCCTTTGACAGGGTATCTGAATGATCAAGTGCTCTGTCAGACTCCCGCCATCTACTGTAACGACCTTGATTTCTTCTGTGTGATCATTTGTTGGAGTGTGTACGTGGCGAGTGACAGTGGACTGTCGTAGTCATTACCAAAATGACAACATCATTTGAAGGGTGACGCCTTCCTCAAAACTATCAAAATCCACGCAACGTTTGAGAATACAAGAATGAACTCAGTTAATCATGCTTCTTCTGCGCACTGGCTAGAGTCGTGTGGACTTTCTCCTCGGCCACTTCACATTCCCTAATGTTTTTCACATTCCTTTCTTCTAACATCCTCTATGTTTCGTGCAGCTGTATGATTGTATCTTGGGCTTCCCTGAGCTATTTTTAGATCCACATCACATTTCCTTCACGACCTTGTAATGCTGACACTTCAAGGGTCTTCACTACTAACTGTTGTCTTAGTTCCCTGTTTTCCTGGTAAATCTCAGTGATAGCGAGTTGCGCTTGCTTCAGCTATTGAGACGGTTCATGAACCTCTGTGCCTTCAGCATCTGTCCTCCTTGTTCTACTCCAACTTTCTCGACTTGTACCTTCGACAGGTTCCAACCGAATGGTGCGCATGAGCAATTCTTTAGCAACCGACTTTGTGTGTGGTTTGCTCGGGACTCGGGCTTCCCCAACTTCCTTGTTCTTAATTGGCCTACCCCTTCTCTGGTGTATTTGTTGTTAGGGGGAATATCCCTTTGGATCCTTGGGGATTCCTGCTGCAAGAAAAATTGAATCCCAATTGCTTCACAACCATCTTAACTCCTCAACTTCCAACAATTTAATCAGCAAGACATGAGAGATTTTCCTTTTCGACTGGTCTACTTCAGTTTGGGCATTGTCTACCATCTCTCAGAGGTTCTAGTGTAAGAAAAATGGTAGATTCAATGGTCTCCTTCCTGTGAAGTGCATCAACAGTCTAATGTGATGTGAATGTATCCTGTCGAACCAACCCTCACAAGTGAAATACTTCCTAATTACTCTAAGAAGTTTTCGAAAAGGTTCTTGTAAATATCTAATCAGAATACTCTTCTTGACCTTTCCACCTAAACTATATCGCTTGATGAAGTCTTTGTAGCACCCCACGTCCAAGGGCATGCCTTTAAACAACCTTTCACCATGCAAAGGGATCTATGTCACGGTCGACGGAGTTTCTTCTGTCACCTGGATAGTGACACCCACAATCACCATGTGGAAACTGTCAAAACTTAGTGCGAATTGCTCAGCTAGTCTCATATTGAATTCTTGGATTTTCCTGCAAAAAGCCATGCATTCGAACTATTCAAAGGATGCTCTGATCTCCAGATCTTCGTTGATCAATGTCAATCTTTGGGGCTCGGGACCAACACTTCTGCCACTTCGCGCACCTTTCCTTATCCTTTGGGAGGTTTCCATGGCGCAACACGTGTTTGTTCTGTGCGTAGTGGATTTGACACGGGCCCAAGGAAGAAATCTTGATCAACTTGGACTTGCGAGAAGCATTACACACAGTACATAAGATTGGCTGGTGACCAGAATGCATGCAGAACCACCGGAATCTATAACAGAGCAGGCGAGAGGTGGAATCGTGCCAGGGAACACTGAATTCATGGTGACTAGATGTTTCAAAGAAATGAATATTTACCGTAGCGCATCTGTGCGATGAGTACACTTCAGGGCATGCAAAGTACAACTGATAAGGATTGCAGAGCATACGTGATACGAGCGCCGTGATTTTTCATTCTTTCAACTCTCATAATGAGTTGATGATGATCATTGCACTTGCCGACGCGACTTCTATTTAACAAATTGCCTCGACCCTCGACACGTAAAAACTTCCTTTCTGACAAGACTTGAGTCTTTGGTAATAGACTCGTACCATTTACACATGTTTTGACTTTGACATCCCTTACTGACTCCAAGGACCAACCAACCACTCGCTGACTTCGACCCTTTTGTTGTTCAGTACTTGACCTCACATGCTTTGACACACAGACCATGACTCGACTAAGACCGACTCTTACTAAAGGGAAAAATGACGGCACTAACAGGATGAAACACCCTCCACGCATGAAAAAGACTGTGTAGAATTAATAAGAATGAATGCAGATATATTGGTGCTGAAACACCTGGCTGAAACATGTTGCACACATGAAGAAGGCTATGCAGAATTAATAAGAATGTTCAATGAATGCATATATGCTGGAACTGAAACACCATGTTGAAACACCATGCTGAAACATGCACGAATAAGACTATGTTAATATACTCAAGTGACTCAGTGAGACATTGTTGGGTGCTAAAATTGCCCTATTTTCCTTATAATTTCCATGCCATTTTCATCTCATTCTCTTGTATTAATTCATACCAATTGTTTACATTTCCTATGAGAACATCAATTCTAGAGAAGGTACAATTCATTATTCATTCAACATTGTGTTATGTTAAAGATTAATTCATACTTTACTTGTAAACTAGGATGATGTTTCCTTAGTCCTGACTCCTAATTTGGGTAATTACATAGTCATACATGTAAGCCACGAAGATGTACATATATGCAAATATACCGGTGCTAAAACACTTGGCTCGGGATGAAACACGCTCCATGCATGAAGAAGACTATGTAGAATTAATAAGAATGAATGCAAATATGTTGGTGCTGAAACACCATGCTAAAACACCTAGATGAAACATGTTGCACACATGAAGAAGACTATGCAGAATTAATAAGAATGTTCAATGAATGCATATATGTTGGTGTTGAAACACCATGCTAAAACACCGTGCTGAAACACACACAAAGAAGACTATGTTAATATACTCAAGTGAGACATTGTTGGGTGCTAAAATTGCCCCTTTTCCTTATCATTTCCATGCCATTTTTATCTCATTCTCTTGTATTAATTCATCCCTATTGTTTACATTTCCTATGAGAACATCAATACTGGAGCAGGTACAATTAATTATTTGTTCAACATTGTGTTATGTTAAATCTTAATTCATACTTTACTTGTAAACTAGGATGATGTTTCCTTAGTCCCGACTCACAATTTGGGTAATTAAACAGTCATACCTATAAACCACAGAGATGTACATATATGAAAATATGTTGGTGCTGAAACACTTGGCTCAGGATGAAACATGCACCATGCATGAAGAAGACTATGTAGAATTAATAAGAATGAATGCAGATATGATAGTGTTGAAACATCGTGCTGAAACACGATGCACGCATGAAGAAGACTATGAAGTACTAACAAGAATGTTCAATGAATGTAGATATGATGGTGTTGAAACATCGTGTTGAAACACGCATGAACAAGACTATGTTAATATACTCAAGCGACTCAGTGAGACGTTGTTGGGTGCTAAAATTGCCCCTTTTTCCTTATCATTTCCATGTCATTTTTATCTCATTCTCTTGTATTAATTCATCCCAATTGTTTACATTTCCTATGAGACCTTCAATTATAGAGAAGGTACACTTCATTATTCATTCAACATTTTGTTATGTTAAAGCTTAATTCATACTTTACTTGTAAACTAGGATGATGTTTCCTTAGTCCTGACTCCTAATTTGGGTAATTACACAGTCATACCTGTAAACCACGGAGATGTACATATATGCAAATATGTTGGTGTTGAAACACCTGAATGAAACACATTGCACACATGAAGAAGACTATGTAGAATTAATACGAATGTTCAATGAATGTAGATATGTTGGTGCTAAAACACCGTGTTGAAACACGCATGAAGAAGACTATGTTAATATACTCAAGTGACTCAGTGAGACATTGTTGGGTGCTAAAATTTCCCCTTTTTCCTTATCATTTCCAGGCCATTTTCATCTCATTCTCTTGTATTAATTCATCCCTATTGTTTACATTTTCTATGAGAACATCAATTCTAGAGCAGGTACAATTCATTATTCATCCAACATTGTGTTATGTTAAAACACAATTCATAGTTAACTTGTAAACTAGGATGATGTTTCCTTAGTCCTAATTTGGGTAATTACACAATCATACCTGTAAACCAAGGATATGTACATATATGCATATATGTTGGTGCTGAAACACCTAGCTGAAACACACTACATGCACGAAGAAGACTATGCATAATTAATAAGAATGAATGCATATATGCTAGTGTTGAAGCTTGAAACACCGTGTTGACACACCATGTTGAAACACTATGCTGAAACATGCACGAAGAATACTATGGGCCATGGCCCCACCGAGTCCATCATATCCAATTGGCAGAGTTACTCCACCATTTTCATCTGTGGTCATCATTAATATGTATCTGTTAATGGAAGGTATTGATAAGTTGAACGTAATAGCCACCTCATATTTTGCTTGTCAGCGACCACCAGTCAGTTCTCACATGTACGTGTTTGTGGTTTATAGCCTACATGTATGACTAGCCACTGTGACATGTCTTTGACATGATACTGTGAATAATTATTGTTTTGTGCCCTTCCACATCACCAACAGATGACCAATACCATCAGTTCAAGTTGGGAGTATCCCATCATCCTTGAATAAATTAACCAACCATCGCCATAAACATTCAATCAGCATGGCTGTCAGGCTGATTTTTCCCATTAAATTCAGTGTTGGAAGATTGTGGTTGGTAGGATTCTTGTAAAATTGTGGTTGGTAGGATTCAACGTTCATCTTGTCCGACTGATATCTTCACATTTGCAAGTCTTTCTTCCCCCTCAATATCTTTTAGGTGGACTAAAGTACCGGTCACTTTAAAAGTAAGAATTTAATATATTTGAATTTTGAGTTTCGTGGAGCACATAAACTGATTTTATTTGAAGAAATTGAAAGAACACTCCCTTGAAAGTTCCTAAGCTTGCCTCCAATTGCATTCAATTCCACAATCAATCGAACATCAAATATTTCTCTTAAAAAAATCAAATTTTTATTGCATACTAATAATCAGGCCTTCTTAGCATCATTTTGTCCATATTAAGTTCATATGAGGGGTTTTAAAGTATAAAACTAATATTTTGAAAAGGGCGCTACATGAAGTTCTGGCAGCTCTCCATAGAGGAAAGATGACTAGCGCTACAAGAAGTTTCCGCAGCAGTTTATTTTAAGGAAAATGACATACTTAAGTACACTATTCCACACCCTAAAATACACATATGACATGAGTAGTGAGACAACAAAAGGTAATGATAATCCATAATGGCATGAAATATCATATGCTTTGTTTTTTCCTTATAACAAGAATAGGGGGTTTGGAGATGGTTTTGTGATTCTTAGGGATACATTTAAACATTTTTTAGCCTTTAGACACCATTTTTGATCATCAACAAAGAGTTTTGGAGCAATCTTGTATGAAAAAGGAGAAAACAGACTGCTGAAAACAAAGGATTTTATGGAAATTATTGTTTTTGCAATCAAGTTCAAAATGAATCTATGACCAAATGGAGAGGAATTTTTGAAAAAAAAAAAAGAGGATTTTATAAAAAACGAGCTCATCTACAAATTCTCTCTATTTTTACACAGGTGTCATTGTTTGCGAGATACAAGCAGATCTTTACAGTTCATTTTTCAAATTTGAAAATTTTGGAATTTCCTATTTTAGTCATCAACTTTGGGCATATATTATGAAGCGATGGAGAGGTATTTTGAAAAAAGGAAAGAGGATTTTGTGAAGAATAGACCCAATAACAAAAAACTATCTCAATGTTTACACAACTATTATGGTTTGGGATATATGAAGTGATTTTTCAGAAATTTTGCATATGTTGTAAAATGGGATAGTCAACCCTTAGTTCGATTCCACACGTGCAAAGAGGAGGTGTCAAGTCAGGAAGACACATGGATTCTCAAGGAGGGTTCAATCCCTCAGGAAGACACATTGATTTTCTTCTTGATCTCTTCCTTCAACAAGTCGAAGCATGCTTCCTCAAAGTTCAATTTGACCTTAGACCCCAGTGTCAACATTGTATCTTCATATGATGTAGGCATGCTTCCAAGGGGAGTAATGATGGAATCTCCATTATAAATTTGAGCACTACACACCACCAATTCTTCCATGATCTATAAAAAAATTATTTATATGTTCTTGGGATCTCATATTCTTGCATCTTCATTCGGAGAAAATTCTTTCCAAGATAAAGCTTAGAATTCAAATCCTTCTTTTCATAAATCTGAACCAACTTGTCCCATGCATCCTTCAAGGTCCTAGCCTAACTTGCAATTGAAATAATGTTCTCACTTAGATGGTGAAATATAGGCTTGTGAATACCCATCCTTTATCTCCCATTTCTTGACTTCATTCGTTCATGCAGAGGTTGGCTTCACCTCATTCCCATTCACACTATTAAGTATCTCCCTGTCCAACAATAATGTCTCCATCAAAGTTTCTAGAGGCTAATTTTATGGCCATCAAATTGTCATACCAAATTCTGTGATTCTATAGAAATTATCATAGCCATATTTTAAACTCTTCTACATATTTTTTATTATCAGGGATACAGAGAATCCAAAATAGGAGTTCAAACACATCACAAACTACCTACATATCCGAAACTGTGTAAGAAACCAGAGCATGTAGTCATGACTCACAACACAAGAAAACATATATTCACGGTTATAGGAATTAAAAAAACAAATGAAAAGAAAAGAAATACTATAGCAAGAAAAATATATGTTTAACAGCTCTTCCCAATTGAAAACATGAAGTTTTGCACAATACAAATGAGGCAAAGTGCTTATATTTCACTGATATAAAAAAATGTATATATACAAGAAAACTACATAAGAAAAACTTGAAACTCCAATTGTCCCAAGCAACGCAAATGTTTTAGCTCCATGTAGATGAATTTGTTGACTATGTACACTCTAAGGTTGTGTATTTACAACAGAGAGTACTCGAGAAACTTCCCTTGAGAATAAATCACAAAGCTTGTTTACCAAAAACTATTGTGATTGTGGCCCATAGAATTATGATTTTGGTTATCATGTTATCCCTTTAAAGCCTATTTATTTTTTGTTTTACACACTTGTTTCTTTGATAAAGGGTTCATTTAGTATGTGTTTGGTCATGGGGATAGACATGTAGACATTTTCTAGTTTGGCTTTGAGTGCTCTCACTAGGTTCCATTGCATGGCCTCAGTGATAGTTTGGTTCTAATATTGATGCAGAGGCATCGCCTCCAAATTCAAAACGCAAGCATGGAGGCAAAGGAATGACATCTTAGCATGACTGAGTTTCAAATCAAAAATTAACTCAGAATTAAATCGAGTTGTTGAGATATTTTTGAAAGCAACATTTTTAAATATGTCGTGTTTGTAAAGTCATGAAGGACTGTAAGGGGTTGTAGATATTGAGTGTTAACTCTTATCTGGAAATAACTATTAGTTATTGTAATAGGACAAAGTAGGTAACCGCTAAGAGTTTGATAGGATAGGTTGTAGACAAAATAACGAGATCTCATGGAGATGGTCCTTAGATAGTTTGTTGTTGCATTGTAAAAGTAGTGTGAGATTATGAGATTAGGAGATGATGAGATAGAGATCAGAGAGATCAGTAGAACATAGTAGAGTAGAAGAAATACTATGTAATTTGTTTTCATGAATGAATAGAACAGACATAATTGTCCTAAATACCAGGATTGTGTTCATCTTAATGTGTGACTGAATGAATGCTACATTTTGTATGTGTTCTTTAGTTTATTTCATTCATGTATGATTGTTCTAGAGGTTGATTGTATGAGTTCATGACGAAATTGGATGAGTTTCAATTGTTTCTCTTCTGACACTCGCATGCAAGGTGTGCATCTCGAACACAAAGAGTGCGTCGATTGAGTCTCAGAGTGACTCGGAGAAGTTCAGGGAGAACAAAAGAAACTTACACTAGGTGCAAGGTGTGCACAGTGTCAAAGAGCGACCAAGCATCAAAGAAACCGAAACAGAGGAACGTCAGGTGGGCGAGAAGAATTTATTTCCAATAAATCCTTCGATCTGAGTTATCGAAATCTCGAGAATGCAAGGTGTGCGTGGGGAATCGAAATCCTTTTAAGGACAAAGATCAAAAGGGATATCACTTTCACAAGTGTTGATGAGATCCAAGAGTTAGACTCGTAGGAGGAGAAAAGGTTCAAAACCTTTGAACACTTAGAAAATACTCTAAGTCAGAGAGATCTGAAGCTCAGGAGGAGGAGCGACAGTGGTCATTGGATCACAGTGCAATGGATCAACAACCGTCTAATCAGAGTAAGTTGAACGAGCCTTAGCGCTTCATACACTCAAGAGAGATATTTCGCCAAAGGTTGAGAACTGATATTTCCAAAGCCCGAAGAGACGAAAACCCGAAGTAGAATCTCAGTTGTTTGATCACAGGAACATATCTAAGCCGTCAAATTGTTTGAGGTAAACTTCAAGCGTCGGATCACCAGAGTGGATCTGAGCCGTCAGATATTGTGAGTCTGGGAGGAGGCAAGTTTGAAACTTGATATTTTTGAAGCGTGGAGAGCCGAAGGGCCGGAGCGAATATGGACCGTTGGATCCAGGAGGACACTTGCCGACAGGTCGAAAGATCCATAGGAAGGTGAAGGTCAAAGTGTTGAAACACCCAAATCCCAAAGAGCTGAAGAGCCGAGAGTTGTCAATCTATAAGTGGACACATGTCAACAGATTGGGAGCTCCGGGTAAAGTTGTTTTGGAGTTTCAGTTGAGAACCGAGACAGTTGAACCCCGAAGACCCAAAGTGATTCAGAGTAGTCAGATCTAGGAGAGACATTTCATAGATCCATGCACTCCGGGTAAAGTCCTAAAGTAATCCTCGATCATTAGATCAAGAGGACACGCGACAAAAATCTTCATACTTCGTGGGGAGAGAAAAGTTGATAGTTGAAAAGTCTTAAGTCTGGGTACGTGAAGGGATCCCAGTCATTGATATGAGGACCACATGCATCAGTATATTAGAGTCTTCAGCTAAAATCCAAAGAAGGAAAGGGTTGAAGTTTGAGAACTTAGGAGTCTGGAGTTCCGAAGTGATCAACACTGTTGATTTCACGGGATAGGTGTCCACAGATTGTCAGCTCTGGGGGGTTTGAGTACAAAAGAGAGTTGGGTTTGAGATTTCAAAACCCCGAAGTCCAGAATTGTGAAGAGATCACATCTATTGATCTCGAAGGGACATATCTAGTCCATAGATTTCAAAGGCGCATGCTGGCATAGGGGTAGACCCAGGTTTCATCTCCAAGAGTGCACCAACAAGCCCTAACTACTGGCCCTTTCGGCAACACCTGCGTGGTAGATGCAGTCTCACTTGAAGCAACTATGGGGTGGTTGCAAGACAGATATGTCTACAACCAAAGGGAATATCAAGTGGATCGAATACAAGAACAACACAACATTCAGATATCACTTACCAACTTAGATCTACTATGCACAAATATCTATCAGATCTAACACAGTAATGTAATAGTAGTATATCAAAGGACAAAGAACAGAGCATCAATCACAAACAACACAAGATATGCATGGTTCACCCTCTCTCTAGGGCTACTTCCACATAACTGTGCTTTAAAATATATTAAGATGAAGCATACAGTTCTTGTCTGTGCTCTCAACTAGAAGATATTCTTTCTTCTCCTCTCTGTCTCCCCCCTTCCTTCGCACCCAGCTACAGGACTGATCTTCGCACCCAACTGAAGATCTTACAATACCAGAAGGATCTTACACTTAGCACTTCTCTCTCACACAACAATAATCACTCATGCCAATAACAAAGCTAAAAAGAACCCTCTTCCCTCATCTAGGTTCTTATTTATACATTACAATAGCTCACTGACATCCTTAGGCCGATACCTAAGTGTCAAAACCCTAGATACCAAAACCCTAGGTGTCTAAAACCCTAGGTCAACTTGACCTACGTTTTCAGGGCTTCCCTAGCCTGTCTTTCCTTCCTTCTCACGTGGTGCTCCAAAGCATCCAACGGTGGATTTTTTCATTTACTGAGTTGTCCACAATCCTTCTTCCTTGTTGATCTGTCATCCTCAATCTCCTCATCCAACGACTTTCTTTCTCTTACTTTGCTCCATATTTTCTTCTCTTTTTCTCACTTCGACCCAGTAACAGTCACTGTGTCTTCTACGCAGTTCGCATTTTTCCTTTTATTCCTTAATCTTCGCTTACTTCCATACCCAAGGGCCAACAGGCCCCCAACACTCACCTGTGACTCACCCCGAGGCACTTTAGATTTGATCCTTCTGTTTTACTTCAACTTCGGACTACGTAGGGAAGCCTTTGCTTCATGCTCCATGCCTCCTTTCCTTGTGCAGACTGTATTTTTTGTGTCTGGTACCTAGTTTCAACTACACCTGGTACCTAGACCCTTTTCCTCATGCTTTTACTAAGAGCTGTGAGGAAGCTAGTTGTCATAATACAATTTCAATCGGCTCCCGTTTACCAAACCTTCCTTCCATTCTCCCTTCAAAGTCTTCAACTGCGCAACTCCTCCTTTTGTAACATAGGCAATATCATATGGTCTGAGCCAATGCGTTCTGAAATTTCCTGGATGCTTCATGAACTTACTGTCGTATACTAATACCAAATCACCTTGCTTAAATGCCTTCTTGATGTGTTTGTCATGGTAGGCCTTCTCTATTTCCTTTTGTACTTGCTGATCGAATCCTACAATAAATATGTCTTCTTCTAGTTTGACCAACTGCGCAAGCCTCTCTTGAACAACGCTAGCTTCCTCCATACCTGTAAAGGAAACAATTCTTAAGCTTGGTACCAAATATTCCATTGGGACAACAAATTCGAGACCATAGACCAACTTAAAAGGGGTCTGCATTGTTAGCTTCTTCCAAGTGATTCTGTAGGCCCATAGTACTGCTGGTACTCGTAAATCCCATTCATCCCTATTCACACTGCAAATCTTCGTTAGTGTTGTCTCCAAGATTTTGTTGAATGCTTCCACTGTCCCATTCGCTTGTGGATGGTAAGGTGTTCTCTTCTGATGAGGGACTGCAAATTCCTCAGTCAAGGCTTCAATGGTCTTATTGATGAAATGTGTGCCTTGATCGCTCATAAGGATATTTGGGCATCCAAACCTGGTTATGATGTCATCAAATATGAAGCACGCAACTGTAGTTGCACTACAGTCCTTAAATTCTCTTGCTTTGGCCCATCTGGTCAAGTATTTTGTCATAGTGATTATGTACCTTGCTCTTGTATGCTTTCCTGGTGGGTTTATATGTCCCACGAAGTCAATGGCCCATTTCTCAAATGCTTGTAGGGTCAGCTGCAGTGCTAAAGGAATTTCATCTCTTCTGAATGGTTTCCCAACTCTTTGGCATACATCATAGGCTCTGTAATAATCCTTAGCATCTTTGTGTAAGGTAGGCCACCAAAGGCCAACTCTAAGAACCTTCTGTGATGTTTATTTCCCTACGTAGTGTCCTCTTGTGATGCCTTCATGAGCTTCAGCGAGGATCAAAAGTTGTTCTACCTCCATAACACACCTCCTTAATATCTCATTAGGTCCCATCTTGTATGGTTGTCCAGCTATAAGTGAAAAGTCTGCAGTGCGCACTACTAGTTTTTTCTTCTGGGTGATTGTATACTCACTAGGTGCCATTCCTGTTTATAGGAATTGAACTATTTCTGTGAAGTGATCATCAATATTTCTAATGGCTAGCAGTTGTGCATCCCACAGTGTATCCTCCAAACTAGTAGGCTCTTCTCCATGTTCCAACCTCGAAAAGTGGTCAAAACCATTGTTAATTCTTCTTGGCTTAACCACAATCCCAAAGTCATATTCCTGAAATAGCAGAAGCCATATGCATATTCTCCCCCCCAACACTGGCTTGTTGACTAGGTATTTCATCATGGAGTGGTAAGTAAACATTTTAAAGTGTCCTCCCAACAAGTAGTGGCAGAACTTCTGCAGCGCATACACCATGGCTAACCCTTCTCTCTCAGTAGTGGTGTAATTAATCTCAGTTGTTGATAGCTTCATGATAGTAAAGGCTAATGGGTGGTCGATTTCTCTTTTTCCCAGTTGTGCTAACACAACTCCTAATGCAATAGAATATGCATCGACATGCACATGAAATTCCTTGCTCCAATCTAGAAAAACCAGAATAGGCGCAGTAATCATTTTCTGTTTGAACGTGTCGAAGATCTGCTGGCATTCTTCTGTCCAATGAAATTGAAAGTATTTCTTCAAAAGATTCTCCATGGGTGTTGTAATATGGGCATGGCCTTTAATGAACTTCCTGTAATATCCAGTGTGTCCCAGCGCAGTGCGCAATTGTTTGACTGAAGTAGGAGGGGGCAGATCAACTATAATGGCAATCTTAGATGGATCTACCAACAATCCCTACTTGCATACAATATTACCTAATGCACTCCAAATGGTGAAAATAAAATGCACTTATTCAGGTTTAAGGCAATCTGACACTGCCTTCACTTGTCCAACATTATCCTTAAACATTCAATGTGATTTTTCAACAAACTAAAAACAGTCCAATCATCAAAGTATGCTTCTAGAAATTTATGTATAAACTCCTTGAATGCTTCGACCACCACCCTGGAAAATATGGTTGGGGAATTATTCAATCCATACGACATCACTTTATACTGGTAGGATCCCCATTCTATTGCAAATGTGGTCTTATGGCGATCTTCCTTGGCAATCCAGATCTGATGGTATCCTGAAAATCCATCTGTAAAAGAATATACCTCCTGGCCTCCTACATTATCTAGCACTTTGTCAGTAAATGGTGTAGAAAATGGGTCATGCAAGAAGGAATCGCTCATCTTCCTGAGATCTACATAGATCCTGATCCCTCCTGTCTTCTTGTATTGTACCACCATAGGGCTAATCCACTCTGATTCTTCGACAGGTTCTATAATCCCTTCTTCTAGCATTTTGTCGAGCTCAATCTTCACTTTCTCCTTATATTTACGGTTCAATCTATAGGGTCTCCTTTTGACTGGCCTAGCATCTGGTTTCAAAGGGATCCTCATCTCTCCCATAGGCCCTTTAATGTCGTTCATATCAGTGAACTTGGTTGGAAACAAGTCATAATATTCATGCAGTAACTCTGTGATCTTGTCAATAGTAGCAGCATCCCAATAGTCTCTAACATTTGCAAGCTTCGGTGTTTGCTCTATTCCAATATTGAATTCATTGATTTTGATCAGTTGTCCAATGAAAGGTATCTCAACTTCTGGTCCTTCTATGTCTCTTTGGCCTTCTGTTTCGGTGATGTTCACCTTCATAGGATCATCGTCTTCATCAGCATTGATGTTGTAACAACCTTGCAATTTCTACAGAGGCATAGTCCATTCGTCCTCCTCTTGTTCCAAAGAGAGTGTAGATGCCTCCTCAAATACCTTCTATCTTACAATCTGTAGTGCTTGATCTACTGAAGGATATTGAATTTCGAATGAGAAGGTAGTTACAAAATTTTGAGTCATACCTTCCCAATCTGCAGTGATGAGGTGAATTTCTACTTGTAGATACCAGTTGATAGGGGTTGTGTCCAGTGTGTTAATGAATTTGTGCACCCACTGCTCTTGGGGAATTTTTCTCCAGGCTTCCTCGCAACTTCTCACATGGTCCTTCGGACATCTTCAAACTATGTACCTAACTTCGCAACCTTCTACTTGTTCTGAGAATCGTGCTGTCATGAAAGTATGACATTGTACCCAGTCTGTAATGTTGCTTTTGTGTGTCCCCAACCATCTTGCTGGTGTTTCTTTCAAGGCCTCATCCATTTACAACAATCTTTGTTGCATCGGTACACTTTCTTCAAGGTTTGACAAGAAGGTTTCTAAAGGATTCAGACAATCAAAGGTAGGTAAGTTACTTACGGTTGTGTCGATCCAGTGAACTTCTCTAGTTAATCTAGCACATCTCCTTGTAGATACCTCATACATTTTGTTATGTCAGTTCTCCAGTGCTTCTTCTGGATATGATGAACACACGCTGTCACTTCACCAACTTAGGTTCCCATCGGCCGTAGGATTAATGTAATCTTGTTGTCTGGCTGTTAATTTGTATATGTTTTCTGGTTCATATGCATGGTCTTCTTCTCTAATAGGCTTTGTGTATCGTTGACCTTCATCATGATCTAAAGTTGCAATGGCCCTAAGGCCATCTCCTTCAAACTTAATTAATCTTTTCTTTAAGTCAACCACAGTGGAATTATTGAAAGCGCAATCAATTCCTAACAATGCAGGGTAAGGACAATTGTCATCAACTATCTCAATCACCTCAAAATCTGCAAACGTCCTTACTCTGTCGATGTCCACAAGGACATGTTCCAATCTTCCAAAGTGGCTTACAGCTTGTTGATTAGCCATCCTAAGCCTAATAGGGGAATAGATCAAATTATGTTTTCCCATCAGTGCCCAGGTTTGCTTCGTCATGACATTGACTTCTGACCCAAGTCTGCAAGGACCACATAGTCCATATCATACTCTCCAATTTGAGCATTCAAGTGTAATTCCTTATTTTTCCTTCTCCTTTTAGAGACTTGGTGTACTAATCTATTCAGTATGGGGTATATCTTTCCTAGCTTATACTATCTGATTAAAGTTTGTAGCTCTTGTATAGCGCTTTCATCCTGAATCAACTTAATACAAGTATATAAAAATTCCATGAGCTTGCTTACCTCTTTTCCTTCTTTTGGCAGGGCAGACTGATCAAATACCAAAGGCATTCCATATTCTCTCACTTATGATCGTGTCTTTGGTGAAGAAACTTGGTCTCCCCTGAATTTCTTTCTTGCCTCCTCAAACATTTGTTTTTCTTTCTTTGCATCAAAATTTTGTGTCTTCTTTGCAGCTCTCCTGACTCTTGATTCTGTTGTAGTCTTTCGTGGGGTCACTCTGTCTTCTACTGTGAAAGTGCCTCCTCTAATGATAATAGTGCCTCTAGGGTCCTCTCCACGAGGTTCAGCGTATATCAATTGCACTTGCAGGTTCTTTTGAGGTCCTTGTCTCTCCTGAATCTTAGCTAGCATCACAGGACAATCTTCTATAACATGTTCGAATGAACTGCAGTAGCTGCAAGTAGTACAAGGGTTCTGACAGTACCTTGCTAAGTGTCCTGGTTGCACGTAGTTATAACAGATGATTTTTCCTCATCCTTGACCCATACCTCCTCCTTGTCCTCTTCCTCTGAATCCACCACGAGGGTTGAATTTTCCTCTTCCTGGAGAATTATACTGTGTAGTGTTTCCTTCTTATTGTACTTCACCTTGAATTTTGTATATATCCCTTGACCTTTCATGCATGAGTTCATAAGCCCTACAATCCCTATCATCATGCCCCATGGACTTACAAAATGTGCAATACAAAGTTTTGGGTGTCTAAACATATTTTTTAATGTAATATCACTCACCTGGGTGATGTCTATTTCTGCATACCTCGCACCAGGGTAGGGTGACTTGCTTCAAAGGCTCGGAGCTCCAGAGGCCAAGTATTCATGAAATAGGGGACAATGCTCCTTGTCATGGCCTTCTGATTTGCATCTGACACACCATATGTCTTCTCTTTTATCTTTTCCCTTGTCTTTCTTCATATCTTCGACCTGCAGAGACAAACTAGTTAGCTAACTCAAGATTTGACTCATACCTGAGTTGGATTCTCCCATAGGGATGATTATAACTTCATGGTGATCTCCAATGCCTCAGCCTGCGAAGAAATATTTTGTTGCATCAGAGGAACTCTAATGTGTGGTAAGAGGGCAGCAATGAACCATTCCTTATTCTGCTCATGTGGTATTTGAAAACTCAGATGGTCTATCAAAGTCTTAAATTTTTTATCGAACTCCCACACAGGTTCAACTATTCTCTTCTTGATTTCTTTTAGTTCTGTAATGCCCTGTGATTCTGACTTAGGTTTCTTGAATTCAACAATTAGCAAAGTCTTAATGGCATCCAGTGAATCAGGTGTAGCGCCTTGGACAAATTTCATGTACCAGCTTAGTGTGCGATCTCTTAGGGTAGTACTGAATTGAGCTCATTTGACAGCTTCATCAGTGATATTCTTAATCCTCCACACGGCTTCACAGAGAAACTAGTGTTGTTTAGGGTCTTCAGATCCATATCCTCTAAAGGTGGGTAACCTCATCTCATCTGCCATAGATCTTCCTAGGTTTCCTAACTGGGTATGTGGTGGACAACCACTAATAGTGCTCTGAACGCTCTGGTGACTTTGATTACTCTTATTTCTTAACATTGTTGAATCAACAGGAGGAATAATAGTACTTACTTCAATAGTCTGTGCAGTTCCTGAAGTTCCTGGATTTTTTCGGCGAGGTTCCTCATCTTTCCCTTCCTCTTCCCTAGCGGGTTCTGGATGCTCTTCGTCCGTCATATATGTCTCTTCTCCGCTGTAGAATCCCTCATCCCCATGGTTCTCCTTAAACAGATTTGCAAGAGGAACTTCTCTAAATGCTCTCCCATTGCGCGTATGTACAACCTCTATGTCACTTTTGTTGTCCGAGCTATTGAACATTAGCCTTTTCGAATCCGACCAGCTACTGTATCTTCAATATGTTCTTCTCATGCAATAGCATCTTGATTCTCAACTTTAGAAAGTGTAAAAAATTTCCTCTGGGTCCCTTGAAGAAATATCTCTCGGCTTGCCTATATGGTTCTACTCTGTCAACAACAAACTCGGTGTTGTACCCTCCAATGGTACTATCAAACCAATGATCTACTTCTTGTGACATAGAGTTATCGACTCTCTTGACCTTCTAGATCAACGTCGACGTCCAAACCATAGGAGGTCTAGATCTGATCTAAAACTGGGTATCTGCTAACCTAGCTAACCACTCATATAGCTCCTAATGGATTCCTCCAAATAAAATATCGTGTATATAGGTAAAGATATATCTTCCTAACCAATCCTCTATACTAAGATTAGGGTTCTTGTTCTGGGCTTCAACGAAGTCCTTTTCTTTATCTTCTATCCACTTATGAATCTATGTCTTTGATGGAAACCACCTTGACATTCCCTCAAGAAGATTCATGTCCCGGAAACGGAACCATCTGTTGGCACAGGGGCAGACCCAGGGTTCAGCTCCAAGAGCAAACCAACAAGCCCTAACTATTGGCCCTTTTGGCAACACCTGCAAGGCAGATGCAGTATCACCCGAAGAAGTTATGGGGGGGTTGCAGGAAAAAGATATCTACAACCAAAGGGAATATCAAGTAGATCGAATACAATAACAACACAACATTCAGATATCACTTACAAGCTTAGATCTACTCCGCGCAACTATCTATCAGATCTAAAACAGTAATGTAATAGCAGTATATCAAAGGACAAAGAACAGAGCATCAATCACACACAACATAAGATATACGTGGTTCACCCTCTTTTTAGCGCTATGTCCACAAAACTATGCTTTATAATATATTAAGATGAAGCATACAGTTCTTGTCTATGCTCTCAGCTAGCAGATCTTCTTTCTTCTCCTCTCTGTCTCTCCCCTTCCTGCGCACCCAGCTATAGGACTGATCTCCGCACCCAGCTGGAGATCTTACAAGACTAGAAGGCTCTTACACTTAGCACTTCTCTCTCACACAACAATAATCACTCATGCCAATAACAAAGCTAGAATGAACCCTCTTCCCTCATCTAGGTTCTTATTTATACATTACAATAGCTCACCGACATTCTTAGGTGGATACCTAAGTGTCAAATCCCTAGATAACAAAACCCTAGGTGTCTAAAACCCTACGTCAACTTGACCCGCGTTTTCAGGGCTTCGCCAGCCTATCTTTCCTTCCTTCTCACGCAGTGATCCAAAGCATCCAACCATGGATTTTTTCGCTTTTTAATCTCTCATCCTCGATCTCCTCATCCAATGATTTTCTTTCTCTTACTTGTCTCCATCTTTTCTGCTCTTTTTCTCGCTTCGACCCAGTAACAGTCACGGTGTCTTCCGCGCAATTCACATTTTGCCTTTTCTACCTTAATCTTCGCTTACTTCCATACCCAAGGGCCAACAACACAAATCTGAACCATCAGTTCAGACAATATCGTCAAGATCGCGAGATCTACGATCCCATAGTATTTCGAGGATAGCATTTGCGCGGACTTTAAAATGTTGAGGGCAGGCTGAGATCCAGATCGTGGTTTTTCCAAGAAGACACGTGGAGGTTCGAGGAGAATTTCAGGCTAAAAGGAATTTTGATCCCAAACCGTTGTTGACCACGCCTGAGATCGTGTGGTCACAAGGAGGCACCGCCCAAGGTCATATCAAGAGGGGGCTCATCAGAAAAAGAGCTAATGATCATTACTCTGAGATTTTGCAGTAGAGAAAAAGGGAAGGTCGCGGGTGCTATCAGACCTGCACCAAGAAGCCAAAAGGGCCTGTGTTTAGATACACAAGGGAACCATTAAGGTTCTAGAGAGTCATTGGACTCAATAATCAGAGATCCTTGACTGGGAGGTCGTGTAGCCCTACGGGCGAGTAGGGGGGTTGTAGCAGGTGGTATCAGATTTGATATTGAGTTTGTTTGCAGACAACAGACAAAGGAGAAAGGAGATGAATTGATATCATTTGTGGTATCAAGAAAATTTGATTTCTGTTTGTAGGTGACACAGTGGAATCATGCCACCTAGAAGGCATAGAGCGAATGTATAAATGGAAGAATAAATGAGGTGACTCTGAATGAGACTGAACGCCATGGAAACAACGTAGAGGAGAGCACCAGACGCTAGAGATATCAGTGAAGTTGAGGGTGAATAAGAAGAGGTCGAAGAAAATGTAGCAGAGGATGCTGCACAAGATCGCTTAATAAAAGTTGTTTCAAAGATAGGAGCCAGAGAAAGAATAGGTGTACCAATGTATGAAGGCAATTTAGAAGTTGAAGAATTGTTGGATTGGGTATGTGCTATGTACAAATACTTGGATTATGAAGATGTCAAAGAAGACAAGTTGGTGAAGCATGCACTGACAAGACTGAAGGGTCATTCAACGCTATGGTGGGATGAACTGCAAGCCAAACACAAGAGCAATGGTAAGTAGAAAAATAAAAGCTGGGATACGATGGTATCTCAGTTGAAAGCCAAATTTATCCCGAAGGACTATCAAATCAATTTTTTCAGGATATTGCAGAACCTGAGACAAAATAGCTTATCAGTGAAGGAGTACACTAAGGAATTTTACAGACTGAACATCAGGGATGGACAGAAAGAGAATGAAGATGAAAATACAGCTAGATACATCAATGGGCTGAGATATGAAATACAAGAGGAGATCAACATGATGTATGTTAGTAAAGTCAAGGAGGCTTATCAAGCAGCCTTCAAAGATGAAGAAAAATTTGCCAGGAAATAAAGAAAACGAAGCATAGGTAAGGGAACCAGCTAATAAAAGTTCCAGAAGACGAAGCATGAAGCTGAAAAACAACATAGTCACCATGAGAAAGGTGGAAGTTCTAGAGAAGGACAACATGGAGAAAGAATTTCTTTTTCTAGAGGAAGAGGAAGAGGAAGAGCAAGAGGAGGCGTAGTTAAATGTTATACATGTGGAAAACCAAGGCACAAATCCTGGGAATGTCTTGAGAGAAAGAACGAAGGAGGAGGTGAAGCACACATTGCTGAAGCATAGAAGCATGTGGAATCAGAAGCAGCAGAAGGAGGGAAGAACCTCATGATGAGGAAGATTCTTCTTAAACCAGGGAAGGAACCAGAGGAACCAGTTGAACGAACAAGTCTGTTCATAACTGCTTGCAAGGTGAAAGACAGATTTTGCAAGGTAATCATAGACAATGGGAGCACTGACAATTTAGTATCCATAGAGATTGTGGAGAAGCTGGAGTTGAAGACAACTGCACATCCAAACCCATACAAGGTATTGTGGTTGCAAAAAGGACATCAAGTAATGGTAAGTCAACAATGCCAAGTTGAATTTAAAATAGGAGGTTATAGGGATGAAATATTATGTGATGTAATTCCTATGGATGTCTATCATGTTTTATTGGGGAGACCATGGAAGTTTGATCGAAAAGTTATTCATGATGGAAGAAAGAATACTTATACCCTAGAAAAGAATGGTAGAACACATATGTTGTTACCAATAGAATACAAAGAGAAAAAGAGGGAAGCTATTTTGAGTATACTTCTCATGAATGGGAAGGAACTCTTGAATGAAGTCAAGAAGAAGAAATAAATGAAATTTGTTGTAGTGAGGAAGCCTAGAGTTATCCTTACAAATACTTACGTGGAATATTTGCCTGAAGAAATACATAAACTGTTAGAAAACTTTGTTGACATAGTAGTGGATGAGTTACCTCACTCATTGCCACCCATTAGGAGCATAAGCCATCACATTGACCTTATTCCAGGAGCTAGTTTACCAAACAAAGCAGCTTATAGGTTTACAGCTAGAGAGAATGAGGAAGTCAAAAACAAAGTCCAAGAGTTGTTGGATAAATGTTTAGTTAAGGAAATCATAAGCCCATGCGTAGTACCAACTGTGCTAAGTCCAAAGAAGGATGGAGGATGGAGAATGTGTATAGATTCCAAAGCCATCAACAAGATAACCATTAGGTATAGATTTCCTTTACCAAGGATGGATGATTTGATGGATTGTTTGAGTGGAGAAATCTATTTTTCCAAGATAGACTTGAAGAGTCCATACCATCAAATAAGAATGAGAGAGGGAGATGAATGGAAAACAACGTTCAAGACAAATGAAGGATTGTTTGAATGGATGGTCATGCCATTTATGAGATTGATGAATGAGGTATTGCAATAATTCATAGGAAAAATTTTCATAGTATATATGGATGACATACTAATATTGAGTAAGACAAAGAGAGAACACTTAAGACATCTGACAGCAGTAATGGAAAATTTGCAGTAGGAAAAATTGCTGGTAAATTTGAATAAAAGTTCATTTATAAAGACATAACTCATATATTTTGGTTTTGTGATCTCTTCAAATGAGTTGAAGATGGATCCTGAAAAGGTGAGAGTAATCAAAGAATGGCCATCTCCAAGCAACATATTCGAGGTAAGAAGTTTCCATGGGTTAGCAAGATTTTATAGAAAGTTTATCAGAAATTTCAGTGGTATGTGTGCACCCATATTGGACACTGTGAAGAAGAAACACAAGTATTTTAAATGGACACGGGAACTCAAAAAAAGTTTCAAAGTGTTGAAGGAGAAGATTACAGAACAACCAATTCTAGTCTTACCAGATTTTGGAAAAACATTTCAAGTGAGATGTGATGCAAGTGGATTAGCTATTCGAGCAGTCTTGAGTCAGGATAATAGGCCAGTTGCTTATTTCAGTGATAAGCTGAAAGACGCCAAGTAGAAGTATTCCACATATGACAAAGAATTTTATGCAATGATTCAAGATTTGAAGAAGTGGAGACATTATCTAATTCCTAAAGAATTTGTCTTGTACAATGATAATAAAGCTTTGCAATTTATTATTAGGCAATAAAAGTTGAATCAGAAACATGCAAAATGGGTAGAATTTATGAAAAAACTTACTTTTGTTATTAAGAACATTGTTGGAACTGCTAACAAAGTTACAGATTCTTTGAGCAGGAGGAGTTTGATTGTATAGGAATTCCAAGTGGAGACCTTAGGGTTTGAACACCTCAAGGAGATGTATAGAGAAGATGCAGATTTTAAGGAAGCTTATGAGGCATGCAAGAATCCTTTGTTGGGAGACAAAAACCCATGGATTGAATATTTGATCACGAATCCAATTATTAATACCGAAATGCTCAATGAGATATAACCTGCTGAAAGAGAAACACAACGGAGGATTAGATGGACATTTTGGTCACGATAAGAAATTTGCACAGCTGATCAATTCGTATTATTGGGCGAGCATGAGAGCATAGGTGAAAAGGTTTGCGAACAAATGAAGAATTTGTCAATATGAAAAAGGAAGAAAAAAAAAACATTGGTTTCTATCATCCATTACCAATTCTAGAGAGGCTGTGGGATGCAATCAGTATGGATTTTGTTTTGGGATTGCCTAGAACTCAAAAAGGGAGTGCTTCCATATTTTTTGTGGTGAATAGATTTTTAAAAATGGCACATTTCATACCATGCCATAATACAAATGAAGCTACACACATAGACAATTTGTTTTTTCAGATAAGTAGTGTGACTACATGAATTTTCGAGGAGCATAGTCTCAGACGGGGACACCAAATTTGTAGGACACTTTTGGAGGAAACTATGGAAAAGGATGGGGATGAACGTATCCTTTAGTTTAGCATATCACCCTCAGACAGATGGACATACTGAAGTAGTGAACAAAAGTCTGGGAAAGTTATTGAGAAGTTTATTCACTGAGCAAGGTCGACAATGGGATCAGATTCTAGCACAAGAAAAATTTGCATTCAACAATTCAGTGAATAGGATCACAGGAAAAAGTCCATTTGAAATTGTGTATGGTATACATCCAAGAGGGATTACAGAGTTGAGAGATCTGAATCAATATGAGTTCAGAAGTGCTGGAGCAGAGGATTTTGCAGTAGAAATGAAGAAACACCATGATAGAGTCAGAGAGCAACTACAGAACAACAGCCAAAACTACAAGAGGTGAGTTGATCAAAAGAGGAGAGAAGTTCAATTTGAATTTGGAGATGAAGTTTTAGCTCATTTGAGAAAAGAAAGGTTTCCAAGAGGAAAGTACAACAAGTTAAAGATGAAGAAGATAGGACCATGCAGGATTCTCATAAAATTTGCAGCCAATGCTTATGAAATTGAGTTGCCAGACAATGTTGGGATATCACCAATATTCAATGTTGTAGACCTATATTCTTACAGGAGAGATGAGGCAGAGGAATCATATGATTAGAAAGAATTCTAGTGGGAAGAACAATTTCCCACAGCAAAAAAACCTCAGATGGAGAAAATCATTGAACAGAGAGATGGAAAGAAGACCAGGAGGAAGACATATATTCAATACTTAGTGAAGTGGAAAGATCATCCAATGGAATATGCAAGTTGGATCACAGAACCTGATATTTTGAAGCATGGAAATACAGTGCAAGAGCTCATGGACAGGAGTCCATGAAAATTTTAACCAGAGGAGTATGTTGCAGGAGCATCGCCTCCAAAGTCAAAATGCAAGCGTGAAGGCAAAGGAACAACATCTCAGCATGACAGATTTTCAAATAAGAAATTAACTCAGAATTAAATTGAGTTGTTGAGATATTTTTGAAAGCAACATTTTTAAATATGTCGTGTTTGTAAAGTCATGAAGGACTGTAAGGGTTTGCAGATATTGATTGTTGACTCTTATCTGGCAATAACTGTTAGTTATTGTAATAGGACAAAGTAGGTAACCGCTAAGAGTTTGATAGGATAGGTTGCACAGATAGGATGATGAGAGCTCATGGAGCCGGTCCTTAGATAGTTTGTTGTTGCATTGTAAAAGTAGCGTGAGATTATGAGATTAGGAGATGATGAGATAGAGATCAAAGAGATCAGCAGAACAAAGTAGAGTAGAAGAAATACTATGTAATTTGTTTTCATGAATGAATAGAACAGACAAAATTGTCCCAAATCCATGGACTGTGTTCATATTAATGTGTGATTGAATGAATGCTACATTCTATATGTTTTCTTTAGTTTATTTAATTCATGTATGATTGTTCAAGAGGTTGATTTTATGAGTTTGTGGCGAAACTGGATGATTTTCAATTGTTTCTCTTCTGACACTCGCATGTAAGGTGTGCATCTCGAACGCAAAGAGTGCGTCAATTGAGTCTCAGAGTGACTCAGAGAAGTTTAGGGAGAACAAAGGAAACTTATACCAAGTGCAAGGTATGCACAACGTCAAAGAGTGACCAAGTGTCAAAGAACCTAAAACAGAGGAACGCCAGGTGGGCGAGAAGAATTTCTTTCCAAGAAATCCTTCGATCTGAGTTATTAAAATCTTGAGAATGCAAGGTGTGCGTGGGGAATCAAAATCATTTTAAGGACAATGATCATAAGGGATAACACTTTCATAAGTGGTGACAATATCCAAGAGTCAGATTCAAAGGAGGAGAAAAGGTTTAAAACCTTTGAACACTTAGAAAATCCTCTAAGTCAGAGAGATTTGAAGCTCAAGAGGAGGAGCGACAGTGGTCATTGAATCACAGTGAAACAAATCAACAACCGTCTGATCAGAGTAAGGTGCACAAGCCTTAGCGCTTTGCACACTCAGGAGAGCGAATTCACCAAGGGTTGAGAACTAATATTTTCGAAGCCCGAAGAGCCGAAAACCCGAAGTAGAATCTCAGTCGTCGGATCACAGGAACAGATCTAAGCCATCAGATTGTTCAGGGTAAAATTCAAGCGTTGAAATGCCAGAGTGGATTTGAGCCATTAGATACCGTGAGTCTAGGAGGAGGCAAGTTTGAAACTTGAGATGTCTGAAGCGTGGAGAGTCAAAGGGCCGAAGCGAATCTAGACTGTTGGATCCAAGAGGACATGTGCTGACAGGTCGGAAGATTCAGAGGAAGGCGAAGATCGAAGTGTTGAAACAACCAAAGCCCGAAGACTCGAAGAGTTGAGAGTTGTCAATATATAAGTGGACACTTGTCAACAGATTGCAAGCTCCGGGTAAATTTGTTGTGGAGTTTCAGTTGAGAACCAAGATTGTCGAACCCTGAAGATCCAAAGTGATTCAGAGTCATCGAATCTAGGAGAGACATGGCATATATCCATGCACTCCAGGTAAAGTCCCGAAGTAATCCTCGATTGTTAGATCAAGAGAACACACGACATAAATCTGCATACTTCGCGGGGAGAGAAAAGTTGAGAGTTGAAAATTCCAAAGTCTGGGTATGTGAAGGGATCGCAGACATTGATCCAAGGAGGACACGCGTCAGTGGATTAGAGTCTTCGGATAAAATTCTAAGAAGGAAAGGGTTGAAGTTTGAGCACTCCGAAGTTCGGAGTTCTGAAGTGATCAGCAATGTTGATTTCACAGGACAGGTGTCCACAGATCGTCAGCTCCGGGGGATTGGAGTATAGAAGAGAGTTGGGTTTAGGATTTCAAAACCTTGAAGTTTGGAATTGCAAAGAGATCACATTCGTTGATCTCAAAGGGACAGATATGTTCCGTAGATTTGAAAGGCAAAGATCTGAACCGTTAGTTCAAGCAATATTGTCAAGATCACTAGATCGATGATCCCGTATTATTTCAGGGACTAGATTTGCGTGGACTTTAAAACGTCGAGGGCGGGCTGAGATCCAGACTGTGGTTTCTCTAAGAGGACACATGGAGGTTCGAAGAGAATTTTGGGTTGAAAAGCAGTTTGATCCCAAACCATTGTTGACCACGCCCGAGATCGCATGGTCACAAGGAGGCACCGCCCAATGTCATATCAAGAGGGGGCTCATCAAAAAAAGAGCTAACACTCAGTACTCTGAGATTTCGCAGCAGAGTGAAAGGGAAGTTCGTGGGTGCTATCAGACCTGCACCAAGAAGCTGAAAGAGCTTGTGTTTAAATACATGAGGGAACCATTAAGGTTCCATAGGGTCATTGGACTGAAGAATCGAAGATCCTTGACCGAGAGGTCGTTTATCCCTACGGGTGAGTAGGGGGGCTGCATCAAATATGCATGTAATTGTTCCCAGATAATAAAGGAAATGAATGGAAAGATGCTTCCTTTATACTTAATTGAACATCTGCCACCTATAAAGAGGTGGGACATTGTTTTATAT
>JZKD02S2391927.1:970925-1023732 GCA_000966675.3 Picea glauca | reverse complement strand
CTAAAAAGGGAGGGGGGATGCTACCGGTAACACATTTTCAAAACAAAGTAAAAAGTGCGACCCCCCCAAAAACGAGAACTTTGTAGAGTTCTAATTAAGTTGGTAACTATGTTTTATGGGTTTATTCAAATTTCAAGTGCAGACATTTATTGTATGCATAACTAAATTCCACATCCATAGTACCCACACTGCATCCAAAGAGTACCATGTGACCCCCTGTGACCCCCGAAGCAGAGGGGAGCTAACGCAACCCCCCCTCCCCCTGAGCACACCCGACACAATGCAAACACTAGGTCTAGTTGTGCAAAGAATATAACACATAGCCAACAGTCTCCCACTTGTTTTTTTCTTTGCATACATGGAGTTATAAGGTTACATAGTCAACAATCCAAGGTAACAATACCCATATATCCTTTACACCAAGAGAACTTCTCAGTGCTCACAAATTTTCTTAATGAATCTACAAGATTCTTCAAAGTGTCCACCTTCATCAATGACACCTTATTTTCTTCAACCACATCTCTCACAAAGTGATATTTAACATCAATATGTTTTTTCTTTGAATGATAAGTTGGGTTCTTCGTCAGGATAATTGCAATTTTCACTATCACAATCTATCCTTATAGCTTGTTGTATCAACCTGATACCTTAACACACTCTCTATAACCATATGGCTTCCTTGCTTGCATGAGTGGTTGCCATGTATTCAACTTTTGTAGTTGAGGGTGCCACTACAGACTCTCTTTTGCTCATCCAACTAATTGCTCCTCCAAACAGGTTAATCACATACCCAATTGTAGATATTCTATGATCCATATCTCCAGCCTAGTTTGCATCAACAAAGCCATATGTTTCCAATGCTTTGTCCAATCTTGGTCTTCGTTGGTACCACAATCCATAACTAGTAGTTCCATGCAAATACCTGAAAAAACTCTTTACTATTGTCCAATGCCTCTTCCCTAGTTTTTACATATACCTGCTCAAAACTCCCACTGCATGTGCAATGTCCAATCTAGTACAGACCATTGCATACATCAAACATCCAACTGCATTAACATGTGGAACATGGGACATTTCATCTTCCTATTCTTGTGTGTTGGGACACTGATCCACATATAACTTTACACCTACAAGAATAGGAACCCTAACCAGTTTATATTCTTTCATATTAAACCTCTGCAATATTGTGTCGATATATTTCCTTTGACTTAACCAAAGTTTCCTATTTGTTGGATCTTCTTTAATTTCCATGTCAAAAATTAAATTTGCAGCACTAAGATCCTTCATGTCAAATTTAGAGGAAAGATGAGTTTTCACATCTTGTATAATCCCCTTGTTGTTTCCTATCAACACCGTATCATCCACATACAAGACCAAATAAATTTGAAATACACACAATGATCTACTTTGTTTCTTGTGAATCCAACTCCCAACATATAAGTATCAAATTTTTGTTGCCACATCCTTGGTGATTTATTTAACCCATAAATGGACTTTTTCATCTTGCATACTAGCTCTTTCTTTCCCTTCACAACAAATCCTTCTAGTTGCTTCATGTAGATTTCTTCTTCCAGATCCCCATGTAGTAATATTGTCTTCACATCCATCTATTCTACCTCAAAATCAAACACAACAACAATAGATAAAATAAATCTAATAGAAGTTAACTTGACAACAAGAGAAAATTTTCACCAAAGTCAATTCCCTCTACTTGAGAATAACCTTTTTCTACTAATCGAGCTTTGTATTTATCCACTTTCCCTTTTGCATTCATCTTCTTCTTAAACACCCAGTTGTTGTTGTTGGAATTTTAGAAGTTACAGTTATCTTCTTTAACATTCATTGACAATTGCATGTAATAGGATCATTGAAAGATAAAAAATCACAAAACATAAGATATATACTAGGAAACCCTCGTGGGGGAGAAAACCTAGAAACAAATTCTTCAGTATAGATTCCTTCAATCAGTACAATGTCACGTTATAGCTCTCCAAAAATAGACCAAGGCCAAGATACCAAATACCAAGAAACCAAGACCATCTGTGCTAGACCTCCTTTGTTATGCTCCAAATACACAAGAGAAGGAAAGTTGTGTGTGTGTACAAATGAGAGGAACTCGACTTCCATTTAAACACATAACTTGACTCCCGAAAAGATGCAACCCTAAGAGGGGCCATTTTGACTTTTACAACCATAAAATAATAATTTCTTTTGAGTTGATTTATACAATAAGATTACAATAACCTTCTCGAGGTTTGACCAATACAAATACAAAAGAATATCTTCCATAGTTACATCAAAATATCAACAATCCCCTTTAACTAGGAAGGTATTTTGTGTTTCCACATGATCTCATGACCATTGATTGTTGAACATATGAATCTATACATCATTGGCTATTCATAGTACAACATGACTTCATATCCAATGCATCTAAGGCCTGTGGGTAGCTCTCAAATAGCTTCAACATGTCATCGTGACATCCACTACCCTGCAATGCATCTGTACCTCATCATGTGCACCCCTCTGACATCAGAACCAATGAATCCAAGGTCTGTGGGTAACTCGCAAATAGCTACAACATCTCCCAAGGACATCCATTACCCTGCAATGCATTTGTACCTTGTCACTCCCTCTGAAGAGGTACCATGCCAAGCTTGTCCTTGAAGTGCTCAAACTTTGTCCTCGACAATGGATTGGTGAACACGTATGCAACCTGCTCCTCGGTAGTCATGTACTGGAGCCTCATTGATACCCTTTGCACCATATCCCTGATATAGTGATATTTTATCTCAATATACTTCGAACTATCATGGAGCACTAGATTTTCTAACAACTTCATGCAACTTTGGTTGTCACACCAAATGCAAGCCGCCTCCAGTTTGAGACTAAATAACCTATACAACAGCTTTTAAAGCCACAATTCTTCTCTACATGCTGCACATTCTACCACATATTTAGCCTCATCCATACTGAGTGCTACACATGATTGCTTCCTGTTGCTCCATGAAACCATATTGGAGCCTAGACTAAAGCAATATGCGGAAGTACTCTTCTGATCAAGAATATTGCTGCCCCAATATGAATCCAAATATCCATATAACCTGAACTCATGTTCTCTCACATACCTGAGACCATAATCCAATGTACCCTTAAGGTACCTCATCACATGTTTTGTTGTGACCAAATGAACCTACCTGGGTTACTCCATATAATGACTTAGAGTGTTCACAACAAAAGATATATTTGGTCTCATGTTCGTCAAGTACATCAACAAACCCGCCATCTTCCTATATAAAGTAACATCCACAGTCTCTGAAGTTGTATCCTACAACAACTTCATATTTGATACCATAGGTGCAGTCATTGCCTTGCAATCCAACATCTTGAACCTATTGAGGATTTCCAAAGCACACTTAGAAAGATCCCATCCTATCTTTGCCATACCTCGAGACCCAAAAAGTAATGCATCATCCCAAGATCTTTCATTTCAAAATTAGCATCCAATTTTCTCTTACACTCTGAGATGAGGTTTTCCACACCTGTTAAAAAAAATCATCCACATACAACAATAGTATCACCGGACCATCATCCACAACCTTAAAGTAAATTTTAGGTTCTACACTTCTCTTTGTAAATCCTATGCTCGTCAGAAAACTGTCGATCCTGCCACACCATTCTTTGGGTGCCTTCTTTAATCCATATAAATCCTTCTTCATTCTGCACACATGCATCTCCCTGTCATGTACCTCAAACCCTTGTGGTTGATCCACATATACTTCCTCTTTAATTTCACCAATCAAAAAGGTTTTCTTCACATCCATCTGATGCACGTTCCATTTCATTACTGTGGCCAACGAAAGTATAGTCCCGATCGCCATGGGAGAAAATGTCTCTTCATAGTCAATGCCCTCTTTCTAAGAGAATCCTTGAGCCACAATTATAGCCTTATACTTTTCAATACTGCCATCAGCTGCATGTTTCATCTTGTATATCCATTTTGAAATTACTATTGATTTCTCCTTCGGTCTGGGGACCACATCCCAGACATCATTCTTTACTATGGACTGATATTTCTCTCCTATGGAATCCTTACATATGCTCTTTTTTGCAACCTCTTCATAACTAGATGGTTCTACATCCACAATATCACACAAACATGCCACATAGCTGGAATACGGTTTGGACTTCTTACTTTCCCTAAGATATTTTTCTGGGGCACCATATATTTCTTCATCTTTGATGAGCTCCTGTGCCCAAGCTGGTATTCTCTTGCAAGAAGGCATTTCTGTTGGCCTTTGAGGTTATGCCATGTCATTATCCTGATGAATGACTTCCTCTAGTTCATCTACTTTTGCCTCTAGAACTCTAGTGACTTCATTCTCCTCTTCACGAACCTCTTTTGCACAGTCCTGTTTTGATTTGTTGAAAGATGCACTCTCATCGAAGGTGACATCTAGGCTAATCTCAACTTTCTGGTGACTAAGAATATATATCTTGTATTCCTTCGATGTATCATTGTAACCAACAAATATTCCATTCTTTCCAGATGGATCCAATTTTGTCCTATTTTCCTTGGGGAGATGCAAAAATACGGGGCAGCCAAATATCCTTAGATGGCTGACTTCTGGCTTCTCTCCTAAAAACATCTCCTCTGGTGTCTTGTTTTCATGTAATTTGTGGGGAATTTTGTTTTGCATGTACACTACAGTATTTGTCGCTTCATCCCACATATTCATAGGTAGATCTTGATCATGAATTATATCCTTCACTTCTTCCATGATCGTCCGATTTTTCCTTTCTGCTACTCCATTCTGCTAAGGGTTGTAGGGAGTAGAAAGTTCCCTCTTAATCCCAACTTCCTTGCAATATTATTTTAATTCCTTTGAAGTTAATTCTCCTCCATTATCCAATCGCAAGGTCTTTATATTTATTTCTGTCAGGTTTTGTACAAGTGCCTTGAATCCTTTGAATTTTCCAAACACTTCATTCTTTTCCTTCAACAAATAGATCCAATTTTTACGCTAGTAAACATCAATAAAATACACATAATATACATACCATCTTAGTGAAGTTGTTGACATCAGTCCACACACATCCAAGTGCACTATTTCCAATAATCTTTTGGCCATGCTATCGCTACTGGGAAAAGAGTGCTTCACATTCTTTCCTTGTGCACAACCTTTGCATACATTGTCTGGTTTTTCCTGGATATCTGGTATTCTTGTCATCATCTTTATCACACTTGGTAGGGCCTTGTAATGTAGGTGAGAAAATTTCCTATGCCATAATTCACTGGGATTCACAGTGTCATGAATTAATGTTGAATCTAATCACCCTTTCAATTTATAGAGTCCTCCCTCTTAAACTCCACTCACCACAACATCATTAAAAGTCTTCCCTCTAGGACACATAATAAATTGTCCATCAACAAATGAAAATTTGTAACCCTTCTCATCCAATGTTGAAATCAAGAGAAGGTTCTTCTTCAATTTAGGAACATAGATAAATTTTCATCTTGATTGGCTTTCCCGAGTCTAACTTGTTGGAGGCTTCTCCTACTCCTTTGATCGAATACTGATAGTCATCTCCCAATTTCACTTTGTGCGGTGAATCCTTATGAGTAAGGTTAGATAGGAGTCTTTATAACATGTCATGTTCTTTGAAGCACCACTGTCCACCAGCCAAATTTCCCTTCCATGAGTGACAATTCATGTAAGGGATGAGATAAGAACATGCTCCTCATCACTTGATTCATCTTCCTTTGCAAACTTCTTGGGTGGCTCATCATCTTTAGTTGTATGAACATGGTTCCTTATACCTCCTTTCATTTCCCTTAGTCTCTGAATGAGGGAACAATTCCTATCAATGTGTCCCATTTTCTGACAACAAAAACATATGATATTTGGGTTATTTATTTGTCCCTTCTGAAACTTCTTGGGTGAGGGGGATTATTTATTGCACTTTCCTTTCCTAGTGTGGGTGGATATGTATTGATCATCATCTATCGTATTCTCTTCTCTTATTGTCATCCTTGCTTCTTCTTGGTTGCAATCTTCCCATATCCTATTGAACTTGGGTAACTTCCTTCTTGAGCATATCCCTTGAATAAATGCATCCCATGCCCTTGGGAGGCCATTCAAGGTGGTCATCACCATTTAGTCTCCATTCAATATATCACCAATGGATTCTATCTTCTCCTTGATCTGGTTCACTCTTGAAAAGTAAGAGTGGATGGCTTCTGAATTATTCATCCTCACGTTCTTTAACTAAGTTCTCAAAGTCATTCTTCGGTTGATGTTGTTGCCTTCAAACAGTCGAGTTAAGGAATCCATCATTTCTTTTGGAGTGGATAATGAAGATATGCGATAAACAAGATGGTCCTTAATGGAGTCTGCAATAATCCTCTTTGTTTTGACCATATCCTTCTTGTGACTTACTTTAGCCTCATCTCCCTTTGGTTTTGAAACCTCTTCTTTAGTGAACTTCTCTAGATCATGTTCTTCTAGGAGGAGGGATACTTTGTACTTCTAGGCTTTGAAGTTGTCACCTCCCTCTAGCTTCTCATCAATATTGGTTCTGGTAGTCATCCTACCCCTAAATAAAAAATTATGTATTCTAAAGATCTGATCTAGGGAAAAGATGTGCTCCACTAGGGCGCACTTTCTGGTGGTCTTTTTCTTGTCCGAAAACCACTCCTATCAAGAAAAATGACTTCTTTTTTCTTCTAGATCTACTAACTGTCTTCTATTTAGGTCTGCTCTGATAGCATGTTGGAATTTTAGAAGTTACAATTATCTTCTTTAACATTAATTAACAATTTCATGTAATAGGATCACTGAAAGATAAACAAACACAGAACACATGATATATCCTAGGAAACCCTCGTGGGGGAGAAAACCCCAAAAAAAATTCTTTAGTATAGATTCCTTCAACCAATACAATGTCATGTTATAGCTCTCCACAAATAGACCAAGACCAAGATACCAAAGACCAAGAAATCAAGACCTCATGTGCTAGACCTCCTTTGTTATGCTCCAAATACACAAGAGAAGGCAAGTTGTGTGTGTACAAATGAGAGGACCTCGACCTAAATTTATTCACATAACTTGACTCCTGAAAAGACGCAACCCTGAGAGGGGCCATTTTGAATTTTACAACAATAAAATAATAATTTCTTTTGAGCTGATTTATACAATAATATTACAATAACCTTCTAAAGTTTTGAACAATACAAATACAAAATAATATATTCCATAGTTACATCAAAATATCAACAGTTTCCAATGGGATTTCTTTCATTTGGAAACTAAACTAGATCCCAAGCCTCATTCTTGTCTGAAGATACTATTTCTTCCACCATGGCCTTTTTCTAGAGTTTTCCATCTTCTAAATCCACTACCTCCCTAAGAATTCTAGATCATCTAGATCCCAAGCCTTATTCTTGTCTAAAGTTGCCATTTCTTCCACCATGGCCTTTTTCTAGAGTTTTCCATCCTCTGAATTCACTACCTCCCTAATAGTTATAGATCATATTCAATAATAAACAAAGTAAAATTTCAATGGAAATCATGTGGAGTATACCTTTTTGGTTGCCTTCTTTCCCGAACCGATCTCTTGAATATTGGAGTATAATGATCCTCTTCTTCCGATTCATGTTCTTCTCTAGAGTCTGATTCACCACCTTTTAACTCAAACTCTATTTTCTCTTGTCCTTCCTTCATTGGAAGGAATTTTTGTTTGATAAGATATTTGATTTCTCTAAATACCAGATCTCGGCTATACACTGCCTTTTTAGTTTCTAGGCTTCAGAGATTTTAACCTTTCAAACCATATTTATACCTAATAAAGATACATTTTTTTAGCCTTTTTATATAGCTTACTCCCGCTTTCCTTTGGAACGTGAACATAGGAATCACAACCAAGTACTCTGAGATGTGTGAGAGAGGGTTTCTTACCAATCCATACCTTGTGTGGATTATTTTCATCCAATGCTAATGAGGGTGATCAATTGACCAAGTAGCATGCAATACCCACTGCCTCTGCCTAGAATTCTTTTCATAACCTGGCATCGCTCAACATGCACCTTTTTTTTCCATTAGCATCATATTCATATATTCTTCTAAGGTGTATATGGATTAATATTCTTCCTTTGTATACCACACTCCTTACAAAATTCTCCAAATTTGTTTCCAATGAATTCTCCACCATTATCCATCATCGATACCTTAATTATTTTATTTGTTTGATTCTCCACAAGGGCCTTCAAATCTTTAAGCATGTCAAAGACTTCAGATTTCTTCTTGAGGAAATATATCCAATTATTCCTTGAGAGTTCATCTATAATGAGACACAATACACATAGTTTCCCAATGATGGAGTCGAAAAATGTACAAACACATCATTGTGCACCAACAGTAAAATTCCCTCTTCCCTCATTACAACATAGGGTAATATTACCTTATTGTGTTTCCCATATACACAATATTCACAGAAATCAAAATCAAGAGAGGAATGTTTCCCTGCATCTTATACAGAGTTCCAAATTGAACTCCCTTACACAACAACATTGCTCCTTGAACCATCCTGTAATATCCTCAAGGACGAGCCCTATTGTAATCATGTTTATGATTTGTAAATCATGTTTATGAATTTAAAATCATGTTTTGTAGGCTGGTGAGCCAAGCATTGATAAGTTGGTGGGCTTATGTGTTTATTAGACCGAAGAGCCTAAGTGTTAAAGGACAAGAGAATTTTTTTGTATATGTAATATGCAGAACATTAATAAAGATTAAACATCGTTGCATGCAGACCGACCACAAAGAAAGAGTGATGGGGGACTAAGATTACACAGGGTGGGTAAGGGAAAAGGGGATGAAAGGTTGGAAAGAGGGGCTAAGATTAGGGGCTTAACTCATCGAGAATAATGTTTTATTATTATTCTAAAGTTGTTTGACAAAACATGTTTTTATCCTAAGTCTTAGGAGAGGCAATGCATGCAGCTCCAACGTGTGCAAAATGGAATGCATGTAGCTCCAGGAAGACAAGTGTTGACTTTGGCACATGCGGTTAAAAGATAAAGTGTCAGTTGAGTTTGGCGTTCCTCTTCCATTATGTCATCCGTTGTCTGAAACCATGAATAATGTCTGATCTCTGCATGCATACCCTCATGCAACTCTGAAACCCGAAGCCTGTGATGTTTTCTTGAGGAGCTGATACACCCTTTGTCTGAACCGTCGAGTCTTTGTTCAACCTCTGCCTAGATTTCCTGTCACGCATCCTGAAATCGGTGTTACCTAAACCATGTTGTGTCTTAGTGGTCTGTTGCTGCTGTCACCTATGAGTTAACCAAAAGTTGTTGTTGTTGCTGTTACACATCAATATTACTCGATTTGATAAGTGTTGCATGTTCCTCTCAACTGTCGTAAGTGTCGCATGTTCCTCACAAATGTCGCAAGTGTCGCAAATGTCAAACAAAGAATACTGCCATGATGACGACACCAAGGAGACACTTAGAATACCTCAAACACCTGATTGGAAGAAAGAGAATGGCTAACTGAAGTTAGGTATCTCTTCCCACCTGAAAGGAGCTCTCAAACTAGAGTTTTAGAGGAGAGCGCTCTCCTACATCAGCCTTAGGAGCGCTGGTGCTTCCCTATAAGGTGCTGGGGAGCGTTATAACACCAAATCACCCCTCTGAAGGAGTGCTACAAGTCTTTGAAGCGTTGGCGCTCCCCTTGAGCCTACTAGGGAGCGTTATAGTACCCTGATGCCCCTTTTGAGGGAGCGTTGTCTAATCTGGGGCAGTAGTTGGTCTGTTGAGGAGAATAAGGGGAGGATCTTTCAAGTTTGGAAGGCAGTTGCATTCAATTTCCTGGTTCAATCATGATCTTAGGAGAAGATCCCTGATCTAAGGAGGGGATTCCTCAACTTACCCTAAAAATACCTCAAGAGGTTAAGCCTCTCTAAACCTATATAAACAGGCTCTATCATGGTGGAAAGGAGGAATAATTGCAAGCATGAAACCTATAATCTCATAGGAAACACACGGTGAACTAGAGGAGAGTAATCGGTGAAGTTTTTGTCGTCTGGATCGTGGACCTTTTGAGAAAGGGTTAGACAAAGGGGACTTGACGAACCTGTCGCATTTGCATCTACGGTTGTAAGCTACTTCTGTCATTGTTCTCATCAATATGACATGCTTGGCCTGTTTCTTTCTAGTTTGCATTTGATATTACATGAACTTATCTCTGATAGATAGATCTATTTTCGATATAATATTAGTAGAGTAGGAAGTGGTTTTACTATTGTTTGTCTACAAGTCTCATCGAGGAGCAAAAGATTGGAGCTCAACTCAGAGCGTGCAGGGACAAACGTCGGTAAAAAGGTACTTCTGTTCTCCTTCCTCCTCATGCATTAGTTTGTATAGATCTGAAAGGAAGTAAGTGTCTACGTTAAGCATATTCTGTCTTAAGAGTTAAGAGTCTAGCTCTCAAGAGGAGATCTACCTGTCTGCAAGGAGATTTTCCTTCAACAGAAACTGGCGACTCCACTGGGGAGGAATCAAAACTTTCTTAGTTTTGTTTTTCCTCATAGGCCTTGTCTTAACTTTTGTTTTCTTAGACCTTGTTCACCCCTTTATATCTAATTGCATTTGCTGATTGACTCTTCACTCCATCACACTCAGCTTGATTGCAAAAATTCCATTGAAATTTTGGGTTTTTTGGACTTTTTGTGAGTTTTTTGAGTCGGGCGCCCCCCTGCCCATGTTAGCAGAGTGCCAACACTCCCTAGTAGTGTTAAACAGAGCTTTATAATGCTCTGGTGGCCCTTATACCAAAGCATCAACCTTTTTTTGCCCAAAATCTCTTCAAAAATTGCAATTTTTGGAGGTCCAAACCTTGTTTCTTCACTTGCCGAGATGCTTTGTGATTCAATGCTTCTTATTTTGACCTTTTACATGCTTCCTCCTAAGAAGTAAACACCTTTGTGTTCAGATTTTATGCCCTTCTTCATTTTTTTTGAGTTTTTGCTATTGAAAGCTTGAAATCAATCCCTTTCTTTCTTCTCTCCTATCCGACTGAGAAGGAACTCCGGTGAAGGACATTAGAAGTCTGTGACTCTTCTCATTTGGTTATTTGAGGTCATCTGATCCAATTTATTTCTCCTTCCTTTTTCGTTTTTGATTTTCTTTCTCTTGTTTGATTACAAAAGGGTGTGTTGTTTGGGCGAAAATTGCATTTTCTTATCCGAATCTCCTTGATCTGAAAGGGTAGTTTGGCAGGACAAGTTTTTCATTGAATTGGTCATCATTCGCTTGAAAACAACAAAAGTACATCTTAATGATTAGTTTGCATATTAGTTTGCATTTCTGAAATGTTGTAGCATCATATTGGATTTGATTGAGAACAAAATTGATTGAGGGCATTCCTTATCGAGTGTTTGATAGTGAAAACGACTCTTCCTCTTTCCCTTAAATAGGTATTCATTGAAAAGAAAATGATTTCTTATCATATTTCATGCATATTTTTGGGAATTGATTCATCATTCCATCAGTTTCACTTTCGTACACCCTCTGAGTAAACAACAACCATTAAAATCAACGCTTAACTAAAATTTATCAGACTTTTTACATGTTTGTTAGCAAACCTACATTAGTTTAAGGTGTAGGGCTTTGGAATAGGTTGAAAGGATAACGTTCCAAAGCTATCAAACAAACTTAGTATCTTGCGGTAGGGAGAGTCAAATCCAATTGTCGTATTGGCTTGCTAGGATCCCCCTCTCACACAGGGGTTACGCACGAGGTCACATTCAGGTGAGTTACGAAGATTATCCCTCTGTGGCCCAACTGTTTGTAGTGGTCGGATCGTATATTGGGGGTCACTGGAAGGTATACCCATGATTATGTGTGGGAGCCTTTCAAGTTGATTTCAAACTTGTTATCCTACCCATATGTTTTGATTGGACTGTCGACTGTACCCACCCAGGGGCTGACTATGAGTTGGTGACCTTAGTAGCCACAATATTTAGGGTCTCACACAAGGTGATGGTGAAGGGAAGTCTCACTGTACCTAGAATAGACGTTGGTCAAACTCACTCGGGCTCCTTGGAGGGTAAATCCACAATTACTGTGTGGAAGCTTGCACCAAGGCGTAAGTCCATTAAGCAGGTCGCCAACATAACTGATCCACCCTCTCTATCCCCGCCCCTTTCTATTTTGATCTCACGACGTTAGATTTCATCACCAACAAGTGGTTTCATCATAGGAAGGTTTGTTTGATTGTTTGCTTCTTATATTCTTAGCGTGTGTTGTTTGTTTTACTTAGTGGACCTTAGGTCGAGTCAGTGTTAATGGCATCGAATCTTGGGAGTACCAATGGAGGAACCCCTTCTCTTGGGGAACCCTATATTTTTCCTTCGTTTGTAAACTTTGGTCCTCCATATGTTGCCACACTGAGTCTTCCAGGACTCACTATTGGATTACCAGTTTGGTTGTTCCCCACTCCGGTGATCCCAAATCCTCCCAATGTTTCAGTTTCAACTAATACTTTGGATGTTAATACACCACCCACACATCAACCTCACGTCGAATTTTCACCTTCTTCGCCCATTAAGTCTCCTTCCATTTCTCCTTCTTCGCCTAGTGAAGTCTCTAAAGCAAGTAGCCAGGTTGATCAGAAGAAGAAGAAATGGAAAGAGAAGAAGAAGAAGAACCCGAAAAGGACAAAGAACCCAACAACATCAGATGTTGGATTTAAGAAACCAGTTATTGTTAATAGTACTGGGAGTGTTGATGAGGTCAACAAGATTAAAAGGAAGAATCCAAAACCCAAATTCCCTTGTAGCCTTTGTAAAGGTGACCACTTTCTGAGGGATTGCCCCGGTCTTACCCAGGTCTTAGAAATGTGTTCCTCCACGTCATTGGCCTCTGTCGGTCATGTCGATGATACCCCATCAACTAGTGATGTTCAGGTTGGTAAGAAGAAGAAAACTGTCAAGTTCCCTTGCATGTTATGTAAAGGTAATCATTACTCTCACCTTTGTCCTCACATGGATGAGGATTCTTCTCTCTTGGAAAAACTTCAACTTCCAAAAGGTTATCGTAAGCTTTCCTCTGACCCATCATTGGTTGATGGACTGGTCAATCCGGTTCCATCCCCAGTCAGTTTGGTTGATCAGGTGGTCAATCTAGTTTCCTCCTTGATTGAACCACGAACCCAAGTAGCTGATCCAGTTCCGTCATCGATCAGCCCCACTCTTCATCAAAAGAGTGACACCAAAGTGGTTGATCTATTTTCATCCCCATTCGATCCCACTCTCCCATTAGAGAGTGACACCAAAGAGGTCGATCCATTTCCACCCGTAGAACCGATTCTTCCCTTGGAGAATGAAACTCAAGTGGTCGATTCGGTTCTCCCATCAGTCGATCCCACTCCTCCTTTGATGAGTGCCAAAGTGATTGATCCAATCCCTTCCTCAGTCAGTCCCACTCTTCCTCTGAAGAGTGCCAAAGTGGTCGATCCAGTTTCGCCATCGGTCGATCCCATTCCTCCATTGAGGAATGTCAAAGTGACTGATCCAGTCCCTTCCTTGGTCAGTTCCACTCTTCCTCTGAAGAGTGCTAAAGTGGTCTATCCAAGTCCACCATTGGTTGATCCGATCCAATCATTGTTCAATCCTACTCCCCTTATAGAGAGTAAACCTGATACTACCCATGTTTTTCTCGTTAATACAGACTCTACCATGCCGGGGGGCATTCCTCCTTCTCCTGTGAAACTCCCTCCAAGTACTGAAGCCATCCTTTTTTATTGGGGTGTGCTAACTGGACCTTGTCTTCCCTCCCACATTCCTTTCTAGATTACGGTACAGGTTCATGGTAGGGACATTCCTCAAACACTGATAGATGAAGATGCGTTCGTTAGTATTTTGTCTTATGTTGCTTGGTACGCTTTGGGTTGTCCGCAGCTTACACTGGTTACACAGAATCTGTTATCTTTTAACAGAAGAACTAGTCAACCTTTAGGGATCCTTCCTCATTTTCTTGTAACTTTGGGAGGGAAAATTGTCTTTATCGATGTCATGGTAGTCTAAGACCCCTTGGATTTCGCTTTACTTTTTGGGTGGGATTATGTTTATGCCATGAAATCTATTGTATCCACTCTTTTCCGTGTGATATTTTTCCCTCACAATGGAAGAATTGTGACTATTGATCAAATTTCATTCATTGGCCCCGACTGGGTTACCTCCCTAATTGGTTCTTATATGCAGACAGTATCACCCCCGCCACATGTCTATTATGTGGCGTTGTCTCCCATGACCTCAACTTCCGATGATTTGGATCCAGTAGTTGACATGGTGATCTCTTTGGTATGGTTATTGGAGCCTGATCTCCTTACCCCTGTCACGACCCTAGACATGTGTTCCTTCTAGAGTGATTGTCTCCCATTCGAGGAAGATCTATTGGAAGCCATGACCTAGTTTCGTCCCTTTACATGGTATCCTTCCAGAGCATTATCCTCTTGGAAGCCATGATCAAGAAGCAACCACGAGCATAGTTTTTCTTCTCTGTGGCAAGCTCGTTAAAAAATGAAACAGAAGACATGAACATAGTTTATATTCTCTATGGAAAGCTCATTAAAAAATGAAACAGAATCCCTGAGCATGGTTCTTTTTCTGTGTCAATCTCATTAAAAAATGAAATGGTCACCTCTCTTGAACCTTCTTTTCATCCACCCTTCTCCTTTTTCTCATCTACTAGAGAAATTGGTGACGACCTCGAAGTCGGTGACTGAATTGAAGCTTGGAGGGCATGTCTCCAACCTTTGTTGATCATTCTGGAGCTAAGCCACCAACTTTCAAGATGGGGGCATACCGAGCTTAGTCTTTGTTCTTTCTCGTGCTCGTAAAAACATGAGAATGCATCCGGGGAGACTTTTATCTCTTTTTTGGACCTGTATGGATACACGAAAAAGGAACCCCCTGGAGTCTCCTTTAAGCTCTTTTCAGACTCTCTAAACATGAAAAGATTGTCGAGTGATCTTGCTTTATTTCCCACTCGTTAAACGGTTTGAGAGGGCGTCTTTCGAGTGATAATTTATCTCTTTTTCGGCCTTGTGAGACTACCAATACAAAAAAGGACAACACTGGAGTCATCTTTAAGTTCTTTTTAGACTCTCTAAAAATGAAAAGATTACCAAGCGACCTTGTTCTCTTCACGCTCGTTAAAGTATTTGAAGAAAACATCTATTGAGCGATAGTTTATCTCTTTTTCAGTCTCGTCAGACTACTTTATGAAAAAGGAACTAAGAGAGTTCTCTTTTAAGTGTTTTTCCAACTCTATAATCATGAAAAACCTTCGAGTTTTCTGTCTTTGGACTCGCTAAAATGAACATCGACAGACCCGTACGGGATCGAACCCTTACTTATTCCAATTCGTTAAACAAAGGAAGAGGAACTTACCAAAGGTGAGTTTTATCAAGCATGTGTTATCCTCCTCGAGCTCATTAAATTAAAAAGAGGTACTCATCTATCTGGATGGGGGAAAAATTGAAAGAAGCAAGTCAAGCAGTCTCTTGAGAACATTACCAAGTAATCCTTAGAGTCACCCTTGAACATGACACTTTGTCTTTTGCATGCATTATAATCCGCTGAACCTCTACATTGAGCCAATCCTTTGAGTTTCTTTCACTCCTTTGGGTCGCCTGACGTAAGTCACAACATTCACTGCATCATCAAGTTTTGGTCCATGTCATGTTTTTTCTGTTGTGCCTCAGTGTTCAAGGGAAGTATCCACCTCAAGAGTCAGCCATCACAAATATCTTGTCTCAATACCCATGTCACTCCATGTTCATTTGATCTACCAATTACATCTCTATGTTTGTTTCGTGTCATTGATGGGGGATACACCAAGGCCCTCCTTCGACGAGCCTATTCCTATCGACCTCAATACATTATCCAGGAATTAGGCTTAGAAACCAGTTAGTACTTTGGGACCTGCATACCTCAATGGTAGGCCTCCTCACATTCGACAATAGGTTTACATCATTGACCTCTAATCGGATGATTCCACGGATGTTTGACTCCAACTCATCCATTCACATTCGTTGGAATGTACTAGGGTACCTTGGGAATCATTGACATTAATGGTGATCTCCCTTGCACTTGTTAACGGTTTACACCATTGACCGGTGATCAAGTGGTTTCTTCCATGTTCGACATTAGGACATCCATTCACATGGTTAGATTTGTACCACATTGGGATTGGTAAGAAGACCCTGGGTAGAGTGATCACTTTGATATATGCTTTGCCCAGGTTGCGAAGGAGTTTCTCTTAGACAAATGATACATACATTGTTACATAGATCCACTTTGTATTGGTCGTGGCTATGTCTTGTCATCTCGTAGATCCACTGTGTATTCTTCGTGGCTACGATCAGTTCAGGTCATCAGAGTATAGATCCACATTGTATCCTCGATGGCTATACCTTTTCATCAATACAATTATGGATCCATAGTGTATTTTATGGCGGCCATATCTTGCAAGTATTGATCACCCAAGCATAGGTATGTCTGCCTTGGGTTTTGAAACATGTCATGATATTTGTTGGATGTTTGTGTGTAGCTTCCGTCAGGTTCTCCGAGTCTATACCCTTGCTTGAAAGCCTACAAAGAATTTCAGTTATCAGTTCTCATCTTCTAACTTCATACTTTGGGGGGCAATCTATTACACATCAATATTACTCGATTTGATAAGTGTCGCATGTTCCTCTCAACTATTGTAAGTGTCGCATGTTCCTCACAACTGTCACAAGTGTTGCATGTTGTTCACAAGTGTTGCAAATTTCAAACAAAGCATACTGCCATGATGACGACACCAAGGAGACACTTAGAATACCTCAAACACATGATTGGAAGAAAGAGAATGGCTAACTAAAGTTAGGTATCTCTTCCCACTTGAAAGGATCTCTCAAACTAGAGTTTTAGAGGAGAGCGCTCTCCTACATCATCCTTAGGAGCATTGGCGCTCCCCTATAAGGTGCGGGGGAGCGTTATAACACTAAATCACCCCTCTGAAGGAGCGCTACAAGTATTTGAAGCGTTGGCGCTCCCCTTGAGCCTACTAGGGAGTGTTATAGCGCCCTGATGCCCCTTTTGAGGGAGCATTGTCTAATCTGGGGCAGTAGTTGGTCTGTTGAGGAGAATAAGGGGAGGATCTTTCAAGTTTGGAAGGCAGTTGCATTCGAATTCCTGGTTCAATCATGATCTTAGGAGAATATCCCTAATCTAAGGAGGGGATTCCTCAACTTACCCTAAAGATACCTCAAGAGGTTAAGCCTCTCTAAACCTATATAAACAGGCTCTATCATGGTGGAAAGGAGGAATAATTGCAAGCATGAAACCTATGATCTCATAGGAAAAACACGGTGAACTAGAGGAGAGTAATCAGTGAAGCTGTTGTCGTCTAGATCGTCGACCTTTTGAGCAAGGGTTAGACAAAGGGGACTTGACGAAGCTGTCGCATTCGCATCTACGGTTGTAAGCTACTTTTGTCATTGTTCTCATCAATATGACACGCTTGGCCTATTTCTTTCTAGTTCATGTTAGATCTTACATGAACTTATCTCTAATAGATAGATCTATTTTCAAGCTAATATTGGTAGAGTAGGAAGTGGTTGTACTATTGTTTGTCTACAGGGTTCATCGAGGAGCGAAAGATTGGAGCTCAACTTGGAGCGTGCAGGGACAAACATCGGTAAAAAGGTACTTCTGTTCTCCTTCCTCCTCATGCATTAGTTTGTATAGATCTGAAAGGAAGCCAGTGTCCATGTTAAGCATCTTCTGTCTTAAGAGTTAAGAGTCTAGCTCTCAAGAGGAGATCTACCTGTCCGCAAGGAGATTTTCCTTCAACAGTTGTTGTTATCCTAAACTTGTGGGAATTGGGTTCAAAACTGGTTGAAGAAATGGGTTGTCAGGCCCATGGTAGAAGAGGCAGGTTGTTAGGCCTATGAGAAACTCTCTCTAGGTGAGAGAGTTTGTTGGGATGTGGTTTTCTCCCAGAGAGAGCCCAATACCAACTATGGAGCTCTAAGAATTCATGATCCGGCCTATTGCTGAGACACACAGAGGGAGGTAAAGCACCGATGGACTATTCTTGTGAAGGTGTATACTCCCAGGTGGAACAAGCATGTGGGGAATGAGAGTCTGTGGGTAGTGGGGGTAAGAAGGCTCTTGGAGAGAGTCCTTCTGGTTGCTCTGTGTAGTTTTCCTATAACCTCGGCCTAGTCCAGGATTCCCTTGCCCTGGGTGGAGCTTGGTCCCAACTCGAGGGTGACCCACTGTTAAGCATGATGAGCAACATGGTTTAATCCTGGGAGGGTCATGGAAGGCCTACACATAGTTGGTGGAGTTACAACAGTTTCAAAGATAAGTATATGCATGTGTTTAATTTCAATTAAAATGCATGCATGTGATGCTTGAAATATTATCATGTATTTCGTTGCAATGATATTTACTGTTAATTCCATTAATTCTGTATGTTAGCAGTAATTATATGTTTACTCTGTGTTAAGTCATTTAAATTCATTTAAATGCATACTATATAAGTTTGAGAATGTTTTCGCATAGTAGCGTTGCCCAGCCGTGGAGTTGATGGTCAAGAACATTAGAATATGGTATCAGAGAATGGTTACAACACTGATCCTGGATGGGCCATGTTAGTGGAAGTTGAAGAAAAAGTTTCGAAAGAATTGTTATCGAAGTAGACAAAATTTGAGTTCAGAGCCCATAGTTTCCAAGTTGAGCTTGGATGGACCGGATAAGTGGTCTTTGGACCCAAGGTTTTGAGAGGAAATTGTGTCTGGAGGACTAATTTTGGACCTCAGAATGTTTCTGAGTGCCAAGGGGTTACTTGGTCGTGTTACGAAGATCAGGAGGAGTAGCGGTAGAATAAAATTGTTGCTGACGTGGTATTTGACCACATAGAGAGAGCACTCAACACTTGGCGTGTTGGAGCCATAGAATCTGTTCAGACAAAAGGGAAATTTACTACGACCGTCATATTTGGAGAAGGTACAGGAGGGTTATCCTGGAAGCCCTTCGGAGTTTGAAAATCGGGAGAAGCAGGGTGCACGGAGGTATAAACGCTCGAAACTCGAAACCCCAAAGTCTCGAGGGATATCTACACCGTAGATATAGAGAAAAGAGATTGACCGCTGGATCAAGAAGAAGAGCAGATTGTAATTTCGAGAGTTTGACTGTCGGGAGGAGTGGGATGTGCAGTTGCACAAACTCCCAAAGTTTGAAGTTTCGAAGTGAAAGTGTAGACATGGTGGGGCTGGATGACATCACTAGTATTCCACCATGTGGCATCCTATGTGAATAGGGTTAGTGGGACACGAGTTTACGTAACGTAGTTAAAGGTAGAAGGACCCACAGTGGCATTGATCATGATACATCAAGATCAATGTCCAGGAGACATTGCAGGGACCCAAGTTACATGGAAGATAATTCTCCAAGGCAGTCCCGCAATCCAAACTGCAGTTTCACTGAAGGGTTTACATGTCAGTGTCAGAAGAATTGCGGGATGAAAGGAGGGTTACTCCAAACCACCATTGCATGCCCCCACAATTTGAAAAATCATAAGTGATGTGACGTAATGACATCAACAAAGTGTTGTGGAAGTGTTTAGGGTGTGTGTATGTGAAATCTTCCAAAGTCCCAAAGTACCGGAACTCATATTCTTGAGGTTCCACTGCGAGTGTCAGCTGTTGGATGTTGGGTAGACGTGGAAGATTGATCCGCCCTATGTCGCGAGTTCGTTACTTCAAAACTCGGGAATTTTTTGGGAAGTTCTTTGAAACCTCCCAGAAAGTGAAGTCGTGAAGCACCCTTTTTGTTAGGAGAGTGGTCACGACCTGCGATCACGTGAGTTGGGGACTAAGAGAGAAGGGTATAATTCCCTAAGGATTTTTATATATCTGAGCAGATCTTAGAAAATTCATGAAATATGAACGTTTCTTAAAAACATACTCGGTTTATGAATTTTGTGGGATTTGTTTTTAAGAAATGATGGCTTGACAAATTCCGGTTGTCTACACATTGTGTTTGGAGAAGTTAACAAGAGTCAAAACTGAATAGAGTTGGAACAGAGTGCAGAAATGGAGGAAGCACATAATGCTTCCAGTTCATATAATGAAGCAAGAGGAATGAATATCCGTTTGGGAGTTGAAGGATCAAACTCCAATGAGAATCGAGAAGAGATAGATAAGCAAGGGCATATGATGAAAATCATTGAAAATTTACATAAAGATGCCCAAAATCATCGAACAGATAACAAAAAGCTCAGGAAAGATTAGGATAAACAAGGTGAATTCAAATTAAATTTGATAAAGAGTCTGGAGAGAATAGAAAAGAATTTGGACAAGGAGAGAGACTCGAGCAAAACTGGGATTCATCCGACTTCTGAGGGAAGAAGATCAAGGAGTTTTGATAAACACCATCATCACTCCCAAGGTCGCTCCAAGAGGATAGCACACAGTAGTTCAAGCCCATCTCCTACTATAAAGCACAGGAGGTCTGGAGTGGATTAACTAAAGGGATAAATGAATAAGATTAAGTCTCCTACATTTGATGGAGAACACAATAAGGAGGAAGATGTTGAAACATGGTTGCTTGGCATGAGGAAATATTTCCAACTGCAGAATTATTCCTCTCACGCAGAAGGAAGAATTTCAATGTATCAACTGAAGGGAAAGGAATCCATGTGGTGGGATAAGCTTGTGAAGGTACAACACATTAGAGAGAAACATATCACTTGGAGATAATTCAAGAGGTGTTTCAAGAAGAAATACTTGACCAAAAGATACTATGACAAAAAGATGAAAGAGTTATTTGAACTCAAAATGGGTAGCATGACGATTGATGAATACGAATGAAGATTTTTGGAATTGTTGAAGTATGTTCTATTCATCAAGGATGAGACAATCAATATTCAGAGGTATCTAAGTGGATTTCTAGCTTCCATTGGTGAAAAGATTCAGTATGATGATCCTGAGACTATGGAAGAAACGATAAGAGGAGAGAAATGCTTATATCAACAACAAAGAGAGAAGCCTACTTTCTGGAAGGCTTGGGAAGACAAGAAGAAATTCTAGATGGATTAGAGGAAGAAGGGAACTAAGTCACACTTTTTCAGAAACAATCCTCAAGGACAGCCATCATTTAGAGAGCCGAGAATGGTTGACGCAGGGGAACAAAGGCCAAGACAGACACCCATTCAGTGTTGGGGCTATCAGGGGAACCAAAAGTACAGAGATTGTCCCCATAAAAATGGAAAAGTGAGAGTTGTCCATAATGTTCAGCAAGATGAAACAGTGGAGGACATGGGCAGTAGAATGACAAGGATCTATGCAGCCCTGGAAAACAAGCAAGTTGAATTTCAGTCACACATGATTGAAGTGGAAGGTATGATTAACAACCAACCATTTACTATTTTAATTGATTCAGGGGCTAGCCATAGTTATATAGATCCTAGAGTGGTGGAAGGTTTGCAATTCTCGAGAAGAAAACATGAAAAGTCTTGGTTAGTGCAACTAGCTACATGAACCAAGAGGAAAGTCATTGAGTTGGTTAAGTCCTGTCCTATGGACATGAATGGACTGAGCACAAAGGATGAATTGAACATTCTACATTTAGGTTCTTATGATTGTATAATTGGGATGGACTAGTTGGACCAACACCATGCCATATTGGACTATTGTAACAAGGCATTCACTTGCCTGGATGAGGAAGGAAATTGGGAAGCAGTACAAGGACTTCCCAGAGTTGTTTCTATCAGAGAAATCCCAGCAATGCAGCTAAAGAAGTGCTACAGGAAAGGTTGTCAATTATTTGCAGCCCATGTGGAGGAAACACCTAAGGATAAGCTGTCAAATATTGAAGAGAATGCAGTACTACAGGAGTTTGAAGACGTATTCTAGGAGGTACCAGGATTACCCCCAAAGAGAGATATTGACTTCTCTGTAAACTTGATGCGTGAAGTAGCTCCAATGTCGAAAGCTCCTTACAGAATGAGTATGATAGAGCTGAAAGAGTTGCAATTTCATCATGAAGAGCTCCCGAAGAAGGGGTATATACACCTAAGTGTGTCACCTTGGAAATCCCTGATCCTCTTTGTGAAGAAGAAGAATGGAACACTGAGATTGTGTATCAATTTTAGACAATTGAACAAAGTAACTGTAAAGAAAAAATATCCTCTACCGAGGATTGATGACCTCTTCAATCAGTTGAAGGATGAAAATATATTTTCTAAGATAGAACTCAGGTCGGGATATCACCAGGTAAGGATAAAGGATGAAGACATCAGAAAGACCATCTTTAGAACAAGGTATGGTCATTACGAGTTCACAGTGGTGCCATTTGGGTTGTCAAATGCACCCACTATTTTTATTTGCTTGATGAATGGTGTATTCAGGGACTATCTAGACAAGTTTATCATAGTCTTTTTGGATGACATTCTAGTGTATTCCAAGTCGGAGGAAGAGCATGAGAAACATCTAAGGATGTTGTTGCAAGTGATAAGAGAGCACCAATTGTATGCCAAGTTGAGAAAATGCTTGTTTTATCAAAAACATATCCATTACTTGGGGTATATTATTTCGAAGGATGGGATAGTTGCAGGTCCTGAGAAGATTGAGGCCATCATAGAATGGTCAGTGCCTAAAAATGTGTCAGAAGTTAGATGCTTTATGGGTCTAGCTGGTTATTACAAAAGGTTTATTGCAGGGTTCTCGAGGATAGTTCACCCTATCAATTCCTTGCAAAGGAAGGAGAAGAAGTTTCAGTGGACAGAGGATTGTGAGAAAAGATTTCATAGATTGAAGCAACTGTTAACCGGTGCTCCAATCTTGAGGATTGAAAATCTGAACAAAGACTTTGTAGTGTGTACATGTGCATGCAAAGAAGGACTGGGAGGAGTCCTCAGTTAGAATAGATTTGTAATTTGTTATGAATCCAGAAAGTTGAAAGAGCACAAAAGGAACTATGAAACTCATGATTTGGAGTTGGCAACCATAGTACACACTCTAAATAAGTGGAGGAATTACCTCATGGGAAGGAGGTTCAAACTGAGAATAGACCACAACGGTATGAAATATTTGTTTGATTGGCCAAACTTGAACGCTAGACAGAGTAGGTGGTTGGAGTTTCTCTGTGAGTACGATTTTGATATCAAGCATATCAAAGGGAAGGAGAACAAAGTGGTCGATGCACTCAGCAGGAGAGTACATGAATTACATGCTACAACCATTAGCATGTACCAAACTGATATTAAAAGCAGAATTTTGGAGGCTACAAATACAGATTTGCAGTACAAGGATTTGGTAGAAAAGCTACAGCAAGGTAATATGCCACAGAAAGTGGAGAATTATAAGTTGGAAATTGATGGAATACTTTTGTACAAGAACATAATTTATGTACCTAATGTCCAGGACCTTAAACTTATGATTTTGCATGAAATGCATAATGTGCCTTATGCTGGGCACCCTGGATATCAGAAAACTGTGGCAGTAGTCAAGATCCATTACTTTTGGCCAAGTATGAAGAAAGAGATTGTTGACTACATTGCTAGATGTATGGAGTGCCAAAAGGTTAAAGTTGAGCACAGGCACGCAACAAGGTTGCGTCAACCTTTACCCATTCCCGAGTGGAAGTGGGAGGTAGTGCCAATGGATTTCATCACAAGATTGACTAGAAAAGGAAAGCATCATGATTCAATCATGGTGGTGGTGGACAAGCTTATGAAAGATGCCCATTTTGTTCCATTAAAGACTACTCACAAGGCAACTAACGTTGATGATATTTTTATGAGGGAAATATCATGATTGCATAGTATTCCTAAGACAATTGTGTTTGACAAGGACCCAAAATTTACTTCCAAGTTCTGAAAGGGGTTGTTCAAGGGATTCGAAATGAATCTGAACTTTAGCATAGCCTATCATCCTAAGTCTGATGGGCAGACAGAGAGGGTGAATCGATTAATAGAATACATACTAAGGATGTTGTGATGGACAAACCATCGAAATGGGAAGACTACCTACATTTGGTAGAATTTGCTTACAACAATGGGTATCAAGCATTGTTGAAGATGAGCCCATTTGAAGCACTTTATGGAAGAAAGTGAAATACTCTAGTAAGATGGGATAATCCAGTTGATAGGGTAGTAGTTGGGCCAGAGTTTCTCAAGGAAATGAAAGAACAGATGCTAAAAATTAAGCAGAATTTGAAAGTTTCCCAAGACAGGCAGAAAAGTTATGCTGATAAAAACAGAACCCACAGAGAGTTTAAAGTGGGAGAGAATGTTTTCCTGAAAGTGAAAGCCAATAGAAGTTCCTTGAAGCTGGGAAACTGCGCCAAGTTGGCAACTAGATTTTGTGGGACATTTGAAATCCTAGAAAGGATTGGGCCAGTTGCATATATGCTTGCATTGCATCCATGACTGTACATAATGTGTTTCATGTTTCATTGCTTAAGAAATATATACCTGATGCTAATCATGTAATTCAGGAATGTGATTCAGGTGGAGCAAGAAGGTGTCCTGCAAGTCCATTCTATGCGCATATTGGACCAGAAAAGCAAAAATATCTAGAATCAAGCCATAGGGCTTGTAAAGGTCCAGTGGACTTGGTACGGTCCTGAGGACGCGACATGGGAGCATGATGATTCTATGCATGCAGAATACCCGCATATTTTTGAAGATTTTGAAAATCTTGTGGATGTTGTGTGAAAGTTGCACTGAGGACAATGCAAAAATAAGGGGAGGGGATTGTAATATCCCCAAGGATGAGCCCTATTGTAATCATGTTTATGAATTGTAAATCAAATTTTGTAGGCTAGTGAGCCAAGCATTAGGAAGTTGGTGGGCTTATGTGTTTATTAGGCCAGAGATCCTAAGTGTTAAAGGCCAGGAGCCTATTTTTGTATATGTAATATGCAGAACATTAATAAAGATTAAACATCATTGCGTGAAGACTGACCATGAATAAAGAGTGATGGGGGACTAAGATTCCATAGGGTGGGTAAGGGAAATGGGGCTGAAAGGTTGGAAAGAGGGGCTAATCTTAGGGGCTTAAGTCCTTGAGGATAATATTTTATTATTATTATAAAGCTATGTGACAAAACATGTTTTTATCCTAAGTCCTAGGAGAGGCAACGAATGAAGCCCCAATGTGTGCAAAAGGGAATCCATGCAACTCTAGGAAGACAAGTGTCGACTTGGGTGCATGCGGTTAAAAGCTGAAGCTTCAGCTGAGTTTGGGGTTCCTCCTCCATTCTGTCATTGTCTTTCTGAAACCATGAATTTTGTCTGATCTCTGCAAGCATACCCTCACGCATCTCTAAAACCCGAAGCTTGTGATGTTTTCTTGAGGAGCCGATACACCCTCTTTCTGAACCGTTGAGTTTGTGTTCAACCTCTGCATGGATTTCTTGTCATGCATCCTAAAACCAGTGTTACCTAAATCGTTTTGTGTCTTAGTGACATGTTGTTGTTGTCATCCATGAGTTAACCAAAAGCCTTTGTTGTTTCTGTTATCCTGAACTTGAGGGAATTGGGTTGAAACCTAGTTGAAGAACTAGGTTGTTAGGCCCATGGTAAAAGAGGCAGGTTTTCATGCCTGTGAGAAACTCTCTCCAAGTGAGAGAGTCTATTGGGAAGTGGTTTTCTCCCAGAGAGATTCCAACACCAGCTATGGAGCTCTGAGAATTCCTGATCTGGCCTGTTGTCAAGACCTAAAGAGGGAGGTGAAGCATCGATGGACTGTTCTTGTGAAGGTGCATACTCCAGGGTGGAACAGGCATGTGGGGAATGAGAGTCCATGAGTAGTGGGCGTAAGAAGGCTTCTGGAGAGAATCCTTCTGGTTTCTCTGTGTAGTTTTCCTGTAACCTTAACCTAGTCCAGGATTCCCTTGCCCTGGGTGGAGCTTGGTCCCAGCTTGGGGGTGACCCACTACTGAGTGTGATGAGAAGTGTGGTCTAAGGCTGGGAGGTTCGTGGAAGGTCTGCACGCAGTTGTTGGAGTTACAATAGTTTCAAAGATAAGTATATGCATGTGTTTAATTTCAATTAAAATGCATGCTTGTGATGCTTGCAATATTATCATGTATTCCGTTGCAATGGTATTTACTGTTAATTCCATTAATTTTGTATGTTAGTAGTAATTATATGTTTACTCTACATTAAGTCATTTAACTTCATTTAAATGCATACTATATAAGTTTGAGAATGTTTCCACGTAGTAGCGTTGCATGACCGTGGGGTTGATGTCCGGGGATGTTAGAAATCCTGTAGGTTTTTTTTCTCAAGCACTCTTTTTACCCCTACATCGTCCATTTTTCTTATATAAATCAACTTTATGGCCAATCCTGGGAACTGCAGAACACTAAGGAGGGTTCTAATCCTTCCATCCATGAGATTCAACTTGAATTTTCCTCGTCCTATGATTTTGGCTATCAATTCATCACCTATGAAAACATCACCTCCATGATACCTTTCATATTCACAAAAAAACACTCCTCGTGAGGAGTCATATGAAAGGATGTTCATGAGTCAACCATCCATGCCTCATGATATGCATGTGTGCTTGAAGAATCCAAGTACACATCCCCTCCTTCTTCCGAGGAGTTTTTTTCTTCTTTATAAGGAGCATCTTTAGATCCCTTCCCTCTCTCAACACTTTTGGATATACGTTTCTTCTTTTAGTTCCCTTCTTTTCCACATCTCCAACATACCTTTACAATTTTTTTGGGAGATTTAGATCTCCCACTTGTGGACTTAAATATATTTCTTTTCTGGGAGCATCCTCTTACAAATAATACATATGTGCTCTGTCCTTCCATGTTCTTTCGTCTCATCTCCTCCAACAACAAGGATGATACCACATCATTGAAACTTAAAGTAGTTGTATTACTACCTATGGCCACAACTAGACTATCCCATGAGTATGGTAAAGAGAACAATAAAATGATACACTTATCATCATCATAAATATTATTATCAATAGATAATAGTTGACTTACCACAATATTGAAGGCTTTCAGATGCTCTATCACCGAGTCTCCATCTTTCATCCTCAATTTGCATAGATTTTTCCAAATGAACAGTTTGTTTACCAAGGAATTTGACTGATACAAAGCCCCAACTTATCCCATAATGAATTAGTTGTAGCTTCCCCTGACACATACAATAATATTGAATCTAAGAGACAAAACCAGATTGTGCGCTTTGCCTTCCGATCCAACTTTTTCTAGTCTTCTGCTGACGTTCCTATAGGTGCAATACCTGGATCCACAACAATAAACTAATCTTTATCCACCAACATATCTTCCATCTTGAGCTTCCATACCCCAAAACTTTTCCCATTAAATTTATCAATCTATATTTTCAAACTACTCCCCATTTATTTTCACTTGAAGAATCAATACCATAGATCTCCCACTATAACAAGGTTTATCATAGACCCGATCCAAACCCTTAGCCACATAGGCATCCCCCTGAAGCCAATAAAAACTCTAATACCAAATGTAGATTTTAACCTTGTACGATAAATTACTGCAAATGAATTTTTAATAAAAATAGAAAAGATGCAATGGCATACGCACACACACATTACATGGATATTTTTACCTTGGAAAACCAACAACCTGCTTAGAGATGCACCTCTAATCTTCTATTCATCGTATCTTCATTGTTTACAATATATATATATATATATATATGATCCCACGCCATCCAAAACCCCTAATCCATTGACTTGGATTAGTCAACAACCCTAATTCCTTCATCGACGAAACACTCTTTTCCGAAAAACCAAGGTACCATCTTGATCTTGGGGTTTGGAAACCTAAATCCACCTCCTATTCTTTTGTAAATAGGGAGGTTGGTTCATGTATAATTTTGGACTTATTAAATGAAAGTAACAAAGTGTTGCTAGTTTTTATCACAGTTCTTGGTCATTATTTCTCTCTCCTTCTCATATTTAGTTTTTACGGATTGTACATCTACTTGTCTAGGATTTTATCTACCCATTCGATGGATTGGTTAGCTAGGTGGATGCTTGTTATTTTTTTTGGTTTTAATATGTAGATTTCTTCTTAATACTAGTTGTTTCTTATCAATTTGTCTCATATTTCATGTAGGTTTGTTGAAGGTAACACAACCATTCAACTTGGTTGGAAACAATAAGGCTTCAGAAGACCTTGGGATAGCCTAAAACTTTTGTTTGTATTGTTGGTATGAATGGTGATGGTATTCCTTCCCCTTTATCATGTTTGTTTGGTATTTTTTCTTGTCTTTTGTATAATTTTCCTCAATAAGTAAATTGACAACCCTTTGATCATATTTGTTTTTTTCTAACAACCATACTTTGTTTTTTTCACTCTTGTAGGTTATTTTTCCTTTAAATTCCATTGTAATTTATCATTGTTAATCATTGAAACTTCTCTAACCATGTTGGAAATCTATTGGTTTCCCTTTCTTCTACTCTTAAGTGGTAGGGAACCATTTGAAGAAATATTTTAGGCAAAGGAGCTAGCAAGTCAATGAACAAAATATTCTAACCAACCATGTAAAACCACCAACAACCATGTAAAAACACCTCAATTGTTTCTATACACGACTGTTTATGTTTACAAAGTTTCAACAGTTAATTATTTTCATTATGCACTTTTTACACAATTTCGAGCACTTTTCGTTTACCTATCAATACTGTCAATCCTTTAACCACATGATTAATTTAAAGATTACTTTGCACTGACAACTATCTAACTGAAAAACAAATTTAACTTCATTCCTATGGGAATTGTGGCATAGTTCTATTTTTGTTTCATTATAAATTCATCGGGTCATGGTAACTAGAGTTGAAGGTAAAAAGGTGTGTAGCACAACGATTAGGTGATGGTTGGGTTTCCCTACCATCACACATGTGAGTGTTAATTAAATGTTTAGTAGGGAATGCTGCTCAATATAATTTGGATTTAGTTTTTATTTATTAACTCTTTATTTTCATCTTGCTACTCCTAAAGGGTTTGTGCAAAAAAAAAACATTGCTCAAAACAACATGTAAACATAAGGATCAATCCTAAAAACAAAAACAAAAAAACATTTCATTTTCAATTGTTGCTTATTTCTTTTATGTACTTATCTAGATTACAATTTTGTTGACCAAGTGACATGATTATGAAAAAAAGACACTTTCTAGTCACATGGATGGTTTTCTAGTCTTTCATTTTAAGCATCTTCATTTAATAGCTACTAGAAGGAAAATCCAGGGAATACTTGTCGAGGGCCCCTTGTAGACATGATTGTCCTTCATATTAAAGAGTGAGCACATGGCTAGATTTTTGGTCTCTTACTTGGTTTCTAGTTTCAAAAGCATTGATTAACTTAACCTCAATTGGAATGCTACTCTTCTTATGTAATTCCAACTAAACTCCCATTAGGCGAGTCTTGAACCTCTTCCTTTTCACAGGTTTCCTTCTTCCATTAAGGTATATTTAAGATCTTGAATGTGCTAGTGACAAAAAGGGGATGACCCCTTCCTCTCTAAACTACATGGGGTACTCTCTACTTTTAGCCACTTGATTTTTCTAGCTCACTCTTTTCATACTAAGTGATAATCAAACATTGTGGGATAAAAGGTGTAGCTTAATTGACATGACCTTTATAATGGAATAGTTTCCATGTACATTTGAATAGTCAAATAAAGTTAATAAAATTTACAATGGTAATGATCCAATCCTTTTGTTAGTCCACTCAATATCATTTATTATTACAACCTTGATCACTTCAAGAGATATTTCATAAGTAGAAAACAACTAGGTTTCATCATAGTCATGAAAATAATATCGTGGTTATTTAATTACACTATCCATCTCCTTGGACCTTGAGGGGTTGGAAAATTCCTGTGACCTTAAAAATTTATACTTGTCATGTATCATCCATGTTGTTGGCACTTGATAGTTGTATTTTACATGAGAAAATAACCTCTTATACTAGAATATATGGTGCTTCCATAGAAATTACAACACCCTTAATTATCTTCAAGAGTTTGATAAGACCAAACACATGTTTTATTATGGTTGTATTATCCCATTAGAGGTCTAATTTGAGTCACCAAATTTAAGTAATTTCACCAAACTCATTTCTATCTTGCCCAGTTTAGTTTCCAGGTAATTCTAAGTTTCTTTTCTAGTATATTTGAGTGTGAACAATTTTCATTTTACCTATTCTTCTTTGATTTTCACAATTTTCAACCATATCAAATCATTGGGATATAGGTTTCAAAGATATATTTGACCCATTTTTTACCCTTCCTTGCTTGAACGTTTTACCTAGTTTATTGATTTATACCTCAAGTAACCATGAGAACCTATTTAGAATGGTTTTACTAGAGTATAAGAGAGATAAGAACTGGGTGATCATTATTTTTAGTTTGTTGGTATAAAATTTAGTGATCTCATAATCCCCTTACCCTATACATTATCACCAATTTTCAACCTTTTCAACCTAGTAGGGAACTGATGAAGGATAGTACCTCTCTTGGTGGTCTTAAGAGGGTCTGTACAAAAATCTCCCACCTCTCCTTCTCCTCCCTTCACTACTTTGGAAACATGACCATCTAAGGTGTGGGTAGTTTATAGGCCATATAAATTCAACAAGATTGTTGTGCTGGAATATTCAATAATACTAATGGGGGGTGTGGTGAATTAGTATTACATAGATTTTAACCTCTTTTTATTTTTACCATCTTAACTAGTCATCACATAAGAAATTCCATAACAAAAATACACAATACACATATATTTTACATGGAAACACATACGGTAGAAAACCACAAATAAGTTTCTTATATCATTTAAGAGTTACATTCTTTACAGGCTTCAACCTATGAGGTACACCAATCCCTGTAGTAATCACCCACTTAAAACTCTTCAAGCACCAACTTGACAGGGACCAACCTGTTGAGAACATGAGAACACCAATCCTCATTGTAAGCACCCACTTATAGTCTAAAAACACCAACTTTCCAGGCACCAACCTGTTATGAGGATGGAGACACCAATCCTCTCTGTAAGTACCCACTTACAATATGAAAGCACCAACTTTCCAGGCACCAACCTGTTATGAGGACACCAATCCTCTTTGTATGTACCCACTTACAATCTACAAGCACCAACTTGTCAGGCACCAACCTATTATGAGGACACCAATTCTCTGCCTTGCACCACCCTACCAACCTAAAGTAAAGAAGATAATCAAAGTTTAGTCAATTAAAAAACCCTATGTTTCTGGTATCTCCTTTTCATAGACTCATACTGATCCAAATTATTTTCAAAACGAAATGAAAGCAATGATATTACAATGAAAGACATATAAACATTGTCAGAAACAAAGAAATACAACAATACATGATTTCTATTAATGAAATCAATGTACAAAGACTGTAAAAATACATAGTGCAAGACTCACTAGAATGGTGGTTGCTTTATTTTTGAGAAGAGATGTGATGACTATGATGATTCGCAAGAAGATGAGTACAATGAGGCTCTAAAGGCATTTTTACAATAAAGATGAATTCCAAAACCCTAGACATCCAAAAACCTAACCCTAGGAGATGAAGTTCCAAATGTCATGTGGGCCTCGTTGGGGTAACTTAGTATATCAACTTCCCGGGGTCAAAACTTTTGCATACGATCTCCATTTTAGGCATGTGATAGCACATTAGAAAGGTATTTTCGAGAAATACACATTATGCCATCAAACTGACTATGTCAATATTCTGACTATGGAAAGCCCAAAAAACATTGTTTAGGGCCTCAAAATGGCCCTGAAAGTACAAAAAGATGTACTGAGATGAAAACTGCCAAAATAGGCTAGTTGGACTAGATGGGAGGCCAACAATATCCACCTGGATGTTGTCTAGGGATTAAATACAACCTCACAAGTGAAGAAACCATAATTACAAAGAAGTGTCCCTATTATAGAGAAACGTGTTGAACTAAAAACTGTCAAGATGAGCCAGCTGGAATTTGGAACAGGTGGGTGCCCACTAATATCCACCTAGATCAATCCTCCCCTCTTAGGAAGCAATGGTATCCATTGCATTGAGTTTCTGGGAAAGAGGGGAAAGCATTTGTTGAATATGAATCTTGGTGAGTTGTGTTCCTTGCTAGAGAAGTTGCATTGCTTGGTGTAACAAATCCAACCCCTAAGTGGCTTTCCTAGGGATGGGGCATCAAAATTTTATTCTCCTTAGGTGATCAAATCCTTCATTTGGGGTTTATACCACACTCTTCTTGTCCATAATTTTCCAACCACAGTCTCCATGCCCAAAACTGAGCTCAGAACTAACGGATATACCTTTTCGATGTTCTTCGGGTGTTCATTGGTTGAGGGTCGAGTGGCACCCACATGGATCCACCTCACATGTGTTATTTCCAAGTTCCTCCCTCCATGGTGGAAGACCATCCACTACTCGATCCCATGGATGGAATTGCACTCTTTCTCATATATCAGTTGTGCAGGAATTCAACACTTCACACCTCTTTACCATCTATGCACAAGAATACCCAGAGTTCCGAAATTTTGAAGTCATGTGAGCTCACCACGTGGCTTTGGCCTCTGGGTTATTTGGTTTCTCTATCACACTACACCCTAGACCTTCTGGAGTCATGAAGTCCCAGAGTCCCCATCACTTCACCAACCACGTTGGCTAGGCAGAAACGTATCAGGAACTGACACATAGGAGGGGTCAGGGTGACATGTGTTATGTTCCAATGGACCTATAGGGTACGTGATACACACAAATCTGGGTGAAATGTGGCACCTCAAGCTGGGGTCCATGTCACTACACCTTGTCACCCCAGACTGACAAGCTTCTACATTCCTCAAATCTCAAGATCGAGATCCAACCACGTAGACTTATAGATCTACGGCTCTAGTTACCACGAGGATTCGATGTTCGAGAGTGTTTCTATGCAAACTCCTCTTATCTCCCGAAGTTCCTAATATTTGAATTAAAGGTGTAATCACCACGTGTCCCCGAAATATCGACGGCTGGGAAAGGATCTGACAGATCCCTCGATCTACGGTTTTGGATCCTTCGTGGCTCCGACCTTCAGGGTTTTGGATCTCGATTTAGTTGGAGATATAGGTTCACCCAGCCACATGGGGAACCTCCTAATGCTAGTCTACCTTATAGGAAAACGAGTCTCTCAGTTACCTTCGGTCAGTATAAGGCTGGTAAGGTCGTTCATACTCCAAAGTCCAGGACTTCTGGAGCTCCAAAGCCAAGAGGACTTAGATTCCTTAGGATTAGCCTAAGGCTCCTAGGTATTGATCATATGGGTCCTCTCAAATGGATATCGTCTGCACGTGTTCCAAAATAAAATATCTCCCCTTTCAAAATTGAACTTTTCTATCCTTCCTAAGCTTTATCATGAAATGGTTAAGGACTTGGGCCTAGAATCTCAGTCGCACGACAAGGAGTCTGAAAGAGGTATCATATTCAAACAGACAAGTTCAGATTGATGTGATAGCTCCTGTCTCGACCATCTTACAAGATTATGTACCAAGAAGCCTCAAGAGCTAAGTTGGGGCATACATACTATCAGTTAGAAGCATAAGTTCACAAGGAGAGTATTGCCCACACATATCATGACCATTCCACATAGAAATCTTTTATAGATAGACATATATATATATACATAAACCCATGCAATCATCCATTATTTCAATTCAATACATAAAGTAGGAAAATACTTATTAGAACCAGATAATGTGAAGTGACTGCTGAAAGGGGTGCATGTTTCCACCCAACCATAGGCTCATTCACTCCTAATGGATTTACCACTAGCCACCCCCAAGATAGACCACGATGCTCTACAATAAAATCCTTTCTTTTGGCTCAGCGACAGTAGGGATGAAGTTTACTCTCCTCCTCCCACAGGATCTTGGCAATGGTTTACACAATACCAAGAAAGGAGGAGAAACCTCATTTATCAGCTTGTATCATGACCCTACTATCCATTTCCTGTGACCAGAACATGCTCATCTCTTATTTATTCCTTGAACCCGAGAGATTGGTCTCTTGTCTCTGCACTCTTCGAAGTTCTTCCTCTACCCACCACACCTTACCTTCTTTCCTTCCTCAGTGATATTGTGTGTGGATCAAATTCATAGTCCATGGTCAGGTCTAAAAGCCTTACATATGGGTTCTCTACCCCATCTCCTCATTAACTCTTGAGGAGGTCTTCCCTCTTACCAACCTGATTGTAATTCATTTCTAAGTCAAAGGTATTTTCTGGTCCTGAGTAATTAAATCTAGTAAGGTACTGGTTTGGTGGAGGTTAATGCAACCATTCTTGCCCCCCTTCACCCTCTCTTTCATAGCATTCATGGTCTCTCTTAGCACACCCCCCTTCTAGCAGTCATGAAACACTTATCCATTTTCTAGTAATTAACAAAATTTACATTCGTTGACCTTTTATACAAAGGTCCATCAAATCAAACATTCACACATATTGATTTTTCCATAGTATCTTAACCAATATAGTTATATTTACAAAATGGGGGAAACAGGGTGTTACAATTTTCTCCCCCTTAAAGGAGCATCATCCTCGATGTTCTATCTGTTGACATGCTTTGTATATACAGAAGTAAACAAAAATGGATATGCTTGTCTCATGGCATCTTCCATTTCCCACGTAGCCTCATCTGGGCCAAAGTGTTTCCACTACACCTTGACTTGTGCAATGGTTTGGTTCCTGAGTGAGGTTTCCTTCCTGTCTAGTATGCATTGAGGTTCTGGAAGGAATTCTCCCTCCGTCTCCTCCTAGATCATAGACCAGTCAATTATATTATTATAATCATATACATACTTCCTCAATAATGAAACATGGAAAATATTATGTGCCTTTACTGTGGGAGGGAGTGCTAGGCTATAGGCTACAAGTCCCACTCTATCTAAGACTTCAAAGGGTCCATAATATTGAGGTGCCAGATTGTCATAATATCCCATTCTTAGGGAACTCTTCCTGGGTCTAACTCTGATATAGACATGCTCTTCTGTCTTTAACTCTCTGGGAGTTCTCTTTCTATCGGTGTAACTCTTCTGTCTATCCTGAGCAATTTTCAGATTTTTCTTTATCTGAATCACTTGTTGTTCCATTTATTTCAGCATGTCGGGTCCGATTATAATTCTATCCACTGAATTACTCCAGCTGATTGGAATCTTGCATTGTCTACCATAGAGGGCTTCAAAAGGGCTCATCTTCAGTGACTCTTGATAACCGTTGTTGTAGGAAAATTCTACCAATGGAAGGTAGTCTTCCTACTTCTTAGACTGATGCATTACATGCATCCTTAACATGTATTCTAATATTTGGTTTACTCTTTCTGTCTGTCCATTAGTTTGAGGGTTATAGGCTATGCTAAACAACATTTTAGACTCAAAACTAGCCATCAAGAAATTTCCAAAAGCTTGAAGTGAATTTTGTGTCTCTGTCAGATATAATCTCCCTAGGCATTCCATGCAGTCTGAATATCTCCTTCATGAATATGTTGGAAATATCTATTCCCTTGCAAGTTGATTTGATAGGAACGAAATGAGCGTACTTGCTTAATTTGTCCACCACTACCATGATGGCATCATTTTGCTTGGACGATTTTGGTAATCCGGTGATGAAATCCATGGAGATGGTTTCACATTTCCATTCTGGAATTGGTAGAGGATGTAACAAACATGTTCGGTGATGCTGTTCTTCCTTGACTTACTGGAATTCTAGACACTTAACTATATAGTTAGTTATGTCCTTTTTCAATCCAGGCCAATAGAATTGTTTCCTGGTGGTCGTGATCATTTTCTGATATCCTGGGTTACTAGTATATGGTATCTTGTGCAATTCATCCATTATGAACCTCTTCAAGTCGTCACAACTTGGGATATACAATCTGTTTCTATAAGTCAATAGGCCTTCATCGAGCATCTAATAGCCCTCATACATTATCCCTGTAGGCTCTTGCCTTAGGTATGAGGTCACGATCTTGAAGAACGTGTATGTTTCTTATGCATGCCTGACTCATTCCCTGACGTCCGTTTCACAGGTGCTCACCACTTCCAAGTCAATCATTTTCATACTTCTACTAAGGGCATTGACCACTCTATTTTCCTTTCCTTTTATGTGTTTGATTTCGAAATCAAACTCACTAAGGAGAGCCATCCACCTAGCGTGTCTAGCATTCAGTTTTGGTTGATCAAATAGGTGCCTCAACCCAAAGTGGTATGTCATAAGTATAAATATCCTACCAATGAGGTAATGCCTCCACATTTTTAAACCATGCACTATGGAAGCCAACTCTAGATCATGGGTCACATAATTGATTTGATGCTCATTCAATTTTCTGGATTCATAGAAAATTACACACCCTTCTTGCATAAGGACTCCTTTGATTCCTTCCTTGTAGGCATTTTTGCACACGAGGAAGTCATTATCAGGGTCTGAAATCTTCATCACGGGTGCATGGGTCAGAAGGTATTTCAGTTCCTAAAACCTTTCTTCACATTTTGATGTCCAAGTGAATTTAACCCCCTTTTTCTGAAGGGCAGTGATTGGACAACCAATCTTGGAAAATTCTTTTATAAACCTTCTATAATATCCTGCTAAGCCCATAAAGGATTTGATATCAGATACATCCTTTGGGGTAGGCCATTCCATAATAGATCTGATCTTGTCAGGGTCTACTTCCACTCCTTGTTTATAAATAACATGGCCTAAGTAATGGACTTGCTTCTAGAAAAATTCACACTTGCTAAACTTAGCGTAGAGTTGATGCTCTCTTAGCACTTGAAGTACAAGTCTAATATGTTCTTCCTGCTCCTCTCTATTCTTGGAGTAGAATAGGATATCATCAATGGAAACCAATACAAATATGTCTAAGAATTTGTTGAGTACATTATTCATCAAGCACATAAAAGTGGCGAGGGAATTGGTTAATCCAAAGGGAACCACCATAAATTCATAGTGACCATACCTTGTCCTGAAGGTTGTTTTGTGGATTTCTTCATCCTTGATTCAGAATTGATGGTATCCAGACCTCAAGTCAATCTTTGAGAAAATGTAAGTAACCCTTAATTGGTCGAAAAAGTCATCGATTCTTGGTAATGGGTACTTGTTATTTATGGTTGTCTTATTGAGTTGTCTATAATCTATGCACAGTCGGAGTGTGACATCTTTCTTCTTCACAAACAAGATTGGTTCTCCCCATGGAGACACACTGGGTTGGATGTATCCTTTACCCATAATTTCCTTTAGTTGTAGCTTGAGCTCAACTAGCTTGGGTGTATTCATCCTATAGGGTGTCCTAGAAACTGGCACTACTCCTGATGCAAGTTCTGTGGAGAAGTCAATGTATCTTCTCAGAGGTAGACCCAATACCTCTTCTGCAAACACATATCTATACTCTCTTAATATGGGGTGGTCCTCTTGGTTTGGTTTTTCATCCTCAATATATTCCAACACATGTATTGCATATAGAGGAAATCCCTTTCTATAATACTTTTTCATTTGAAGGGTTGATATTTGTCTCACTGAGATAGGATTATGAATCCCTCAGAGGATTATCTTTCTTCCTTCTTCATTTACACATTCTAAATTTTTATGGTAACAGTCCAACTTAGTTTTATAAGCAACCAACCATTCCATACCAATCAACACGTCATAAGATCCTAGGGGAAGTATGTTAAGGGTCGCTTGGTTGGGTAATCCATCCATGATGAATTGGCAAGCTGGTATGACCCCTGTTACTTTTCTTTTGGTTCCAGTGGATAGTTGTACCAACCATGGCTTAACATGTCTAACTGGTTGCAATTTACACTTATCAATAGTTTAGGGGGACACATAATTCAAATTAGAACCAGGGTCAATTAAAATACAAACTAGATGGTTGGCGATCATACCTTCCATCTCCACCACTGAAGCTTGGTGGTCAGATTATTTATTGTCCAAAGCTGCATAAATATGTGGCATGTTCCTAAGCACATCATTGACTGTGGTAGCTTCTTGGATATTGTAGACTCTCCTACTGTTATATTGTCTTTGTGGACAATCCCCCAGTAGATGTTCTTCTCCACAACCCCAACATTTCAAGGGTTCCTTCTTTGGGTTATCAGTCTTTCCTGGGGTTGCTCCAAAAGTTTTATTTCCACTCTAGGAGGGGAAATTTTGTTGATATACACTTCTAGTAGGAAGGCTCATCCTAGAGTCTTTCCTATAGTTCTTAAATCTTGAGGATCCGAACCCCTTCTTATTGAATCCTAAACTACTCTTCTTCTTCCAATCCTCACGAGGTTTTTCCTGACTCCCGAACTGTTCATAGCAATATCTTGCCTTCCAAATAGTGTCTTCTAAGGTCTCTGGCTTGTCAAACTCAATTCTGTTTCAGTAGGTCTAAGGTAACCCACTAATAAATTGTTGCACTTTTACCTTTTCATCCTTTATGTAGGGCACATACCTTAGCAACTCAAAGAATTTATTGACATATTCCTCTATGATGAGTTGTCCCAGCTTAAGTTCATAGAAATCCTTAGTCTTCCCATCAAGGTATTTCTCTGACAGATACTTCTTCTTGAAGTGTTTCTCAAATTGTTTCCATGATAAGTCCTCTTCATGGATTCGTTTCACATTATTAAGGTCTTCCCACCAAACAAAATCTTTTCTATTCAGGTTGAAGATGGCTATTCAAGCCTTCAAGTTTTCAGAGTAGTCATTGTTAAATTTGGCAGCATTGACAGTCATTCTCCAATGAGAGGCTATATGGGCCACCCTGAGGCTAGCTAGGGAGGTTTGGAGAATCAACCAGTCTTGTGAGGTATTGACAAAAGCCAGGGGGAATGGACAACCTTTGTGAGTCAAACCAAAAGTCAGGACAAACGAGATGCTATGTGAGTCTAATGCAAAAGTCAGGGGGAATGTACAATCTCTGTGAGCATAGACAGTCTAGTGAAAAAGTCAAGGGGAAGGTACAACCTCTATGAGCATAGACAGACTAGTGCAAAAGTCAGGGGGAACATACAACCTCTGTGAGCCTAGTCAAACCTTGTGAGCCATGAGAAAAAGTCAAGGTATCTATAAAAAGTTAGGTCGAATGTAAAATTCCTATGATATAGAAACAAACGATATTCCTAATATTGCAAATGATGTAATTGTATTGATCTAGTGCGCTGGCACGTGTAAAAATTATCCACCATGAAGAGAATTTTGAATTGCCTTGTCAAGAGTTGTAACTAAAGTTTTGAGTCTAGTTCTATGTTAGAACTAAAGTATAATGTTGAGCTGTAACTAAAGTCTTGAGTCTAGTTCTATGTTAGAACTAAAGTGTAATGTTGATTTGCAACTAAAGTCTTAAGTCTAGTTCTATTTTAGTAATGTTGAGTTGCAACTAAAGTCTTGAGTCTAGAACTAAAGTGTAATGTTGAGTTGCAACTAAAGTCTTGAGTCTAGTTCTATCTTAGAACTAAAGTGTAATGTTGAGTTGCAACTAAAGTCTTAAGTCTAGTTCTATGTTCGAACTAAAGCATGTCAGTCTCAAGTCTAGTTCTAAGTTCGAACTAAAGTGTAATGCTGAGTGGTAACCGATCTCAAGTCTAGTTCTAAGTTCGAACTAAAGCATGACGCTGAGATATGACTAATGCATGTAATCAGGTTACTATTTAGAGGTTCTCCTCTTCCCTCTTCATCCTATATAAGAAGAGGTCGAACCCTATCCTTAACACAGTTATGCAACACAATTTTGAAACAGAGTTTTCATATGCAGGTTGAGGGTGAAGTAATAGAGGATCACATCAGTGATAAAGAGGCAGCATATCAAAGGTGTATTTCAACAAGGTCTTGTAAGTCTTTTTCAGGTCAGATTCATCTTGGCAAGCTCTTTGACAAAAGTACATTCATGGTGGATATTTGTAAGAGATCTTACATTATTAATGCAATAAAGGAATATTGTTTGTTGGGGGTTTTCTCCCTATACAGGGTTTCCATAGGGTATATGTGTTGTTGATATGCATGTTTACTTATCTACATAATTATTTATATTCGATTATGATTTGAAATTGTTGAACTGTATTAGGATGGAATCAAAGTATTGAAGAAAATAAAAGAATTAATCTGCATAAGAAATCAAGCTCATAATTTAACAGTCATGGACTCTGAAGTACTTCTTTAAACCAAGCAGCCAAGCTTCCGCCTCTTCCCCTTTCTTAATATCACCATCGAAAGAGGGTGATCTATATTTCTTGAACTCTTCAGGATCACGACTTTTAAAATGATTTCGTTTCTTTCCTTTATTTTGAGACTGGGAGTTAGTTTTGCTACTAGAAGATCCCTTGGAGTTGCCTGTTTCCTCTCCAGAGAAATCTCTCGATGAGTATCCCCTGCCTCCAGGTTGGGCCTTCTTGGAGGTACTTCTCCTAGTGTGGCCCCTTATGGGACCACATTTTCGTATCTCATGTGGATTTTGACTTCTCTTTGTATGTCGTCGGTCCACATAACTAGTTGTGGGTCCATGTTGCAGCTACCTCTATATGTCGGATAAACTCTGCAGCAAGACTGCATTAAATTTTGTTTGTTTTTCTTACTCTTCTACCAATCTCTCGTTGTCGGACTTGCAACTTTGTAATTCATCCATGAGGTTCCTTACAGTTTCATCTAGATCCGAAGGGGTCTCCACCACCCTCCTCTCATCATATTATTTGTCTCTATTGTGGGAGCCATCCCCCACTTCATGGAACATCCCCATCCTTTATTCTTGTAGTTTATCACAATTCACTGACCACTTGAGTGCTGACAAAACAATTTCTATTAGATAACACTCTATTAGTTCATGAACAACACATAGTTCATATTTCTTTAATACACACACAGTAGAAATCTTTCATTATTTTCTGCAGTAAGGGTTTAACCAGACTCTTTAGTAGGAGGTAAGGTAGGGCGTCACCCTTAAAGTTATTTAAATATGGATTTTACACAAGTAATCCATGAGCTCAAGTAGGCCAATTGTTGTAACCTTGCTTTGATACCAATTTGTAACACACCCGACCCTTGTGTGGATTTCCTAGGAATGGGGAATGAAAATTTTGTTCTCCTTAATTGATCAAATCCTTCATTTGGGATTTCTACCACACTCTGATCATCCAGAGTTTTCCAACCATGGTATCCATGCCCAAAAACAAGCTCAGAACCGATAGATATACCTTTCTGATGTTATTTGGGCATTCATTGGTTGAGGGCCACGTGGCTCCCACATGGATCCACCTCACAAGGTGTTATTTCCAAGTTCCTCCCTCCATGGTGGAATACCATCCACCTCTTGATCCCATGGTTGGACTTACTCTCTTTCTCATATATCAGTTGTGTAGGAATTCAGTGCTCTGACGTTTCACACCTCTTTACTATCTACGCATGAGATCACCTAGAGTTTTGAACTTCCGAAGTCTTGTAACCTCGCCACATGGATTCAGCCTATGAGTCATTTGATCTCTCTATCATACAACACCCTAGACCTTCTGGAGTCCTGAAGTCCCAGTCACTTCACCAACCACATTGGCTAGGCTGACACATATCAGGAACTGACATGTAGGAGGGGTCAAGGTGACACATGTTACGTTCCAATGGGCCTATAGGGTACGTGATACAAACGAATATGGGTGACACATGGCATGTCAAGTTGGGGTCCACGTCACCTTGGGTGGTGTCACTGCACCTCATCACCCTGGAATGACAGGCTTCTACATTCCTCAGATCTCATGGTCGATATCCGACCACATAGAATTAAAGATCTACGACTCTGGTTACCACAAGGATTTGACATTTGGGAGTGTTGCTATGCAAACTCCTCTTATCTCCCAAAGTGCCTAATATTTGAATTAAATGGGTTATCACCACGCATCCTCGATATATCGATGGCTGGGAAAGGATCCAACGGATCCCTCGATCTACGGTCTTGGGTCCTTCGCGGCTCTAGCCTTCAAGGTTTTGGATCTCGGTTTAGTTGGCGAGATAGCTTCACCCAACCACCTGGGGAACTGCCTAACGTCGGTCAACCTTACGGGAAATCGAGTCTCTCGGTTACCTTCAACCAATATAAGGATGGTAATTTCGGTCATACTCCAAAGTCCTCAACTTCCGGAGCTCCAAAGACAGGAGGACTTAGCTTCCTTACGCTTAGCCTAAGGCTCCTAGGTATTGATCATATGGGTCCTCTCGAATGGATCTCATCTGCATGTCTTCCAAACTAAAATATCGCCCCTTTCAAGGCTAGGACTTGGGCCTGGAATCTCGATCGCACGACAAGGAATCTAAAAGAGGTATCCTATTCAGACGAACAAGTTCAAATTGACACGATATATCCTATCTCGGTCATCTTACAATCTTATGTACCAAGAAGCCTTAAGAGCTAAGCTGGGGCATACAGAATATCAGTCAAAAGAATAAGTTCACAATAAGAGGATTTCCTACACATATCATGACCATTCCACATAGAAACCATTTATAGATACACATATATATAAATAAACCCATGCAATCATCCATTATTTCAGTTCAATACATAAACTAGGAAAATAATTATTAGAACCAAATAATGTGAAGCAACTGCTAAAATGGGTGCCCATTTCTACCCAACCATAGGCTCAGTCAATCCTAATTGATTTACCACTAGCCACCCCCGAGCTAGAGCACGATGCTTTGTGATAAAATCCTTTCTTCCGGCTCAACGACAGTAGGGATGGAGGTTACTCTCCTCCTCCTGTAGGATCTTGGCAACGGTTTAAAAAATACCAAGAAAGGAGGACCAACCTCTTTTATCATCTTGTATCATGACCTTGCTAGCCATTTCCTATGACCAACCTCATTTATCATCTTGTGACCATGAACCCGAGAGCTTGGTCTCTCGTCTCTGCACTCTTCGTAGGTCTTCCTCTTCCCACCACACCTTCCTTTCTTTCCTTCCTCAGAAAGATTGCTTGTGGCTTGAATTCCTAGTTCGTGTTTAGGTATGAAAGCCTTACATATGGGTTCTCTACCACTTCTCCTCATTAAATCTTGAGGAGGTCTTCCCACCTACCAGCCTGACTATAATTCATTTCTGGGTCAGAGGTCTGTTCTGGTCCTGAGCAATTAAATCTAGTAAGGTACTAGTTTGGTGGAGGTTAACGCAACCATTGATGTTCCCCTTCACCCTCTCTTTCATAGAATTTGTGGTCTCTCTTAGCACAACCCCCTTCCAACAGTCATGCAACACTTATCCATTTTCTAGTAATTAACAGAATTTGCATTCGTTGACCTTTTATACAAAGGTCCATCAAATAAAACATTCACACATATTGATTTTTCCATAGTCTCTTGGCCAATATAGTTATATTTACAAACTGGGGGAAATCGAGTATTACACTTGGTCCATATATAAACCCCAACATCACTTCTTAAATCTGCATACAAAGTTGCTCAGAATTGTACTTCATATATGAAAATTTCTAAGATTCACCATGAGCTCAATTTTCCATTTTTTATTCTTAAATTTCTATCTAAAATACTTATGTATGTATTGTTATACATATGAAAATTTCACAGTCTGCAAAGTCCCAAAAAAGAAGTTATAGGAAGAATTCCAAGCTGACTTGTTTGAAACGTATTTCAGGACCATTCAGGAACTATGACTTCCACAAAGCATATCTCCAAATTTGTTGTGATCCAATGTCTCAAATTTTAACCACATATACTATGAGATTTTTTTTCCATCTCCTAAAAATTTTAGGGTCTGAAACTTCTCAGAACATACGTTATAGAGAAAATGGAAAACCTTCATGAATTTTTTCCTATTCTAGAGAGACAAATTGTACAACATACCACACACTCCATATTTGATATGTAATTTTGAAACTCACACATAGGATACTACAGATTGTCCTCTTTCCATTACAATTTGTCTCACATAATTTGGTTCCTCTATGAATAATTTATGACTGTTTTACCTAGAACACATGTTTGATACTAGTTTTAGGACAGCCAAAAACCATATCTTCCACACAGTGTATCTCCAGAATTAAAATGACCCAGAAGATGAAATTCATACCCCATATACCTTGATATGTCTTCTCAACATCTTCCAAGTTTAGGTATCTTAATCATTCTAGAAAACAAATTATAGCTAAAATGGAAATATGACCTTTAAATAACATACCTTAGAACAACTCATCACAAGACTTCATATTCCCTTGGAATTTCACCCTTCTTCACTTCATATTCCCTCTGAAATTTTATGCCTCGTATATTCTTTATTTACCTCAGAAGTCACTTGATTTGATGTCACAAATGAACTCCTAGGTGACTTAATTATACTAGATATAACACCCTATTTTCAGGGTCGACTTAACCCAAATAAAATTCAATTCAATTTTTAATGATTATTCCATTGGGGTTGACTTTACCAACACTATCATTAATATTTATTTTAATATTCATTGCAATCAGGTTGACTTGTAACTTCTTGTTGGCAACACTTTTTAGCGGTTTACTTGTAACCTTTTGTCCTTGGATCTGGGGCTTCATATTTAAGAGGGAATCACTTCTCAATTGTGATGAACCACATGACATACCACTTACCATTAGAAATGACATGATGAGGACTATCGATATATGAGGGTTTTGCATTCATTTGTGATGTCCTTCATCCTCTTTTTCTTCAATCATATTTGGAATTCATGACAACACCTTCAGGGCTTCCATACTTCTTCTAGGGTTGGCATCAGTGACAACCAATTTTCCAACAATCTCACCCTTTGGCATTGATGGAAACACTCATACTACCTTTTGTGACCATTGCTCCCCATGTCTTCATGCGCTCCCCCTATCTTCATGATTTTGTTATTTCTCTCCTTATGTTTCTCTCCCCCTTTGAAATTAATGGAAAAGGATAGCTCTCCTTGAATATATACCTTCTTTTAAAAATGTATCTTCCCTTGTATTCTTTGCAAGATGTTGTGTAGATCGATGTGTGGATGATTGTATATGCTTCATTTCCTCTCTTCTCGATCTTATTGTTCATTGGTGATTCATATTATTGTAATCCACTTATCTGTATTAAAAGAATTCATGTTAAGATTCCTTCATCACTTGAATTCAAGTCTTCATGGCTTGTCATGTCTTCACTGAGCTGACATCAATGACATAATCATTCAACAATTTTCTCTTGATAGTATAACTCCTCATAACGGTTTATCTCCCCCTTTCTTATTGTGACTCTCACGACTTGCCTTCTTGTGACTAGTTAGTTCAACCTGTCAATATGCTTATTTTATTATTCATATGCTTTCATACATTGTCATGTATCTTCTCATGTTCATGTCAAGTATTTTCTTCTAGGCCTACCAAAATTCTCATGCATTCATCTTTGTCGATATGTCACAGAAATGTCCATGACTTTGCTACTCAACTGCACACAATGTTGACCCATCTGTCACTTTATTCCAAGAGCTTCTTCAAATCTGTTGTAACTGATCACTACATATTTTTTTTTCTTAGGTTGAACCAATTATATCCACTGGTTTGTTCTATATTCAAGTCAAACTCTACAAGTCTATAACAAGTACACATTCTCGAATTTGTAATGAACGTATCCTTTCTTGAATATTCTATATGATCATGAATCTCTGTCTCAAAAGTATATAATTATATTTCTTGTAAATTCCAGCTGACCCTTCATATACATATGGAGATATGTTTTGAACTGCACCTATGCCATCTAACCATTCTGAATTTTTCTTTCCAAAATATGCAAACAACACTTTAGACTACCTGAAAAATAGTTTTATGATATGCAATAGATGCTACTTAGAATCCCCCTTTTCAACATTTACAATACTGGGAGTCTCCAAGCCAGATGTATTAGAACAATAGATGAATCCCCTTTGTTGCAGAAGTATCATTCTAAATTCTAACATCTTCCTCTTTTCTTGTAGATTCATCATGATCTCACACTTCTTCAAATCTTGTGAGTATGATCTCTGGGAGTTCTTCATTTAATTTCTCTTCTCATTTCTGTTTTCTTCTAGAAACCTTGTTGTAGCTGATATCAATGTTTTCCTTCATGGAAGGCTCCATCATGCTTCTAAAATCATGGGCCATATGTCCATAGTTGTGGAATTTGTAACATTCAATATTGTAGGAATCCACATAAACATTTCTTGATTGAAAATTTCTTCCATACGCTCTGCATTCTACAGCTTTATGTCCAAAGTTATTAAAAGTCAAACAATAACCACTAAAAAAAAGTTGATACCTGGAAGAAAATGATCCTATCTGTGATGTAATCCTTATGAATTCATTCCTTAGCCGATCTTGATATTCTTTTGTATTGTTTCCTTCATAACAATTGAAACTTCTTTGATACCTAGAAGTAGAAATTCTTCTTGGTGGTGCGACTCTTCTGTAATCTTCTTCTTGATTTTTCTTCATTTATGGAATGTTCTCCTTTCAGGGATTTCATTCTTCCTTCTTGATAGAACCTTTGATTACCTCCAAATAACTCTTAGCCTTCTCTTCATTGTTCCTTTCCAACAACTTGTAACAATTCTCTTCAACTTTCTTTACTAATTGAATGGAGCTTCCTCTTTCTTAAACACTTTTTTTGGAATTGGCATTTCCATCTTCCCTGCATGAGGTATCACCAATGTATCCAAGACCTACTTTATTGAATGGTGACCTTTGATAGATGAGAATATATTATATTACTTGAGATATATTGAGCTTGTCAACTTCAACCCTCAATGAGACAACTTCTTCTTCAAGTTTCTCACAATCTTCCTCTTTCTTTGTCATTTGGACCTTCATTACTTCTTTTGTTCTCTTTGTTTCTTCAAGTTGGGTTTTCAAGGAGATGATTTCATCTTCAATTTTTCTTTCTTGATGACTAAATTATACTTCAATCTTGTTTAAGTCCTCAGATATTTTCTTAAGGTGACTTGTCAGAATTTATTCTCACATATTTTCGTCTTCTCTTAGTGACAATATTTTAGCTTCCAAACACTGCTTCTCTTTCAACTAATTTTTTAGTGTTTCTTCGACCACTTTGGCTTCTTCCAACCGAACCTTTAGATTTATGATAATTTTTTGGACTTCTTTAGAAGTTTTGGTATCATTTTGAGAACCTTCCTTTAGCTTGATAAATTCTTCCTTGAGAAAAGTTTTGTCTCTTGACCATGTTGTCTCACATCCTATTCAACCAGTGGTTGAGGAATTGGTCATGTCGATGCAATATTCGGTTGATCCCACTCTTCTCTTGGAGAGTGACCAGTCTTCCAAAGTGGTCGAGCCAATGCAATCTTCAACCGATCCCACTCTTCTTTTGGGGAGTGATTCATATTTTGACTATGTCCTTAGCATTTCCAGTTCAGTACCTTCTGAACAAGGGGGTATTCCACTCTCTTCGAGTACGCTCCCTCCAAGTCCTAGGATGGTTTCATTTGAATGGAATGATCTTGTGGAGCCTCTCCTTCCTTCCTTTGCACCTTTTCAAATAATAGTTCTGGTTGAATCTATTTTGAAAGGAATTTGTCAATGTATTTTAGATGAAGGATCCTCTCCAATTATATTATCCTCCTCGGCTTGGAAAGCATTAGGTTCTCCCAATATTGTGTCAGCTACCAGTGAGTTGTTGGCTTTTGAAAAAACACCTAGTGAATGTCTGGGGATTCTTCCTCAGTTGCTTATCATGTTAGGTGGGAAGAATGTCCTAGTCGATCTGTTAGTGGTGGCATGCCCTTTAGACTTTGATATGCTTCTTGGGTGTGATTATCTTTATGTTATGAATGTTGTGGTGTCTACGCTCTTTCATGTGATGCATGTACCTCACAACAAAATAATTGTCACTATTGATCATCTTTCATGTGATTATCACTATCTTGGTTCGGTTTTTTCTCAACTTTCCCCTTTGTGTGCTCCTATTGTTCGAGTATACTCTTCCTCACCACAAGTGAATTATGGGAATCTCATCCTCGGTGTTTAGTTGGTCCTAATATGGAATATTTATAGTCATTTTTTTCCTATTGATATGAGGTCATGATAATTTATCAGGTGTTTTATCCAATGGGGGAATGGGATCCCTTGCTTCCCCGTATTGTGTTGAGTAATTTGATGTTTCCTATTGAGTCTCATCTTACTATTTGTGAGACCTCGGGCCTTGGTATTTGTGTCATTGAGCCCTGGTTTCATGGATGTTCAGTTTCCATTTGATGAGGCTATTGTTCCTGAGTCTGTACTAAGGCTTAAAATACAGTGTCAAGGCATCCGAAAGTGTGGTAATGGTTGATAAAGGATTTCGTTTACCTTCGGTATGGGAAGCTATTGAAGATTCCTGTGTTCACACCGTCTGGCTTCCAACTGTTCCCGGGTTGCGATATCTTGTTCAATGGCTGCCCATGAACGCTCTAATTCTTCCTGGGTATTAGCAGTTCTAAGGGTTGTACTGAAAAGACTTAACGCGATATTAGTTTGATCTAAGATCCCAAGTTGAATATTAGGTTGAATTACCGCGGGTGCAGTCATTGTGGAACAGTAAGGGTATGGAAATGATTTTAACGAGAAATTTTAATGCTGTTTCGATTTGGCTGAGATAAGAGAACTTTTCGTATGAGAAACAAAATAGAAAAAACAAACAAAGGCCTTTTCCTATAACTGTATGATTTTTAATAAAAGGTGTGAAATGAAAGAAAAAAATCTAGTTGCAAGTGACATGAAATTCTTACCAGTGAGAAACCCACGTATACACAGAAGAGGAAATTGACATGAACATAATTGACGTAGTGCAAATAAACATAAAATTATGTAACTGCAGCTTGGTCTTACACCTGCTGATAGCTGGTGCAGAGGAAGGACAAGAGACAATTACGGAAAAATGGACTTCCTTCACTATAGTAGTAGTCGCACTAAGTTATAGTGATACTTTTCAATTATGTAGAGAAAGTAGAGCAAAATGAAAAGAAACAAAGAACATAACCAGACAAGTTAATTATGTAGAGCAAGTAGAGCAAAATGTAAAGAAACAAAGAACATGACAAAACAAACTTGAAATACAGTCGGGACAGGATCGGGAATCTTTGATTTGCTTTGTATTAACTCCCTTCATGAGAAAACTCTCTTACAATCAACACAAAAAGGTACAACCGTGTTCTCTTCTTTTGGTGATGTATTTATACAAAATTTCTCTCTCGGTTCAGAGGAGCCACCTTACTCCATCTGTCCGAACATGTTTTCAAAAAGGTGCCAGGTGTTTGTTTTTTGCTTAAATTAAATACATATGATACATCTGTCTAAAAATTGACACACAATCTGTGAAGTCTTTACATTGACATCTGGCGGAATGAAATAACTCCATTTCACCTATTCTATTCTTAAGAAGAGCCAAATGCTTGTCCTCGCAAAGATGCAGTGTACATGATACACTTGTCTACAAACTGGGTCACAAGCTGTGAAGGCTCGGCTTGACAACTGGCTTCGGCTAAGTAGCACTCTCGGGCCAGCTGTGGAAGTTTATCATCTATTTGTTCATTGATGAGTTTAAGAGCGCCGAGTTGTGCACTAGGATGGATCAAATGCTTGTCGATTTGAGCCGAGTCTACCCTGTTCATCCCAGAAATTTCTGCAGAGTTCCTCTCATTTTCCTCCTTTATGTTGATGGAAATTCGGTCTGTATTTACCTGTCTTAGTGCCTCGGCGTCGCTTCCAATCTCCATTCCTAATTGCTCACCATTCATGACACTGCAGGCTTTTGTTAACGAATTGGTCACCTTTTGAACCTGCTCTTTGCTCGAAGCGATAATCTGTTCCCAATTCTTTAACAAGATATTGCCTCTAGTCTGTTCGGCAATAGTGAGCCCAGGTGGGCCCGAAAACCTGTTATTAGTTGCTATAACTGCCTCTTGAAAAGCAATCTGGGCAACTTCTGCGTTTCTTTCTTTGTTTACCAGATTCTCGGAGATTCGATGTATTAACAAGTGGTTTTATCGAATCTCCTCTACCTTGTTAAGCAGGCTCTATTGAGCAGAGGAAACCCTACTCCGAATATCAGTTGCTCGGATTTTGACGATATCAATGTCAATTGCTCTACTTTCTGCGACCTCCAGTTGAGCTTGCAGTCGTGTAATCGTATCTCTCAGCTGGCCCGATTGCAACCGACCATCCCTGATCGTAGAATTGGCTTGTTCCATCTTGGCTTTGAGTGCTTGGATTTCATGCTTATCGCCTAATCGAGCCAACTCTATTTCTCCGCTCACCTGAATCCTAGCGTTTTCCTCTGTCGAAGTCACCCTGGCTTCTAAGGTCTTGATCAGGCGATTTTTTGTTTTGAGCTGCTTCTTTAACCCTTCGACCGAGAATTGATTTTCCATTGCGTACGCTCCCAACATTCCTACAATTTCTGTGGCAAATTCATCTTTCCTCCTATTCATCCCGTCGGTCATTATTTTGAATCTTTTAGCAGTAGACTCTCCCTCTTGATAAAATTCTCGTTTCACCACGACTTTCCTCTTCTTGTCAAAAAAGAATTTGTTAGGAGGCAGTTCTTCTTCCCTTACAGGCCTCAATTCCTCACCAAATATCCACCCTTTGTTAACGCCTGCTTGTGCTGACTGCAAGGGCGTAATAGAGGCGATGGGTTGCCCGATTTGCTTCGCAGCTTTCTTCGTTGCGCTGAGCGGACTTTGCTTTTTCGGGGGGTCGGGGGTCTTCATTCCTGCCTCTGGATCCTGACCTTTTGGTGGACCTGTATCTTTTATTTATTCCTCCAGATTAGGTCCCTTGGCAGGACCAACAGTTTTCTCTCTTGTTTCGGGATTTCCTCCCTGTTCTGGATTCTTCTCCTGCTCAGGAGTCTTCTCCTTTTCGGGAGTCTTCTCCTTTTCGGGCTCTTTGTTCGTTTTGGGGTCTTTCTCTTGCTCGGGAGTCTTCTCCTTTGCGAGCTTAGAGGTTTGACCTTCAGAACTCTCGGCTTCTTTTCCTTTATCTTTGGGAAGTCCCAGGCCTCCCAGTACCACAGGAAGACATCGTTTCCTGTTCGCCTGAAATTTTAAGACATAATCCATGTCTTCGGCTGCTAGGGACTGGATTCGGTATTGTACCTCTGGATAGGATTTGGCCCCTCGGAAAACGTCATCCAAGGGTGATTCTTCGTGCTCGAACCTCTTTAGACTGCAATTTCCTAAATGAGTACTCACAACTCTCTGTGGATCATGCCTTTTATATTCGATATAGGCCAAATTCAAGCCTTCTAAGGCTGCAGCCTCAACCTTCGCATGTCCAAAATCCAACAAGGAAAAAGAATTAATCCGGATAGGAAAAGACGGCCATACCTTCTTTGCTGATGCCTTTAATTCTTTGCTCACACCGTCGATCACTATTTGGCGAGCGATCTCGCGACATGCCAGTTTGTCGGGGATAAATTGGGGGAGCGCCAGAGGAGGAACAACAACCCCGAATACTCTGAAATAGGAGAATTCCTCCTCCACATACCAGTCTGTGATATGGTTTAGATTTGCAACCATGCCATCCGGAATGCGGGGTGGCAAAAGGCCAAAAATGGTGACGTGCAGGGGCACTATCACCCAGTTAAAAATCTCATAAATGAAATCATTTGCATTATTCTCCCACAGTTTATCATGGTACACATGCACAGCTTTATCTTCGGATGGAATCCAAGCCCAATTCATTAAAGGAAAAGGCGTCCGAGCGCATATCGCATCCATGATATATGCGGACATGTAGAATCCGGACGGCTTCCCGGCTGCCTTCTGCTCTTGATACTCGGTGATTTTGTTGAATAAATTATCAGAGAGCATTTTTGCCCAGTTGAACGAGAAACCTTCTGCCACCCGATAAATGAGGGGTACCCACTGGACGTAAAAATGGGTCGTGTCCTCCGATCCGAACAGCCGGCAAGCCATCATTGCCACATACCTGTAATTTGGTTCCAACGAAGAAATCGAATACACACCCTCATTGTTCACCCTGAATGTGGAGGAATGAGATACCCAATCCTTTATCAAGCCTGGCAAAGTCCTGTCAAATTCTTTGCACTCATTCTCTTTGAACTCTGCGTAGAATTCTTTGCCAAATGTGAATTCAGAGGTCGCTGGGAGCTTGTACATAGCCTGGATGTGTTCGGGCCTAAAAGTCCCAATAATGTCCCATCGGTCATTTACAATAGTCCTGGAAGGCAAGTCGATATGATCCAATGCCCATCGGATCATATCGAAGTACGGGGGCAATTGAGGTCTGGCCGCAATGAAATGCATTCTCGACTGAACAATAGCCTTGTACTTAGTGTTCAGGTCGTCTTTCTCGATATCATAGTTATAGTCATCAGAGTCTGAACAGTTTACTGCCTCGGATTGTAGGATACCTGTAATGGAAGACCAGGTAGATACAGAGCCATCCGTCCTTGGCGAAGTGTCTGAGACGTTGTCTGAACCCTGCGTTGCGGCTTCGATATTTGCTTTGGCTCCCCTTCTTGGCACCATAGCTGAAACTAGCGTTTTCGTTCTTCTGTGATAAACCTGCGTATACATGTAGAGGCTAGTTCACTCGGAGAAATAATTTCTCTATACACTTAACAAGAAATGTTTTCCTTTTAATGAATAAAACAAGTCCCGTATATATTTTGGAAATTATGTACCTTTGTCATAAGTTCATTAAATTGCGAATAAAACCAAAT
>JZKD02S2391927.1:937448-952917 GCA_000966675.3 Picea glauca | reverse complement strand
CTCTCTTTAGGTAGTTATTTCTTTGCAAGTATTGTATGTGAGGGTAGGCTCTGTCTTTTGTATATGGTCAAGATTTTTCATGACATGACCCAAAGTCATGGGGGAAAACCCCATAAAAATTCTCAATTGTGTGTCGAATATCATATCCTAGTGCATGTAGATATATCTTCATTATTATACTCCACATAGCATAGTTTTCTCCATCGAGTAGAGGAGGTATGGTTGGAGAAGAAAGATCTTGACTGGCCATTTTTCCTGAAGGATATTCCTTCTAATTGTTAGGCTATCACCGAAGAATCCTTCTCTAATACCAATTGTTGTAATATTCATTAATAATAAGAGGTAGTGAATCAATATTACATAGATTTTAACCACTTTTTCTTTTTACCATCTTAACTAGTCATCACATAATAAATTCCATAACACAAAGACACAATACACAAATATTTTACGTGGAAACCCATACGAGAGAAAACCACAAATCAACTTCTTCTTATATCATTCAAGATTTACATTATTTACATGGTTCAACTTATGAGGGACACCAATCCTTGTAGTAAGCACCAACTTGTTAGACATCAACCTGTTATGAGGACACCAATCCTCTGTGTAAGTACCGACTTACAATATGCAAGCACCAACTTGTGAGGCACCAACTTGTTATGAGGAAACCAATCATCTTCCTTGCACCACCCTGAAGTAAATAATATAATCAAATTTTAGTTAGTTACAAACCCTTGTATTATTGAAATATCCTTTTCATAGACTCATAATGTAAATATGCAACACACATATCAAATAATCTCTTTAATTTAACATGACATATATTATCTCAAATAATCCTACAAAACGGTTATTTTTTTAGTTGTCTTTAATTTTGTAGCTATGTTGATTCTACAACCATGAATATGCTTTTGTATTTGTTGTTGATTATGCAGTCGTGGATCTTCTTTTTTAGTTGTCATTGATTCTACAACCGTGGATCTATTTATGTAGCTACGTTGATTCTACAGTTGTGGATCTGTTTCTATATCTACGACTATTTTTTTGTGTGATGACTAACTTTTCATATTCTCCTTACATCATAGAGGTCTTACACACTCCTCAAGACTCCAAAAATAGAATCATTCAATACCTCACAACATTTCAGAATTACTTCATTACAATCAAGAATAATATCTATTTAAGTTAAAATCACATACCTTACATATTGTAATTTAGATTTAGAAACCCTTCTACAGTCTAATTTCTATCTCTTTGATATTCATTATAGATACACTCTTTCTTCTTACCACTCTTGCTCCTAGGCCTTCACTCAAATTAACACCCTCTTCTACATTTTTCACACACACTCACTCCACTTACTCTTCAATTTGATAAAGTATTTATACTAGTTTCTGTAGTGGTTTTGTTGCCCATAGAAAAATCAATACAATGGTATAAACCCACAGTATTTTTCTTGACCATCTCAGTAGACCATTTCATATTGCTTTCCATAAAAAAATACTTGTTGTGTGAACATTACCAAGAATAACTAATGCATTAACTATGTAAACCCATCTTCACAAAGTCAACGTGATCACTTCATTTCTTTAGCCAACCATTACCAATACTTCATTACCCCCAAGTTCCTGTAACTGAGCCACTTTCTGTAGCTCAACACGTGGCTACTCTAACATCCCCGTCCATCAACCCCACGGTCGGGAAATGCTACTATGCGGAAACATTCTCAAACTTATATAGTATGCATTTAAATGAATTTAAATGACTTAACATAGAGTAAACATATAATTACTGCTAACATAGAAAATTAATGGAATTAACAATAAATATCATTGCAACAAAATACATGATAATATTGCAAGCATCACATGCATGCATTTTAATTGAAATTAAACACATGCATATACTTATCTTTGAAATTGTTGTAACTCCACCAGCTACGTGCAGACCTTCCACAAACCACCCAGCCTTAGACCACGCTGCTCATCATGCTCAGCAGTGGGTCACCCATGAATTGGGACCAATCTCCACCCAGAGCAAGGTAATCCTAGACTAGGCTGAGGTTACAGGAACACTGCATAGATCAATTGGAATAATTCTCTCCAGGAGCCTTCTTATGCCCACTACTCACGGACTCTCATTCCCCACATTCATGTTCCACCCTGGAGTATACACCTTCACAAGAACAGTCCATCGGTGCTTCACCTCCCTCTTTGCGTCTCAGAAACAGGCTGAATGAGGAATTCTCAGAGCTTCGTAGCTGGTGTTGGACTCTCTCTAGGAGAAAACCACTTCCTAGTAGACTCTTTCACCTAGAGAGAGTTTCCCATGGGCCTGACAAATTGCCTATTCTACCACGGGTCTGACAACCCAGTTCTTCAACCAGTTTTCAACCCAATTCCCACAAGTTCGGGATAACTACAACAACAACAGCTTTTGGTTAACACGAGTGACAATAGCAACAGGCCACTAAGACACATCACGATTCAGGTAACACTGGTTTCAGGATGCATGACAAGCAATCCATGTAGAGGTCAAACACAGACTCGACGGTTCAGACAGAGGGTGTATTGGCTCCTCAAGAAAACATCACAGGCTTCGGGTTTTAGAACTGTGTGAGGGTATGCATGCAGAGATTAGACATAATTCACGGTTTCAAACAGCCGACGCTAGAATGGAGGAGGAACCCCAAACTCAGTTGACGCTTCAGCTTTTAACTGCATGTGCCCAGGTCGACACTTGTCTTCCTAGCGCTGCATGTGTTCCCTTTTGCACATGTTGGAGTTGCATGCGTTGCCTCTCCCAGGAATTAGGATAAAATCATGTTTTGTCACACATCTTTAGAATAATAATAAAATTTTATTCTCAAGGACTTAAGCCCCTAAGCTCAGCCCCTCTTTCCAACCTTTCATCCCCTTTTCCCTTACCCACCCTGTGGAAGCTTAAACCCCCATCACTCTTTCTTCGTGGTCGGTCTGCAAGTAGTGATGTTTAATATTTATTAATGTTCTTCATATTACATATACAAAAACATGCTCCTAGCCTTTAACACTTAGGCTCTCTGGCCTAATAAACACATAAGCCCACTAGCTTATCAATTCTTAGCTCACCAGCCTACAAAACATGATTTACAATTCATAAACATGATTACAACATGGCTTGTCCTTGGGGATATTACAATCCCCTCCCCTTATTTTTGCATTGTCCTCAGTGCAACCTTCACACAACATCCACAATATTTTCAAAATCTTCAAAAAGATGCAAGTATTCTACCCGCATAGAATCCTCATGCTCCCATGTTGCATCATCAGGACTGTACCAGGTCCACTAGACCTTTACAAGCCCCATGGCTCAATTCCGGAGCTGTTTTATTTTCCGGTCCAATATGTGCATAGGATGCACTTACAGGACACCTTCTTGTTCCACCCGAATCACATTCCAATCAATTACATGATTAGCATCAAGTATATATTTCTTAAGCAATGAAACATGAAACACATTATGTACAGTCATGGATGTAGGTAATGCAATCATATATGCAACTAGCCCAATCCTTTCTAGGATTTCAAATGGCCCACAAAATCTGGCTATCAACTTGGTGCAGTTTCCCAGCTTCAGGGAACTTCTATTGGCTTTCACTTTCAGGAAAACATGCTCTCCCACTTTAAATTCTCTGTGGGTTTTGTTTTTATCAGCATAAATTTTCTACCTGTCTTGGGCAGCTTTCAAATTTTGCTTAATTTTTAGCATTTGTTCTTCCATTTCCTTGAGAAACTCTAGCCCAACTATTTCCCTATCAGTTGGATTATCCTAGCTTACTGGAGTATTGCACTTTCTTCCACAAACTGATTCAAATGGGCTCATCTTCAATGATGCTTGATACCCATTGTTGTAGGCAAATTCTACCAAATGTAGGTAGTCTTCCCATTTCAATGGTTTGTCCATCACATACATCCTTAGTATGTCTTCTATTACTTGATTCACCCTCTTTGTCTTCCCATCAGACTTAGGATGATAGGTTGTGCTAAATTTCAAATTCATTCTGAATCCCTTGAACAACCCCTTCTAGAACTTGGAGGTAAATTTTGGGTCCCTGTCAAACACAATTGTCTTGGGAATATTGTGCAATCGTGATATTTCCCTCATAAAAATATCAACAACGTTAACTACCTTGTGAGTATTCTTTAATAGAATGGAATGGGCAGATTTCGTAATCTTGTCCACCACCACCATGATTGAATCATGTTGCTTTCTTGATCTAGGCAATCCCATGATGAAATCCATTGTCACTACATCCCACTTCCACTCAGGAATGGGTAAAGGTTGCAGCAACCCTGTTGGGTGACTGTGCTCAACTTTAACCTTCTCGCACTTTATACATATGGTGATGTATTCATAAATCTCTTTCTTCATACCTAGCCAAAAGTAATGGCTCTTGTCTGTTGCCATAGTTTTTTGATATCCAGGGTGCCCATCATAAGGCACATTATGCATTTCATGCAAAATCATAATTTTCAAGTCATGGACATTAGGTACATAAATTCTATTCTTGTACAGAAGTATTCCATCAGTTTCCAACTTATAATTCTCCATTTTCTGTATACTGCAAATCTTTATTTGCAACCTCCAAAATTATTCTTTTAATATCAGTTCAATACATGCTAATGGTTGTAGCATGTAATTCATGCACTCTCCTGCTGAGTGCATCAACCACTTTGTTCTCCTTCCCTTTGATATGCTTGATATCAAAATCATACTCACAGAGAAACTCCAACCACCTACTCTGTCTAGCGTTCAAGGTTAGTTGATCAAACAAATATTTCAGACCGTTGTGGTCTATTCTCAGTTCGAACCTCCTTCCCATGAGGTAATGCCTCCACTTCTTTAGAGCATGTACTATGGCTGCCAACTCCAAATGATGAGTTGCATAGTTCCTTTCGTGCTCTTTCAACTTTCTAGATTCATAAGAAATTACGAATCCATTCTGACTGACGACTCTTCCCAGTACTTCTTTGCAAGCATCTGTAAACACTACAAAGTCTTCGTTCAGATTTTCAATCCTCAGGATTGGAGCACTGGTTAATAGTTGCTTCAATCACATAAATATTTTCTCACAATCCTCTGTCCACTAAAACTTCTTCTCCTTCCTTTGCAAGGAAGTGATAGGGTGAGCTATCCTCGAGAACCCTACGATAAAAGTTCTGTAATAACTAGCTAGATCCATAAAGGATCTGAATTCTGACATGTTTTCTAGGAGCTAACCATTCTCTGATGGCCTCAATCTTCTCAGGATCTACAAATATCCCATCCTTCGAAATAATATGCCCCAAGTAATGGATCTGTTTTTTATAAAACGAACATTTTCTCAACTTGGCATACAGTTGGTGCTCTCTTAGCACTTGCAACACCATCCTTAGATGTTTCTCATGCTCTTCCTCTGACTTGGAATACACTAGAATGTCATCCAAAAAGACTATGACAAACTTGTCTAGATAGTCCCTGAATACACCATTCATCGATGACATAAAAATAGCGGGTGCATTTGACAACCCAAATGGCACCGCTGTGAACTCATAATGACCATACCTTGTTCTAAAGGTGGTCTTGCGGATGTCTTCATCCTTTATCCTTACCTGGTGATATCCTAACCTGAGGTCTATCTTCGAAAATATCTCTGCATCCTTGAACTGATCGAAGAGGTCATCAATCCTCAGTAGAAGATATTTGTTCTTTACAATTACTTTTTTCAGTTGTCTGGAATTGATACACAATCTCAATGTTCCATCCTTCTTCTTCACGAATAGGACCGTGGCTCCCCAAGGTGACACACTTGGGTGTATATACCCCTTCTTTAGGAGCTCTTCAAGTTGCAATTGCAACTCTTTCAGCTCTGGTGTACTCATTCTGTAAGGAGCTTTCGAAACTGGAGCTGCTCCAGGTATAAAGTTTACAGAGAAGTCAATATCTCTCTTCGGGGGTAATCCTAGTACCTCTTGGAACACATATTCAAAATCCTTTAGTACCGCATGATCTTAAATATTTGACACCTTATTCTTCGGTGTTTCCTCCACATGGGCTGCAAATAATTGACAACCTTTCCTGAGAACTTCTTCAACTGCATTGCTGAGATTTATCTAATAGAAATAACTCTGGGAATTCCTTGGATTGTTTCCCAATTTCCTTCCTCATCCAGGCAAGTGAATTCCTTGTTATGATAGTCCAAGATGGCACGGTGTTGGTCCAACCAATCCATCCCAATTAGACAATCATAAGAACCTAAAGGAAGAACGTTCAATTCATCCTTTTCTCTCAGTCCATTCATGTCAACAGGACAGGACTTAACCAACTCAGTGACTTTTCTCTTAGTTCCTGTAGCCAGCTGCACTAACCAAGACTTTTCATGTTTTCTTCTCAACAATTGCAAACTTTCCACCACTCTAGAATCTATATAACTATGGTTAGCCCCTAAATCAATTAATATAGTAAATGGTTGGTTATTAATCATACCTTCCACTTCAATCATGTGCGATTGAAATTCAACTTGCTTGTTGTCCAGGGCTGCATAGATCCTTGGCATTATATTTCCCATGTCCTCCACTATTTCAGCTTGCTGAACATTATGGACATCTCTCACTTTGCCATTTTTATGGGGACAATATTTGTACTTATGGTTCCCCTGACATCCCCAACACTGAATGGGCATCTGTCTTGGCCTTTGTTCGCCTACGTCAACCATTCTCGGCTCTCTAAAAGATGGTTTTCCTTGAGGACTGTTTCTGAAAAAGAGTGGCTTAGTTCCCTTCTTCCTATGATCCATCTGGAATTTCTTCTTGTCTTCCCAAGCCTTCTGAAAAGTAGGCTTCTCTCTTTGCTGCTCATATAAGCATTTCACTCTTCTTATCCTTTCTTCCATAGTATTAGGATCATCATACTGAATCTTGTCACCAATGGAAGGTGGAAATCCACTTAGATACCTTTGAATATTAACCATCTCATCCTCTATGAATGAAACATACTTTAGCAATTCCAAAAATCTTCGTTTGTATTCATCAATGGTCATGCTGCCTAGTTTGAGTTCAAAGAACTCTTTCATCTTTTTTTCGAAGTATCTTTTGGTCAAGTATTTCTTCTCGAAATACCTCTTGAATTCTCTCCAAGTGATATATTTCTCTCTAATGTGTTGTACCTGCATAAGCTGATCCCACCACATGGATGCCTTTCCCTTCAGTTGATACATTGTAATTCTTCCTTCTGCATGAGAGGAATAATTCTGCAATTGGAAATATTTCCTCATGCCGAGCAACCATGTTTCGGCATCTTTCTCCTTATTGTGTTCTCCATCAAACGTAGGAGGCTTAATATTTTTCATTTCACCCTTTAGTTCATCCACTCTAGGTCTCATGTTCTTTCTGGTAGGATATGGGATTGAACTATTGTGTGCCCTTCTCTTGGAGCGACCTTGGGAGTGATGATGGTGTTTACCAACACTCCTTGATCTTCTTCCCTCAAAATTCGGGTGACTCCCAGTTTTTCTCGAGTATCTCTCCTTCTCCAACTTATTTTCTATTCTCTCCAGACTCTTCATCAACTTTAAGTTGAATTCACCATGTTTATCCTGAGCTTTCCTGATCTTTCTGCTATATATTCAGTGAGTTTAGGCATCTTTCTACAAATTTTCAATGATTTTCATCATATGCCCTTCCTTATCTATCTCTTCTCCATGCCCATTGGAGTTTGATCCTTTAACTCCCAAACAGACATTCATTCCTTTTGCTTCATTCTCTGAACTGGAAGCATTATGTGCTCCCTCCATTCCTACACTTTGTGCCAACTCTATTCGATTCTGACACTCGTTAACTTCTGGAAATAGAATGTGCAGACAACCAGAATTTGTTAGGCCATCATTCCTTAAAAACAAATCCCACGTAATTCATAAACCGAGTCTATTTTTAAGAAACATTCAGATTTCATGAATTTTCCGAGATCTGCTCGGCTCTGTAACAATCCTTCAGGAATTATCCCCTTCGCTCTTCATCCCTAACCCACATGATCGCATGTCATGCCCACTCACCTAAAAAAAAGGGCGATTCATGACTTCACATTCTAGGAGGTTTCAAAGCACTTCCCAACAACTTCTCGAGTTCCGAACTAATGAACTCGTGATGTAGGGTGGATCAACAATCCACATCTATCCAACATCCAACAACTGACACTCATGGTGGAACCTCAGGCATCTGAGTTCCGGTACTTCGGGACTTTGAAAGATTTCACATCCGCACACCCCAAACACTTCCACGACACTTTTTTGATGCCATTACGTCACATCACTTATGCTGCAGTTTTATTCTACCACTACTCCTCCTGAGCTTCGTAATACAACCAAGTAACCCCTTGGCACTCAGAAAATTCCAAGGTTCGAAATTTGTTCCATACGAACACCATTTCCACTCGAAACCTTGGGTCCAAAGACCACTTATCCGGCCCATCCAGGCTCAGCGTTGAAACTATGGCTCTGATACCATATTCTAACATCCATGGCCATCAACCCCACGGTTGGGCAATGCTACTACACGAAAACATTCTCAAACTTATATAGTATGCATTTAAATGAAGTTAAATGACTTAACACATAGTAAACATATAATTACTGCTGACATACAGAATTAATGGAATTAATAGTAAATATCATTGCAACGAAATACATGATAATATTGCAAGCATCACAGGCATGCATTTTAATTGAAATTAAACACATGCATATACTTATCTTTGAAACTGTTGTAACTCCACCAACTATGTGCAGAACTTCCACAAACCTCCCAGCCTTAGACCATGCTTCTCATCACGCTCAATAGTGGGTCACCCCCGATTTGGGACAAAGTTCCACCCAAGACAAGGGAATATTAGACTAGGCTGAGGTTACAGGAAAACTGCACAGAGCAACTAGAAGGATTCTCTCTAGGAGCCTTCTTATGCCCACTACTCATAGACTCGCATTCCCCACATGCATGTTCCACCCTAGAGTATACACCTTCACAAGAATAGTCCATTCGTGCTTCACCTCCCTCTCTGGGTCTCGGCAACAAGCCGGATCAGGAATTCTCAAAGCTTTGTAGCTGGTGCTGGAATCTTTCTGGGAGAAAACCAGTTCCTAGCAGACTCTCTCACCTAGAGAGAGTTTCTCATATTTCTCATAGGCCTGAAAACCTGCCTCTTCTACCACGGGCCTAACAACTCGATTCTTCAACTAGTTTTCAACCCAATTCCCGCAAGTTTAGGATAACAACAACATCAATAACTTTTGGTTAACTGACGAGTGACAACAACAACAGGCCAATAAGACACAACATGGTTCAGGTAACATCGATTTCAGAATGCATGACAAGAAATCCACACAGAGTTTGAACACAGACTCGATGGTTCAGATAGAGGGTGTATTGGCTCCTCGAGAAAATGTCATAGGCTTTAGGTTTTAGAGCTGTGTCAGGGTATGCATGCAGAGATCAGACATAATTCACAATTTCAGACAGCTAACGGTCGAATGGAGGAGGAACCCCAAACTCAGCTTATGCTTCAGCTTTTAATCGCATGCGCCCAGGTCGACACTTGTCTTCCTGGAGCTGCATGTGTTCCCTTTTGCGCACGTTGGAGTTGCATGTGTTGCCTCTCTCGGGACTTAGGATAAAAACATGTTTTGTCACACAGCTTTAGAATAATAATAAAATATTATTCTCAAGGACTTAAGCCCCTAATCTTATCCCCTCTTTCCAACCTTTCAGACCCTTTTCCCTTACCCTCCCTGTGGAAGCTCAGTCCCCCATCACTCTTTCTTTTTGGTCGGTTTGGATGCAACAATGTTTAATCTTTATGTTCTGCATATTACATATACAAAAATAGGCTCCTGGCCTTTAACACTTAGGCTCTCCGACCTAATAAACACATAAGCCTACCAGCTTATCAATGCTTGGATCACCAACCTACAAAACATGATTTACAATTCATAAACATGATTACAACAGGGCTCGTCCTTAGGGATATTACAGCTACTAAAATCCTGAGTTTCCGCACTTGAGTGACCTTCTATAGTTCAACACGTAGCTACCAAAATCATGAGTTTGTACAATTGATTTTCTTTCTATACCTCAACACATGGCTACTTAAATCCTGAATTTTTGTAATTGAATTTATTTGAATGATTAAATGATCATTTCTTCTTGGAACAAGTTCCTCACGTGTTGGGATCTCTTTAACAATCATACCTCAATAACCATTTATCTTAGCAATCACTTTGATATCAATGAAACTACTCATTGTCACACCTGCAACCATTTTGACATCAATGAAAACACTTTCTCAACATGTTGAACCCCTTAGCTTGACGTTAATTTATTAATCCAGGGGTGTGCTTCTTTGATGAGGTACTATGCACTATATGTGAAACTAAAATAGTAAAATATGACTTATAAACTTGACAAATTATGTGTAACCTAAGGTTGGCTTGAATGCTTTGTTTCCCTTTCCCTTTAAGTAACTTTTTTCATGACCTTCACTTCCTCTACTTAGGTGAAGCATGAGGGGTTATAAGGTCATGCAATTGGTTTCTATAGGGTTGATTCAGTGGAGATATTGGCATTTTATAATTAATGTGCCATAGAATCCACAATCTCTTCATCATTAAGCACCTTAAGTAAGTTGTAATACCATATTCAAAGTTGCATATATATTCTATCTAGAAGCTAGCAATGAAGTGATGTTGAAACTAAAGAATTTAGAATTTAATCCAATAGTAAACAAGATGCTCAATATCAACCTCTTATCTCCTATCCATTCAGTCTAAAAGGTTGGTGATCTACACTCCTATGTCCCAATTCAATAACATCAAGAGAAAGGGATAATGGAAGTGGTTATCATTGTTCTTTGTGAGGAGGAAGGAAACATACATAAGTTCACTCAATCTACTAAGAATATCAACCTATGATTATTTCAGATTCAATTAGATTAACTAAGATGTTGAACACCGTAAATTATACAGCTGAAAATGAAATAGACATGAAGTAAATTTGTAGAATTAAATGTCTTGAAATGAAATAACATAACGAAAATGAAATTTTTGTAATAACTTGCATGAAACTACTATAGAAAATTGTAAGCTATTGCATAAATGAGAATATAAAAACATAGAGCATTCCTTGCATAACCTTGAGTGGGCCCTACTCAAGGTGTTTATAGGAACCCTTATTAAAACCATTGAAGGCTCAATATTTAAAAATACAAGTTCCTCATTTAGAAATTAACTTCATGACAACAAAGTATTCCTTAACAATTTGAATGCACTATCATTTATAAAAGTACTATGCCAAAAGAACAGAATTTACTAGGTCCTACTTCATCCTAGCTCTAATTATACTAAAAATCACAATTTATCCCTTCAAACAATCATTTATTGAAGGGAACATGTTTATATGATCCCTATAATTGGGGATCCTTATTTCAAGAGCCAAATTCCCCTCCTTAATTTAAATCCCCTCAATAAAGAAAGAGAATTATGATCATGTTGATTGAGTGACTTGAATAATTTGAATGATTGGCTTCTTTGGAAGTTGGAGAGGGGGCATGATACACCTTTTATCTCATGTGGAATTTGATGGAGATCACCCTTAGGATTCAACCTAATTGTGTAAATTATTAGCACAACCTTAGGAATGCATGAATCCATCAAAATCATAATTTTGACCATATTATATCACATAACTCAAAAAATCAATTATTTATAATATTAAATATGCATAGCCCAAGATGTTCATATTTACCATATTATTTTTACAAGTAATGTAGGCTTTAGCATACAAAAAATGTCATATGAACTACAAGGCGGGCCTCAAGATCCCAACATTTGGTGGCCCATCATCACCCCCCAACTTAGAGGTTTTGCACATCCTTGTGCAACCAAAAATGACCACCTACATCTCACTCTTTATTTTTCCTCCTTTTATATATCATTATAATGTTTCTTGCATTCTTTCCTAAGATCATAAGCCACAAACTAAGTAATTACACCCCTATCTTAGTACACTGCATTCTACTCTACTTCTTTACAATCTTTCCTCTCCTTCTCTTCATCCATCTCTCTTGTAGGTGTGGGATGTAATAGGAGAGAAGGATTGAATATTATCCCAATCCATTTAAATTTGATCTTCCACAAAGTTTCCTTACACAATTGTTTCCTAAACATGCAATATGGTAAATTCATAGGAGAGTGAGGATCTATCCATTGGAGATCAAGAGGAAGCCCACCTCATCTAACTTGCTAGGTTAGGAGTGCACTTTCTTTTGAAATTTCGATTCTAGATTGATAATGGGAATCACCTCTACGTTTTCCCTCCATAATGGGCATTATATTTGTGTTAGATGTTAGGGATAGATGGTTGTTGATGAGCTCTTCTAGTCTTATGGCCTTGTGTAAAGTCCCCAATTTTAATCCCCAGTTTAGTAATGTATAATGTAAATATGATATATGGTCGTGAGTCAAACAATGTAATATGTAAACATTTCATATCGAAAATAATAAAATAAATGTATCACCTGTTGTAAATGAACGCAAATGGATTCATTGGGGTTAAGTTTCCACAGGCGAGGGGGTCCAAGGGGAAATTACCCATGTCTATTAATCCCATTCCACTTTCTAAAATTATTATTTTGTATGAACCTTCTATTTTCCTTTTGAGTGTATCAAAGCCCCAATCAATGAATACATGTAAGGAGGTTGGTGTGAAAAGTCACCTCACATAGTTATTGAGAGCATGGGGCTGAGTACAATCAACATTGGGGAACGTGAGAATCAACATGTATGGGTAAAAGGGAAATTCGAATGGGTATTGTAAGTAGTTTTTATAGTCGATTTTTGGGACAATAAGAGTGTGCTAAGTATTGGAGCTTGAAGACATTCATAGTGGGATTTATAGGAATCTTGTGGGATCTATAATTGCATGAAGAAGTAGAATATTAGACCTATAGAATATATTCATGTGTAATTTATTACCACAAAGAAAATGATTTTTTGCTGAGAGTTCCCTATTGCAGTTTTAAGTCCCTGGAGTCCCCAACAAGAGATATATTCCTAGCCAACTTGTGTTGGAGCCTTGGAGGTAAGGGGGATAGCTTTAGGGGATATGTAGTAGAGAAGGGGATTGGGATGACTATAGTAAATTATCTTGTTGTGAATGTACAATAGAAAACCTTAGGAGACACTCTCTCTTGTGGTTTCGCAGCACCAACACAGGGGTGATTTGCTACTAATATTTGGAGTAGCAATTCTACGATTGGGTGGAACATATGTCCTTTGCAATTGGTTGCATATTTGATTAAAAATATGAGTGTTTTATCTATGTTCTCTATTTTATTTATGTGTTTACATTTTTATGCATAAGCTCTGTGTTATTGAGTATTTATATGTTGTTGTTTGTATGTTTAATTAGATGCATTTATGTTTATTAAAAATGTTGTTAGATGCATGGGCGTTTTTATCATGTTGCATGCATTTTAATTTAGTGGGTACAAGAAAATTTTTATGAAACTCATCAGCCATGGACCTAATCTGTAGGTGTCTACTCACTCATTCTTCCTTGTACTTATGGAACTCATCAGCCCTTAATTCCTCATGGTGGATCCATGAGCATAGAGGTCTAAGATGGACCTTCCCTACATATGGGTTAGGTGACCCTATGTAGGGATGGGACAACACAAAGTTCCATAGGTAATGTGGAATCTATTTTTAGAAACATATTTTTGCTCCCTTAATTTCCCAATAAAACATTTGTGTCGTGAGAAATTAAGGTTGTAGTCAAAAAATTCTATTAAGATTTACTGAAATAAAAAGTTTATTTAAATATTGTTTTAATTTATTTGTAATTTTATGCTTACTAACTAACCGTCAGGATTTATTCACAGAGTTCATCAATAGTTTAAGGTTGTTCTCAGAGGTGAAAGTAAACGATTGATAGTCATAGGAGTTGCAACTGAAAGATCCAATGGTCAAGAAAGAATAGATCTAACGGTTAAAAATAGTTTTGGGTGCCAAGAAAAATCTATAGTGCCAAGTTATACTTATACTTCATTATGATTGTTCCCTCGAGACCATTCCAAAATCTTCCATTGTGTTTTAGGATAGGTCACTACTCCTTGTTGAATCCTTATACTATTTTTATTACAAAGTGCATTTGCATCATTTGTTCATGGAACTTCTAACTCAACTCAATGCAAACTTAATGTACAATACATCATCTTCTGTGAAGTATCTATGCATTACTCTTTTTTTATTTATCTCATCCTTCGAAGTTAGTTATGGTTATGAGGACTACAATAAGTTATTATCATTAGAAAATCTACAACTTCACGATTTTCCATTCCTCCATAAGGTAACTTCATGGAATTCTTAATAAGTCAGATATAAACTGCTAACATTGAAGATCAATACTTTAGAAACCTTCATTTCTTAAAATAGTTGACTCTCTATACTTATATTTCCATCTTCTCATTCTAATAATTGGTTAACTATCCTTACAAGTGTAATTGCATACCAATTTTGACTTCATTTGATGTGCGTTGTCAAGGAATTATACCATTATCATCTCAAGTCGATCAATTATATTTCACCCACATCTTTCCTAAATATCCATTGTATTCTTTACTTCCTTAGGTTACCTAGGCCAATTTAGCACATTATGTGATTGTATAGTTCATCCAATGACCTCTTCTTAATTCCCATGGATTGGCCACTAAGTCCATACTATCAGGTATAAGGGAAACACTTACGATAAATCATGCACACATGAGTGCATGTCAACAACCTAATTTCATTATCTTATTACTTTAATTATGTGTACTGTCAAGCTATAAGGAGTGTATCAAAGGGTGCCATCATCCCATTTAGACTAGTTATAAGTTGTTTATTCTTCTTTAATATATGGGATTTCCTATTAGTATCTTTCAATTTCATATTGTGATTAAGAATTTAATTGTATCCTCATTTCGGGTCTAGCACTACAAATGTGGAGAGGAGATTCATGCCTATCTTGCATGGGCATAAGAAACATGTGTTTTATAGTTTCTTTTATAACAAAATTCCTATCATATGTTTCACAATTCTTAAGTCCATATTTTGAGTTTTGGGTATTGTAGTCCATATATTAAGCCTAATGGTACATATTTTAGCACATACAATCACTATGCATATTAGTAATCAACCATGCATAAGCATATGTGTAATCTAATTCACTTCCTACCACTAGTATGAAAATGAAGAAGAGGGGAGAATAAGAAGAAGAAGAAACATCCTATAGAGGTCCATGGAAATACGTGTCAAATCTCCATTTCTCCCACGTCACTAGTTCTAATGCACTCCATTAGGGTTTCCATGCATATTGACCATCATACATATTTTAGGGCATATACAATATCGATCAAAGTT
>JZKD02S2391927.1:911533-937421 GCA_000966675.3 Picea glauca | reverse complement strand
CTCATAACAATGTCAAATAAATATTCATTATTAGGTAAGCTACTCATTTTTCAAATAATCACCATGAATCCATCTTATAAAATTCCAATCATTCACATCCTATCCAACCCATTAACTATCACTAAAAGTAAGCAGCATTGTTTTTTAGCTCTCTCTTTTAATCGATGTGTGAGGGATTACATACAGTAATGTTTTAAGAATACATGTTTATCATGTCAACCAAAATATTAAAAAAAAATTATATCCAAGGGAAAAAGTTATGATGAATCTTTAGATCATGATTAAACTACACATATGCCCATAAAAAGCAAAGTAACTTTTGAATAACAAGGGAGGTTGTGGAGCAACAAGTCCTTGCCCAGAAGGTACCAATAGAATGTGTAATAGCTAGCAACAATAATAGCACATGTAAAGATTGACTTTGTTAATTTTAAATTGAACCCTAGAAGATTTCTAGTGGATTAGCATGGCTCACTGCAAATAACTTCAAGCCAATTGTACTAGTAAACTGAGCTATCTCTTTAATATTTCCAGTGGATTAGCATGGCTCCATGTAAGTAACATTATTTTGTATAATTGGCAAGCCAATTGTACTAGGAAACTAAGTTATCTATCTTCATGAAGAGAAGCTGAAAAATGAATGCTCTCACCCATTAGGATTAACTATTTACTAAATATTGATAAGTGGCTTGAAATCATGTAACTTATACCTCTTCTTCTGAACCTCTGAACATGGTCCATGTGATATTTTAGAAGTTGACTTCAACTAGCCTTGTTTAAATAATGGTGATCTAAGCCTCTAATATTCATGGAGTTTGTTACGCATTCATCTTCGTGAATGTGAATAGCAAGTGCCTATCATACTCACACTTGCTCAACCGAATGGAGGTATTTATTATACCAATGTGAAGGGCGAGTGAACATTTGAGTTCATTCTGGTGAAATCAAATGGAAGTATAGCTAATACGAATCTAAAGGAGGGTCAGATTTTTTGTTCACTGTTGCGATTGTGAGGTGGAATTTTGGGCAGAACTTAGAGATTTTGAACATTCCTCCGAGCACGATAAGGCTAATCAAATAAGAAGCAATGTATCTTTCTTGAATTCTTCGTAATATATGGAAACATATAAATTGGCTATGATGAACAATTCATCAAGTATAAATTGGCTCAATATAATCCATAGGATGTGTACAAAAACCAACAATGGGAGCATTGTACAATGATGTCTCTATTTGTGTAGTCAATTTAACCTGGACAATCAAAACAGGAGAATATCTCATAATGGAGTGTGTGTATATATGTTTTATTTAATTTATTTGTATATTAAAATTGAGAAGGTTAAAATTGATTTAACAATATCTCTTCTAGTGCCTTGAGAAGATCGATCACATCATAACATTGTGTTTAATAATTTTGTTTATATAATTATAAAATCATTGCTTTATGAGGTTGTATGCAATGTGTAAGTTAGATTAAAACAAGTAATGGTAATGTAAGTGGGAAATATCCACTTGGATAAGTATATGGGCTATGTTATTTCTGCATAAATCTTAATAATTGGACTGTATATATCATAAGAATGCAATATGTATATATGTTATATTTAATTTTACTTGTATATTAATATTGGGAAGATTAAAATTGATTTATGGGATTGTGAGAATGTTAAAATTGACTTATGGAATCAGAGATAAATTAAATTATAACAATAGGATTATTATTTTGTAATTTTTTAAATATTTTAAATAACAATGATTTATGGTCGATGAGAACAATGACACATAGAAAAGTAATATCATAGTGAAGGTAGGTGGAGTCCAGTTGACATTTCACTGACAAACATATATTGTATCGTTGATAGATGCAACCAAGTGTTAGTTGTATTGAGCCACATGTTTCACTTCTCGGCTACCCTTTTCAAGAAGACTGAATGTGTGGTCAAATCCAATGGCCATGAATTACACTCGAAAAAACATCGTGGTTTTGTGTTCGGATGGACCTGAATTACAATAGAAACAACATCGTGGTTTTGTCTTCCACCCATGTGGTTCTGTCTTTTCCCCACGTACTACCCATTTTTGCATAGACTTTCTCCTTAGATTGTCTCTCCTTGAGAACCTAGTTCTAACTTCTCACCCTGAGCATAACCCTTCATAACCGTTCATCAAATTTTAATTTGTATTCAAATGAGAAGGATCCAGTGCTAAAGTTCTTAGCACCATTGTGAGGGAATGAGAGTTCCTTTGTTAGGGCTGATCCTAGTTTGATACATGTAGCTGAGCAACGACCTTTGGAGAGGAATAAATTTTCAAGGATCTATTGAAGTCAACTGGCGAATCAGACTTTGTTGGCATATGAGATGAGGAGGGTGCAAAACCTTCTTTGGACATCTACCTAGAAGCATTGATAGCCAAATGCTTAGGTTTAAGATCTAGTTGTTGACATTATATTAGTTGCCAGAACCAATTTTGGAATCAGACCATGAAGATGTAAATTCTCGGCCAAGTCTTTCTCACCATCCTCGAATCTTTCTCTATCCCACTCAATTGAATATGGTGGTTTGTTGTATTGTTTCTTGTTGCAACGCGGTGTTTGTCATTGTCGGTGAAAGTCTCACATGCATTCGAAAGTGATTAAGGGTTGGAATTTGAGGTGGTATAACATAACTAAGTTTTACTTTGTAACATGTTTCAGAGTAGGGGTGTTTCATGTGAAATGGTTCTGTCGGTAGGGATGATAACCAACCTGAAATAGTATGGTAGGGATGTGCTTGCCTTTCTCTTAGTTTTATTTGTTGCATATGAACATCAATCATCTGTAGGACCTTTCTCTTATTGTTATTTGTTTCCTATGAACATCAATCATATTTAGGAACACATTACGTCCATGAACCGGAAATTCTGTCGGCAAAGGATATTACACTCTGGAATTGGAAAAACATCGCTCCTAGTGCAAATGGGAAAGCTAGAGGAAGATAAACCATCACATCAGATAAAGGATACAACCATGAAATTCATGTCCATTGGAATGTAAAATAACCTTGAACATAACCTGTAAGTTCCTATGAATATTTTCTCATTGATAGATAAAGTTATTAGTTAATTGTTGTATCGAATTCTACACATATATTAGATTAATTTAAAAAAAAATGATACAGATCTATTGACTTATCGACCTGAATATATTCAAAACCATTGTAACTATTTAAACAATACTTTGCATATTAGAAAATATTAGCACCTTTACATTATATACCAGGAATGGTTGTCATATTTTCTACAAACACAAACCCCATAAATACCTTAATTTCTCAAAAAATTGTTTCTTGTAAGAGAAGTCTTTTCCTTCATTCAAAGGGGAGATACTAAAGCCTAATACTATGGATAGATACTAAAAATTACTATTTACAAGGAAAGGCACTATCTCAGGCATGATAGGTTCTTTCATCAAGATGTTATGTCTTCCTTAACTCTTTGTAGTTCAATCCCCAAGCCGTCCTGAAAGAGATGAATAAAGGCAAGACACTCTACTTGACTCTTCCTATAGCTTACTAGTCCAAATGAGAGCTGGTTTTTCTGTGTTATGTCCCTTAAATCTTGGCCCTGAACTGCTTGTGTTGTTGAACTAAAGATCCTACTCTAACCCATTATCATGTTCAAAATGCAAAAAAGCTAATGTCCCTGTAGATTAGATTAGAAAATTTTGTAAAAACTCTTAATTAAAATATCTAGATGTAGAGAAGCAACATTAAATGAAGTGCAAATTGAAATTGAAATCATAACCTATTTCATTAGAGGTTAATGTCATATTGACTATTACTCATTTCTTTGTATCTTGGTATACTTGCAGGTAGTAATGGTTCCCAACAACAAATGAAGAAAACGACACTCAACGAAGAAATCAGCACAACAAAAGATGTGAGAAACCGACATAGTAGAAGAGATGAACGGGAAATAGATCTTGCATTTCAAATGAACAGGAAATCATTTTTCAACTTCATTAACCTCAAAGCCTTTGTTATTTACACTAGTTGGAAACAATGCTTCCACTTCTTTGAGGAATTTGATACTCTTTCCAATGAAGCATCCTCCCACTTCTCGTCTTTGTCCAGAAGGAGCACTAAAAGATACCGAAACATATGGTTGCAGAGAATTTTGGTTGTAGAGAATACGGCCTGGTTGCAGAGAATGTGACCTGGCCCTGGACATTTGGTTGCAAATAATATGAGGTAAGAAGAGAATGGTGTAAACTTAGCAACACATTGGAAACATGCCAACATCTAGACACAGGCAATGTGCCACAAGGTGGTAGCTAAGGAAATTCCAGTAGGTGGCAACTAAGGGAATTCCAGTAAACATTGGAGAAAGCTCTATGATTTAACATTTAATGCCAAGAAGTAATGCTAGAAGTAGTTCTAGCATTACTTGAATTTTGCAATATTACTCATATAATATACACTTGAAAGTGATTTTAGGACAAGATATGGTGAGAGTGTGACTCAAAAATAGGCCAAATAAGACCTCAAACTTCAAACTTAGGCATAAAAACCAAATGCGAGATGGAAATTTGAATGAAAATCTTAAAACTTTGGTTAAAATGTTTGTTTTATGTGTCGTATTAATGCAACTAAGAAAAATTGATTACTATTAGTCCCTACAGCCCGAAGGGCAGGGACTAATAATAACCCAATTATAATACAAAGATATTTTGAATAGATTTTTCCTACCCATAATTATAACATAGTAAAACATAATGATTATGACTTAAATATTAAATATTTCCATTATTTCATTTTAAAACACATTTTAAAACACTATTATATAATTTTTTTACCCTATTTTAAATTATGTTTTAAAACAAACTATTAAAAAATTCATACATATATCTCATACCTACTATTAATCCAAACATTACACTTTACTATATAATCATCCTAAACTAAAAAAAATAATGTAATTTTTTTTTATATATATCATTCCCAAATTTATTTACATGCGTTATGATCATATATTACAATGATTCATTTTCCCCAAAACTATTACATAACATATTTTACTGAGCCCACGATATGCCCACCATTATTCTTATCTTTCACAATTTCTACATTTAAATACTTATTATATTTCTATCTCCAAAACATACTTATTATATTTCTCTCTCCAAAACTTTCTCTTTTGCTATCTCTTTACTTATTACTTATTTTCGAAACCATCCTTACGAGAATAAAGCATCAAAACCATTTTTATGTTTTACTTTCATATGATTATAACCATAATAAATCAAGAGTATGGCATCCTTCCATTATTATAATTGTTACGGCTCCACAGGACACATGTTCAAGTTTTGTGATTGTTCACTTCTTGAGGGTGTGTGACATCATGATAGTTCTTACTTGGATACTTGGAAACACCAATAATACTTAGTTTGGACTATGCCTCTTCACATAGAGCATACCCATATTTCATTCTAGGCTACAGGGGAGTCACACTCTAACTCTATGCAACTCACTTGTATTGTTAGACAATCATGTTAACAGTTTAACAATTAGTCATTTAAGCATACATCCAAGAACATGAGAAACCAAGAGAACAACTACAAAACAAATGAGATACATACATAGAAATAGTGCAAGCGACACAAACCATGCCTAAGTTCTAACACTCGGCTAAGTCTTGTTATTGCAAAACAGTTACAATATGAGCACTATCAACTCAGTTTACAACTTGGGTAGAGTCACACAACTCACCTCACCTCACCAAGACACTCATACAAAGATTTTTCACACCAAGACTCTTTGTTGTGTTATCACCATAACGATTATGCTTGAAATTCGAGTTTAAATTTGGCAGGTGACTAAAGAAGTGTAGAGACATGGCGTCATTTGGAGGCTCAGGTCATATGTGGCAGAAATATGGACAAATATAGCGGGAGTGTGAAGGAGGGAATCCTACAGACCGTTGATCTTGAAGTGGCCCAGATCAACGGTTGAGACCCATATCAGGAGACAAAATAGCATGAAATTTAACTAAGCGAGGGCAGACCGAGGAAAACCATTGTAGTTTTGGTAACGGACACGTGGCACCCTTAGAAGTGCATCGGGGCGAAAGGCAATCTACCCAAAACCATTTTCCAAGTAGCCTTGATGTCACGTGGTCTAATGTGTCAAATCAACAACTCGTGGGGGGAGGTGATGGCTAGTCAAATCACCTCACATCATTGGTTCGAGTACTTCCCATCCGACATGTCAAGTGAACGTCGTCGTATAACTAACTCAAAATCTCATCATTCGAAGTAGATGGTGAAGCATGGAAAATCAACGTACCCTGCCAGTATTTCATGATTAGGATTCAAGGATTACCAGTCTTCAGATATGGGTGGCCTTATTCTATTCTGGGAAATCGTCGTCTCATGCATAATTGAAGAAATCTTGAGCTGGATTGATTTCCTGAGTTCTGTAGAATTAAGGGAGACAAAATCATGGTCTCTGCGAGGCTGGAAGACATGGACAATGCCAATCGAAAAGTATCCAGTGCAATAGGGTTTTCGACCAACATGTCAAGCTCATAAATGAGTAAGAGAGAAAGGTTGGTTGCGCAGATATTAGCAACTAAATTCCATACTGAACTTGCGACTGAACTAGAATCAGGGGTCATATTAAACCTTGTTATGAAGTACCTAATCATCAATAGACACACGGATGAAATCTACAAGCAGACAATGAAGAAGAAGCAGAGTAAATGACTAAAAACAAAAATCAGAACTGACGCGATGGAGAGCGTCGAGGAAAATCAACTAACCTGCTTGAGCACTCTAAAGGAGGAAATCGCCAAGCTGGAATAAATTATCATGTAGGATTGAGTATGTTCCAGCAAATTTTGGACAGATGGCGGTCAAAGAAAAAGGGCCCAGATATGTCAGACCCATCCGTAACGATCCCTTTAAAAAATGATAACTGTCTTTATAAATTATTTCTTTTTGTAACTAATTTCTATTTTTAGAATTATGGGGAAGTTTAAATGTTTTGAATTCCTCAAGTAATTCCTCTCTATATATATTATCTCGAGGATATAGAAAGGATGGAGAAAAGAGAAGCCTTCCCTCTAAGAAGGAAGACCTTTGTAAACTTTGGGGCTAGAATGAATATATAAATGCAGAAGCGGATTTTAGACTGTTTATGAAAAGATTCTAACTAGCGGTGATATGAGTCTTGTTTTCTTTCATAGTATGTGATTCCTGTAAACTTATATTTCATTTACACTTTCACCTGTCTAAATTGGAGAAACAAAAACCCAGAATTCATCATTGCGATGCTCTTGGCTTAGCAATTTAGACTATGTTTATTTCTTCTTAACCATTTTAGAATTCATTTTAATATGCTCTGATACAGTTATATGTTTATTTTTCCTCTGATGCCATGCAAATTTAAGATATAAACTCATACTCATCGCCTCATTTATCCTTTTTCTCTTGATAGTTTTCATGTTTTGACAATGTATTTTTCATTCCAGACTCCATAGCCCAAATGTTATCTTCATTTCTTCAGTTATTTTATAAGAACCCCCCAAAACAAACCTAGTCTAGCCACCAAGTCCTAAAGAAATATCAAGTGACACGAGAGAGCCCTCTCTGAGTTGAGAAGGCTAGTGCCTCAACTCTAAAGCTGGTTGAAACAGTGACCTCTGTCTTTTGTCTATTCAGCCGGAAAAAATTTACAGAGTGCTAACATGTTGTAACTGTTTTCACAACCCCTTGTGGTGCTCACCAGAAGTGTGCCAAACCATAGACTTGTTGTCTCTTCGTTGTCGCAGACTTCACCAAGTTAACACAGAGTTTGGTTATGTCTCACACATGCCTCCAACAGACCTATATTTCCATACTTTCCCAAAATCTCCTAGTGTGTCCCACCCTTAGCTACTTGTCTTCCATATTTTCAACTTTGCCTCAGTTCTTCCTTTCCTTATAACATTTCCTTAGATTTTCCCTCTTGTTCTTTCTCTCCAAAAAAATTCCTTTCTTGGTTGTGCACCCTTGTGCTCTTACAGGGACTCCAAGGGTCACCAATGTGAAACATCATGTCCTTTGGGTGTGTTGTGCCCCTTTGCCAACCATCACACTCAAATGACTCGTCGTGCCCTTCCATGGACCCAATGCACCCAAATGAGCCCATGCACCCATAAACTTTCGTTTCTCTTGGACTGACATGTCCCATGCTTGGGCATGCATCCCTTTTCTTGTGTTTTTCCTTGTGCCAATCATTGTGACTCAGTGTGGGTGTGTTGATGGGATCATCCAACCTCTATGGTGTGCCCATGTTTCCAAGGGAAGACGGTTCACTCCTTGGGCATGCTCCCAAGTTCTTCGCCCTTTCTCTAATGCAACTAAAGTCTCTGTCAATCATTCTAAGGAAAGTAAGGTGTGTTCCCCCTTGGTGTCACACATCACCATCATGTGCCCAAGGTGCTCCTGACCACACTCGTGTGTCTTTGTTCACCCAATCGATCACCTGCCCAATGTTTTCTCTTACTCGACTTGCTCCCAAGTCTACCCAAAGAGTGTGTGCACTTGGTGGGTGTCATGGGAGACCTTACATCCTCCCTCATTCCAAGTTTTTATCTTCCTCAACAACATCCGTCAATTTCCATGGTGCCTCTACCCCATCTCTGGATCTCGTCACCACTCAACGAATTTTGTCTCCTTAATTTTTGTAGTTAAGGAAAACTCCCCTTAGGAATTTACATGAGTCTACAAAGTGTGGTGTCTCATTGACTTCCTATTTCTTCCATACTTCAGTCCTTCAGCCCATGCTTTCCTGCATTGGATCCACATGTGACTTCGGCAGATTGTGTAGCTATTCCAATCATCCTGCCTCTATCTCAAGGACTCACTTCTTCACATTCAAGCATCCTTTTATGTTGACAAACTTGTCACATATGCAACTCTTCATTTCCTCCAATCTATAAAGTCACCCAATTGTGTTCCCAATAGACTTCACCAAGGCACCTCATTGGCCTCACTGCCTCCCACTGAAATAGTGAGCCAACATGTCGCGGTCTAGTTTAAAGGTGAAGGGGGATGGATGGTTGGGAAATATCTCTCATCTCCAAATTGTCTCAATGCGATAGAAGAAGAGTCATCGTACTTATGTGTTATGTACATGAGCAATGGTACACTTGAATAGAATTTACCTTCGCACTCCTCCATGAGTTTTTCTAGATAAGGTTCATACATCCATTCACCATGTCCAAGTTCACTAGAGGAGGAATCAACCTCTTCCTTGGTTCTTCTCCACCAAGGTTGTTGCATCTCCCTCATGTCCTCTTGGTCCATGGATGGTTTTTTCCCTTGTTCAATGAACTTCTCCAACATCCTCATCTTTGTGACTTCCTCTTATCTTTGTTGTGATTCATCAACCTTCAAACAAAAATCAATCAAGCCATCCACTATCTTAGTCAGATCCCTGACCATCTCTTCAACGTCGACAAACCTTCATTCCAATGAAAAAAGCTTCCTTTCATTCTTTGTATTAGGTTTTCCAACCATCATCCCACATTGTCCATGTTTTCCCCCACAAGGTTGTCTACTCTGGTTGTTTGCAACAACCATATGCAAGGAGGAAATCCGCATACCCCCTTCCTTCCTCCTTATGGTAGGAACTAAACATGGATTATGTCCCAAGAAAATGGTCAAACTTTTCATGTGAGGAATAGGTGCTTCTTTTTCCTTCCTCATGAACTTATTTCCCAACATAACTTTGAAATCGTCCATAGGAACAATGATGAAACTTGTCCTTATGTTCCAGTCACCAAGCTTCAACGAGATATCCTTGTCTATACCAACGACACTCTCTATATATGTGTTGATTGTCTTGAAGGTTGTATGTGTTGGTTCAGGTTGCATCCCAAGCCTTTGCACCATATCCACCCTCAAGAAGTTATGAATTGCCCTACTGTCCACCATGGTTTTCATTGACTTCCTATTGAGTTCGACCTACACATAGAAAATTTTTTGTCTCATCTTTCTCTTGGCTCTCCTTGTATGCTTTCTCCAAAGCATTCAACTTTTGTTTTAAGGGATAATTCTTTGCATAGTGCTCCTTGGCACAAATCCAACACAAAATCAACTTCTTCTCTTTCACTACATCTTTTTTACTAGCACTATATTCACTATCCTTGGATGTATTCATTTTTCCATGGTCCTTCTTCTTCCCTTCCCTTATTGTTGCTTCTCACCTTGGGAATCCTCATTGTTCCTAGGACCTGTCTTGGGTTCACCCCTAAAGTCCAAAAATTTGTCCAATGTAGTTATGGCTGCTACAAGACTTTGTACGTTCTGTCTTTGTATCTCACTCTGCACCCATGGTTGTAGACCATTCATGAAGTGGAAAAGTCTGTCTTCTTCCGACATGTATTTGATTTCCAACATGAGCCCCGTGAACACCTTGATGTAGGCTTGGATCTTACCAATCTGCTTGAGAGCCAACAACTAGTTTCTTGTGATCCATGCCTAGTTTCCCAAACCAAAATGTGTCTTCAGGGCCATCTTCATCTCTACCTATTTTTTTATCTTCTCAATGACTCTCCCAATTGCAAAGTATTCCACTTGATTTCTCCACTACAGCTTATAAGTTCCTATCAAGAAAATCGTTGCAACGTTCATCTTGGCTTCTTCTTAACTTTCATTCAACTGCTCCAAGTACTACTCAATGTCCCAGTAGAAGTTTCCAAGAAACTTAGCGTTGTGAGTACCATCATATGGATCAAGTCCCTTTATCTTGATCATCATCGGCATGACAATAGAGCTTTGTCTGTTAGCCAAAGTTTGTTTCAATAATGTGATGCTGTCATCTTGATCCTTCAACTTTTGTGTGACTGAGGCAAGTGCATCCTCCGCTTCCTTGAGTCTATCATGAATGTCATCGATCAAGGTGTTGATAATCACATTTTAATTTTTTTGGCACTCCTGAATGAATTCATTAAACCCATGTTGCATCCTACCTATCTGAGTCTCCATCTAATCAACTTTCTCATCATACTGACACATTGTCTTCGTCATTTTCTCAACAGTATTCTCTGAGATAACGATTCGATCCTTCATTCTACTGGTCTTGAGATCCCTTTTGGTGTAAATGCCATCTACATGCAACCCAACCATGGATGGCCCTCCAAGTATCTTCACTCTACTTGCAAAGGGTTCATCCAAGGAACCTAAGAATTATTTCCAAGACTTATTCAAAACTCTGTAATCAACTCTACAATGAATTCTATGACTAGTTATGTGACAATATCTGTGATCAGGTCTGCGACAAGTCCCACATCCATCCACCTTTCCCAAGTGATTGTTTCACCCAAATAACTCTATGCTTGGTCTACTCAAGGCATGCGCACAAACCTGTTCACAAGTCACGGCTCCGTATGCAACTTGGCACTTCACTTCCACCACAACCCACTAAGTCTCCACTCAATTTGTCTCCATGATGGTTCAGTGTACCTGAATGAACCCTCACCAAGCCTATGCCCAAATTGTCTTCACAACAAGTGCGCCCCACCACAATTGTTTCGATTGCAATAGTGGTGAAGAGCCAAATTTTCTCTGATACCACCTGTCACAAAGGTGATAGTGTGGTGAAGAGAACCAAATTGTTTAACCAAACAAGAACTGATACCACCTGTCACAACCCCAGAAGTGGCCTGTTTAGATATTGCAATGGGTCACCTATTGAGAGCGTGCAACACCGAAAAGGGTCTGACAGGGCTACTTGAAAACACCAAGAAGACTTCGGCCAAACTATGCCTCGTCACCTAGAGCATACCCATACTTTGATCTAGGCTATGGGGGAGTCACGCTCTAACTCTATGCAACTCACTTGTATACTTATACAATCTTGTTAAAAAATTAACACTTAGTCATTTAAGCATACATCCAAGAACATGAGAAACCAAGAGAACTATTTTGAAACAAACAAGAGACATAAACCATGCCTAACACTTGGCTAAGTCTCGTTATTGTGAAACTGTTACAATATGAGCACTATCATCTTGGTTTACAACTTGGGCAAAGTCACACTACTTGCCTCACCTCACCAATACACTCATACACAGATTCATCACACCAAGACTCTTTTTCACAACTATCTTCACAACCTCATTTGGTGATCCCCAGACATGTGTCAAGCTGCAGACATATTGTCTCTTTGTTGCTGCAGACTTCACCAAGTTAACACAGACTTCATTTTTGTATCACACATGCCTCCAACATACCTACATTTCTAGACTTCCCCAAAATCTCCTAGTGCATCCAACCCTTGTCTACTTGTCTTCCATCTTTTCAACTCTGACTTAGTTCTTCCTTGCCTCAAAACTTTTCCTTAGACTTTCCCTCTTGTTCTTGCTCTCCAAAAACTTTCCTTCCTTGGTTTTGTGCCCTTTTAATCTTATAGGGATTCCATGGGTCACCAATGTGAAACGTCATGTCCTTTAGGTGTGTTACGCTCCTTCACGAACCATCACACTTAAATAGATTGTGCACCCTCTATGGACCTAATGCACCCAAATGAGCCAATGCACTCATCAACCATTATGTCTCTTGGACCAGCATGCCCCATCCTTGTGCGTGCGCTCCTTGCCTTGTGCTCTTCCTTATGTCGATCTTTGTGACTCCTCGTGGGTGTGTCGATGGGGTCATCCAACCTCTCTGGTTCGCCCATGTTGCCAAGGACAGACAGGTCCACTCCTTGGGCATGCTCCCAAGTTACCCCTCCCTTTCCCAAACAAAACTCAAGTCTCTATCAATCGTTCTAAGACAAGTAAGATGTGTTCCCCCTTGGTGCCGCACATCACCATCATGCACCCCAGGTGCTCTTTCCCACACCCACATATCTTCATTCACCCAACCGATCACGTGCCCCTTATGTTCTCTTGCCCAAATCATCCCCAAGTCTACCCAAAGAGTGCACACGCTTGGTGGGTGTCATGGGAGACCTTAAAATAACCATAACAAAATTAAAAGTATGACATCTTTCCATTATAATCGTACAAAATTGAATTTTTATTTCCATGTTTTTTTCAAATAAAATATTAATGTTACATTTATTCTCAATAGGGTTAGAAGCAGAGGCCAAGGATGTAGGCTCATTGCCACTAGTGTAAATTGCATACAGATAGGACCATATTCAACAATATATATGGTTAACATATAATGACCATATATTGACAATTATTTTGTACATTTATCACCTCTATCTTGGCCAAGTCATTAATTGGGTAGATTTAAGTGGTAGCTTGGCTTTACTTTGGATTTATACTCCTGTATTATATTTCAATGATATACATATTTTTCAAACAAAATTTTTTCTATACCATATCCATTTCCTAACAACCACATCGTTAAAGTTTACTAAGAAATCACATCTACAACCACTGCCCTGATAGTGTGAGGAATCTTGCTATGGATGCTCAAACAAGTTTAACTTTTATGTATATTACGATTACATTTGATTAAATAATGTTCGGTAGTTGTGGTCGTATTCTCTTTTCATTATTCTTTTATCTATGATCAATCTCATCATTCATTTGAATGTACAATTTATGTGTTTTTAGTTAAATATTTCTACAACCTTTTGTCAACATTAGAGAAATTATGTTGTACCAAACCTCCATAGGCGGTGAAGTCCTCGACATCGATCTTCTATTCTCTAAATGGCACGAAACCCTCCCAAAATAGCCTAGAAAATGTTGATTTTGCACTTTTATTTGTTCTTTGAAACCAAGGATTGAATAGGATCTGGGATAGCTTGTGGGTATGTCTAAACAACAACAAGAGTTATCCAGCAACAACCCCCCCAAAAAAGAATTGTAGTGAATATGCAGAATGGAGGAAGATGGGGTTTGTTGTATGTGATCCTTCAACGAAGTAACCATTCGTTTGTGAAGTATAGATAAGTCTAAAATTGGGCATGACAAACAACTTAAGAGGTCCTCAACTGCATTGATCATGTTCCAGGAATGGCCTCAAGTTGATCTAAAATTGTTCCATACCATACAATAATAAAAAGTACGACTTAACTAGGAACTGCAATTAGCTGGGATTGAGATGTATAAAATTCAGAGCCCAAGGAGGAAAAAACATACAAGGGAGACTAAGTTTGGCCATGATAAGGGAACCCAACTGGCCAAAAGGCACAAAAATTCTTCCCATGGATGGAGGCACTATGCATGCACGTTGTTGTCTATGCCTTGTAGAGAAACAATAGCTATATTTGGAAAGGATTTGAAATTTGGATAAAAATGGGCATGGAATTGGGGCATTGACAACCTATTGTTAATTGCATAATCCTAGTACTAATACCAATCCCCAACTTTGAGCTCTGGATTCAACTACAATAAATTCTTGCATACAATAGGCAGTCTGGGCAGATGCCCTCCCAGAATAACACAAACTGTGGTATATATAAAATTTCCCAAACAATTCTTAAAGTCCTCCATCGTAGGATGCAATCGAACTGACAGAGTCCATTCTATTATAGGATTTAGATGACCTTGCTCGTTTACTCCCTTCAATCCCAGATGTTCGAAATAAAATGCTTCTTGGAGAATCAAATATACCAAATAGGATTGGAAACTGAAAGTCTTACTAGCAACAAAATCAAACAATTACTTATACATGGAAGAAGATGTAAACTATGTGTATTTGAAAGACAACATAACGACATCTACACTCCCATAGCATAGAAATTACATTCATCGCTCTCTTCTGAAAAATCTTTCCCTGATAAGGGGATCATTACGAGGAACTAAATTTCCTTTCCCTAGGCATAGAAATAAAAAATCATTCCTTTGTTTAGGTGATAAATTAAAGAATTTGTCCCTCTGCACAAATGGGTTGATAAGGACAATACTTGGTGAAACACACACCATCTTTTTAAGGGACTTTAGGGTTATAACACAATGACTTGGCTCCCATATTTAGACTTGACAGGTTTATTGTAATATTGAGCACATAAGATGACCAATTCAAGGAACAACTAAACCGATGAAACGGCTACCTTAAACCAGACCGCACCCCTCGGTTTTAGCCCATTCTTTCTAATTTCCATGCATGCCTAAGAGTGTAAGCTTTCTCATTTGTCAACACTAGGTCGAAGATATCGTACCAGTTACCATAACATTATTTCCAACTGGCTTAAGGAGATTCATAGACGGTATATTGAGATGATAATGATGCAGATGGTGAGGGCATGTGAAACTTTAATCTTTCTTCTCAGCTTTGTAAATAAACAGGGTAAGAACACCGAAAAAAAATATATCAGAGGTCTAGGTTGAGCAAAGGTAAAGTATTCTTCGATAATGAGAAAGTCAAGTCCAACACGGTGAATAGTTCTTGAACCTAGGGCATGTTGAATATGCTATTTCAACCATTGAAATCTGCAATTTTCTAAATTTTTAACAAGATTTTAGGCAAAACTCATTGAAAAAGGTGCTCAATAAAAAGTAAAAACGTTTAGAAAATGATGTGGGGATTACATTAAATTAATAGTACAATGTGGAGATTACATTAAATTGATAGTCTTGTTCAGGAAGGCTTATATGAAGGAGGAAGGGGCTTATTTTACCTTCTTTACTTCATATTTGTGTTGCTACAATTTTGGAAAGAATGCTCGCATCCAAGCCTTGTTGAATGAGGAATAATGCTACGACATCAACCTTCTTATTTGCTATGAAATAATCCTTCTGATCTTGAATAGACTTCTTGATTTGAGGGTTCTTCAAACCCATTCAACACAATATCCCATAAATCTTTTGAACATAGTCTAGTTCACATCTTAATAGCCCCAAAATCATAATTTTTACCCCAGAAACTAGAATAAGTCCAAATTTAATCAAATTCACCACAAAAAAAAATATCAATCCTCTATGAAAACCAAAATCTTGTGATTCTCTATAAAAACCAAGATCTTGTGATTGTTGCTTGAAGTATTTTTTAAATACATCTTTTTGAAAACAAACCCCTAAAAAAAAATAATAAATCAACTCCAAAACTATACAAAGAGTTTTGAATTTCTCCCCAAATCTCCACACATACACTTCTATAAATTTGAAAATACCATATGTTTTCTCTATGTATCTATTTACTGTACATAGATAAACATCTATATTCTCAAGAATTTTACCATAAATTTTTTATGATATATATGTTTTTTCAAAACATATGAAATTTACCATATAAGAGCACTTATGCAAATTTCGAAGCATATTCCGTACCGAATTTCGATGCCTATCCCTTCGCGCGTTCTTTATGGAAATACTCAAGGTATTAATGACAAAMTATGCCWTGTCCTTYACTMTATACTTTTCATATTTTATTTCCTGGAAATTTCTTTACYGAAACTCTCGGGAACCGCYMGGGTTTGGAAGGTGGCTGCTCTCCCTATTCCAGCCAAAGGCGGCGGCKGTGGCGGCTCTCACYGAACGTTTGCAAATTTATTGGCCCTTAGCTAATCGGGGCTCTTGGCGGCTCTYCAGTTAACAACGACGGCTTTGAAACCCTCAAAACTTCACTTGATTTTCTGCGATATGTTGCTTGCTCTCTAGCTTTACTGTTACTGCGATTTGCAGTCGCCTTTTCACCTCTCGGCCTCCTCTTTGGCTCTGACGCTTTTTCACTAACCTCACTCTCTATACCACTTTGAAGGAGGAAGGGGCTAGTTCCTTACCGTCGTAGCTGTATAAACTCTCAAGCAAATACACAAAAGCAGAACAAAGATATAAGATAAGTTGTGGCTCTAAAAATTTTAATGCTTTCATTGCTTCCTGATAGATACATTTTTTTTCCAGAGAGAAAATTCACTCAAACTTATATTAAGGATATAAAGGATATAAGTTTTTTTACACTTCTTCTAAAAAGCTCAAACCAGCAATGAGACACCTGTGTCCGAAATTTACAGCCAGAAAACTATTCTTTTTCGCCCAAATACACAGAAAAAAAAGAACCCTACAATCAACTTTTCAAAAAAAGATACTGTTGTTCTTCATGACTGTAGATAGATGAAAAATACACAGGCGGACTGACTAAAAACATTATCACTGGGAAGATATAACAATATAGTTTTTGCCTTCTATACTCATCATCAGAACATGTATAAAACCGGGGATAAATGACTGGAGAACTTAAAATAGGTCCAAACTATAAGCATGGTTCTTCATACCATTAGACCATTTATAGTAGATTAATCTGCCTGGGGATTCTGATAGAGCTTCCTTGGAGAGAGTATCCACTACCATGTTGAATTCTCTGAAGATGTGAGAAAAATTGATAGTCTGGAAAGATGTCATCAGTTCCCGAGTTTTATTTTTCCACGCTTCAATTGACACCAAGTTAAGCCTGCCTTTATGTTTTAGCCATTCTATGATTACTTTTGAATCTCCCATAAGATGTAGGTTTGTTAATTTAAGATGTTTTGCAAGAGTGAAAACTGTCCAAGCACCTAACAACTCTGCTTTTGTATTTGTGCTTCCTCCACCGTTTATCAACCATCTGAATTCTGATCTATCTTTGTTGATTATGGTACCCCCTGCACCGCAACAATTACCCCCTAAAGTAGCAGCTCCAGCAAATAAGACAATAGTAACTTCCTCCATGAAGGTAATCGGTTTTTGTTTGATAGCCTGTGTTCTACTTGAATCTGTTTTGTATATTGGCGACCTGAGCGTCTTTAAAATAATAGTGCTAGTTGATAGAAAGTGATCCTCAAATGTCGCTTTATTTCTTTCAATCCAGACATGCCAACAAATATATGCAGCCAGGTTGTTGGGAACAGATTTTTTTTTTATCCATGCATCCATGCATTCCTCAAAGGTATTCCCACTCCAATTTGCTTTGTGTTTTTGACTACTCAGAATCCTATGCCAGACTTTCTTTGTAAATGTGCATTTTACAAATAAATGATCACTATCTTCATCATTTTGTTTACAAAAAGAACAAATACCAGGGCCCTTCCATCTTTTCTTTTTCAGAGCTGCCAAGGTAAGAATTTTATTGCTTGCCACCAGCCATATGAAGATCTTTATTTTCAGTTGCAACTTCCATTTCCAGATTTTCGATTTCCAGCTCAAATAACTCGAAAATTGTTTAGTGGATATTATTGCATCATAAAGATTTTTTACTGTAATTTTTGCAGTGGAATCACCACTCGTCCAAACTAAACCATCTTGAATGTTTTTCAAGGAAATTCTAGCCCCTTTTAGTTCTCTAATATATAGATCCCACTCTATAGCCTGTGTTACATTGAGACCCAAACTACTGCTGCTCCGCCATTGTTCTAGATTTGTTAACGGATCTTTACCTTCCGAGATTTGAGACAGGGATGCAATATTCTTTTTAAACAGAATTAACCGTGTCTCTGGGCTCATAATGGATTTTTCTTTTAAGACGAGTATATAGTCTCTCCCTATGTCTATCAAGTGGCCAGATCCTGGACGCCATGCTATCCAATGAGTGATAAGATGAATTGTGCTAGTTAAACACGACCAAATCCTTGAAGTCGCCTTTTTCTTCTGATTTTCCAATATGAGCCACTTAATAATTGAACAGTTTGAAATGTATTTTTCATTCACCAATCTATGTCATATGCCTCCCTGCATTAAAACCTTCCACAGCGTGTTTGCCATCAATGTCTGATTGAAGTATGTGAGGTTGCGAATCCCCCAGCCTCCAACTTTTTTTGGTCTTGATAACTGATCCCAGTTGCAAAGGTGGATATGTTTTGTAGCCGATTGCCCACTCCAGAGGAAATGAAACATCAAACTCCTTATTTTAGAGAGCACCGATCGAGGAATATACTCTAAAGACATCCAGTAGATAGCTTGTCCCTCCAATGTAGATTTGATAAGGATATACCTTTCGCCAATCGATAACCATTTATAGCACCAAAAACTAATTTTTTTTTGTTATCTTTGTTATCAGCTAGTCCCAGTCACAAGCCTTCTGAACCCCTGTTTTAATATGATAACCCAGATATTTGAAGCTGAGTTTTAGATCACTGAAGTTGTAAGGAAGAAAGGATTTGAAGGCTTCCAGTTCCTCCTCTGATAGCCCTTCATAGTGAATCGTTGTCTTTGACTGATTCATAGTTAGCCCCGAAGATTTACAAAACATAGAGATTATAGTATATATTTCTTTCCATTCAAACAGACACACCCTTTGATATAATGAGCACATTATCTACAAACAAGAGATGTAAAATATTCAGAAGGTTTGAAATTTTTATACCTGTCAGTTTTTTTTGGCCGATACTCTCCTTTAATAATAGACTCAGTCCCTCCATCACAATAATAAAGAGCAGGGTGGACAACAGGCAGCCTTGGCGTAACCCCCTTCCACTTTTGAAGAAATATGTGGCTTCACCGTTAATTAGTACAACAAAGGTGGCCAATGTAACACATGACATAATCCAATTAGTCATTGGTAGGCCAAGCCCAGCCTGAGCATAACCCAATCAATACAATCATAAGCCTTTTTAAGGTCCAGTTTTAGGACAAGTGACTTCAGTTTTTTCTTCTTTATGCTGTGAATGCTTTCATGTGCCGAGCCAATCATGTCTTGAATTCTCCTTCCTTTTAAGAAACCAAACTACTTCTCTGAGAGGGATCTGGAGAGGAAAGGCTTTATACGGTTTGCAATGACTTTGGATATAACTTTATAGCAAAGATTACACAAGGAGATCGGACGAAAATCCTCAAAGGTAATTGGTTTGTTGGATTTTGGAACCAGAGTTATGAAAGTTGAATTTAAGCAAACAGGAATTGATCCTAGGCTTCTAGATTCTTCTATCATTTCAAGTAGGTCCGGCCCTACAAGGTCAAAGAAGAAAGTAAAAAAATCAACCGGCCAGTCGTCTAGCCCAGGGATCTTGTCCCTTTTGAAATGAAAGAGTACAACCTTTAATTCTTCTATTGTTACCGAATTAAATAACATGTATGACTCCTCAGCATTAACCAATCGTGGAAAGAGGTCCACGATTTTTAGTTGTTCATTATTAATTAAGATTGATTGCTCCTTGTAAAAAGTTTTAAAATATTTTCCAGCTGCGTCCTTTAGAGCAATTTGATCGTTAATCTTGCCTCCGGAAGAATCTTGGATTTCCCAAATGTGTTTTCGGGCCCTGTTATGCGTGGCACACTTATGAAAAAACTTTGTGTTACTGTCTCCACTAGCCATCCAAATCTCTCTACTTCAAAGCCTCCACTGTTCTTCAATAACTTTTAGAATAACATTCCTTTCAGATTCCAGTTGTCACAGGGATAAGTCTAGCATCAGATTTGAAGGATCAAATGTTCAACGAACAACCATAACTTGTATACTTTGCTCCAGAAAAATCAACCTTTCATTTTTTTTTGCTACTTTTTTCTTTAAACATAACTTTTTCTTTTTTCTTTATCACTTTAAGCTTCCAAACAATCATTCGTTTCTTTCTAGTTTCATTCATAAAGAAAGGTTCATTCCAGATTTTTCTGACCAAATCCACAAAATCTTGGTCTTTCAGCCATTGTTCATTCAACTTGAATGGGAAATTTTTGTAACTGGGAGGTACTTCCATTTAAAAGAAAATCAGAGCGTGGTCCGATATAAAAGGTATCTCTACCCACGATCTGAAATGACCAACTTCTGATAGCGAATCTTCCACAACAAAAAATATATCCAACCTTCTTGAAATAGCTTCAAGCCCACTTCGGCCATTTCTCCACGTAGGACAGAGTTTTGATGGCTTGATGTCTCTCAGCCTATTTTAAGCGAACAGATCTCTATAATAGAATTCATGAGCCCCTGACCCGAAAGTACCTCCCCAAACCTCGTCCAAGTAAAGAACTATTTTTAAATCTCTAGCAATAATTAGATTATTTATTCCCAAAATACTGCTATCTTCAATAGATTTCCAGAAGATTAACCGGTCCGAACACAGTCCATACATATTAAGAATAGCCAGAATCTTGTCATTTTTTAGGCTCTTACCTGTTAACGACAAACCACCAATTGTGAGGAAAGGAATAAAATCAAAAGAAGACGGATCCCAAGAGGCTAAGAGTCCCCCTGATTTGTCCACTGAGTTTACTTCATAGGATACCCAAGTAGGTCTTAAACGGGACATAAAATCTCTGGCTTTGGAAGCATCAACCATCGTCTCTTGAAATAAAACTATATCGGGGTGATTAATGTCAAGAAGTCTCTGAACCGATGCCAATTTGAGGGCACCTCCAACCCCTCTTATATTGAGAGACATTAATAACATTATTTAGTCCTCACAAGGGCTTTACATGCTCTAAGAGCCCCACAATCAGTGGAGGGAGAGGTTTCAAAATCTGCAAGTGACTGAGTTAAAGCCTGCTTTTTCCTGGAGCTATGGGTTTTTATTGGGGAAATTTCTATACCTAAACAACGTGACCAGGAAAATTCTTTTTCTTCCTTAGGATTCTTAACCTTTGAAGTAGAATCTTCCATCTTATCGAGCTCCTTCAGAATGGCCTTCCCTAGATAACTTGGTAATTTGATGGTTGAAGGATTGTCTTTTATGAAAGGTATCGGAGAATCCAGAACTTCTAACATTGTGGAGTCTCCTTCCTCGGTTTCTCTAGACCCAAGAACATGTATTACATCTGGGGATTGTTGATTAGTCTCACTAGGCCGCAGACTAGGTGAGTTATAATTTAAAATATAATTTGGAAGTCATTGTATTTCAGAAGAATTACTCCACTAGCGTGTAGGCACGGCTATTCCCAACCCAATCCCACTGTCCTCAAAACCAAGACTTACTTCCTTCACCCCAGGGGTAAATGGGTTTATTGAGTCCTTTAAAAACTTATTAGGGTCTGAAGAGATAGTTGTTCTTAACCACTTGGATGATTCAAGAGCCTCGCGTTCCCAAAAGGATAAAGAGTTGAAAAATAGTGGGCAGGAGGATTTAAGCATACCTTTCAAAGAAGTAGACTCTATAGAGGACATTGAATCAAAGTAGTTTGTGCCTGTCTCTAAAGCGTCATCGCCTGTGGCATATTCTGGTGGGTCCTCTAAGATGATCTCTTCTTCATCTTTTTCAACAGCTTGCGAACCTTTGCAGTCTCTTCGAAGGTGTCCTGTTTCTCTGCACCAGTTGCAGCAGAAGGGTATACCTACATAATCTATCTTCTGACTAAAAAGGTGACCCCTCCACTCTATGTCAATCGCCTCCAAGAGGCCCTCATGTAAGTCAATACCAACCAACATCTTACACATCTTTCTAGCCGAGCTAGTCAAGGTTGATGGGTCTATCTAGAGGAAATTCCCTAGAGCATTTCCAATAGCTCTTAAGGCCCCCTCATTCCACAGATATAACGGTAACCCCGGGAGGAGGACCCATAAGTGTCTAAACTAGAAGTATTCCGTTTTTGGATTGAAGGCCACTCTCCATCTTTTGATCATAAAATTGGAGCCCCCATTGATCCAATTTTTTTTATTAACAAGTTAGCATTTGTCGGAGTATTGACCACCATACCCCACCAACCCTTTGTTAAGCAGAAGATTTTAGGAACATATCCAAGGAGTGGACCCCACTTCAGCTTAAACCATTCTTCCATTTTTGTCTCAGCAAGATGGGGGTAAGATAGTTTGCCTACTAGTCCATAGAGGGCTAGTTAGCAGGTTTCTTCCAGGCCAACATCAATGCCCAGAACCATCTTCCTGTTTCTCTTATTCGGTTTCCAAACCTTTTTCCTAGAAATAGTCTGAGAAGGAGGATACTGGGTTCTATAGGATTCAAGAGACACCGCGCCTTTGGAATCCTTCTTAGAATATGGAGGCTATATCTTCCTCCACAGTGGAGAGTTTTTCCCGCTTCTAGTCGAGGGACTATGCAGAGGAAAACAAGTCTCAGAATGTTTTTGTAATAGCACTTCCGAAGGGAGGCTCTGGGAGGGTAAATTTTCGTTTAAAGGCTGTAGTGAAATGTTTAAAGGAGGTAATGAGCCATCATGTGACTTCTCCAACATATCTGCCTTGGAGTAAAGGCCCGCTTGGAGCCAAACCACCTTTTCCTCCTCACTCATCAAAGCTCTGACGTTCTCTGTAAAGTTAGCTACAGATCTCGAGTCCATATGAAGCACCTGATATGGTTACAGAGTGTGCAGTCTAGTCAGCCTCCAACAAGTCTAATCCACTGACCGACCTTATACTACCTCCACTAAGAGATGAGAAGACCAATGATGAAGGTATACCCCACCACTAGCCTAAAAAGGGCAACCAAAGACAAAAACAAAGTCTAAAACACAGTTACCGAAACATGTAATAGTGCTCCCAGTGGGAAACTAGAGAAGTCATTGGTAGATAGGACACAACAACAATGAAAATGATGCTAGACTATGACTCCATCCTCCAGAAACCGGGAAAGAAGTTTCTAATCTTGAAAATGTTAGACAGAACTATAAAACAATAGAAACTGGTATCAAAGAGTTAAGTGGAGTTCCACCAGTTTTGTCTTCCTTCCTGGTTTCTCAAATCGCCATGTTTGCAGGAATCAAGTTTCCCACCCTCCTCCGCCATTCAAACCTTCTCTTACATCTAGTCTAAGTGGTGTGAAAAGTCTGGAAATTACATTCCTGATAGATACTTAAATACACAAAGTTTACTAATAATAAAACTCAACTCGGAAATCAACTCATCTAAAGCTTTCTTTACTGAAATTTCTCTACTACTCTGTAACTTAACACTCTCCAAAAAATAACTAGCGAAAATAATAACCATATTTCAACATTATAAACCTTAAGCCTTAACGGTTAGAATCAAAAGCTGTGTTAAGTTAAAAAAATCTAAATAATTACATCAATGGACATTGCCACATTTAATTGTAACCACTACTAATTAGATTTAAGATCAAATAAACATTTAAACTCGCACAAACTTTCCAACCTTGAATTTGCATTCTATAAAGATTAAAATGTTGAATATTTCTCTATTCTAAATATAGGTGATGATAAATAGAGTCATGTACATTCATCTTTTCTGAATTTTCTCATTTTTACTTGTTATTTGTATGGTTGCAGAGATGGATTCCATGGCTTAGAAATATTTAATGGTTTTGAAAGTCACAAAAGAAAACAAGAAATCTTAAATAGAAATCTTAAAGGTACTCGACGATATATTGTCGGGTTTGAACAACATTACTATAGAGTAAATTTGTAATTCATAAAATGTTCAGTTAAAGATCCATAAAAGAGATTGATTTTTCATTCTTTTAAAAATATGATTAAAAAAAATCACTTACATAGCAGATTAAGAAAATAAATTCATCTCACCAAGAAGCTGTTTCCTATTACTGAGCTTAATAACTTTTCGTTTCCAAATTACAAAATCGCAACTGGAGTTTGTTTCCTAGAATTAACACGAATTATTTTGGCAAGTTTGGACATATTTTAAGACAATCAGCTAGATCATAAGCCCGATCTCATGTCACCCCCATTGGATCCTAATCCACAACCCCAGGAACCTCTCCAAGCGCAGGAAGATGATAGCCAAGAAGACTCAGGAGAAAAGATGGATATGGAATTCCCAAAGAATGCTAGAGCTATGAAAGTAGGAAGGAAAACAAATAAAAGTAGAAGGGAAAAAGTGACCAATTAGGACAAAGAGATATGAACCCAACCAACACTAGAGGAAATTCTAAGAAAAGAAGGGAAAAAAGGTAGTCTCCTGGAATTGCAGAGGACTGGGTCAGAGGGAAAAAAAAGAAACCATAGGAAAGCTAATTCGAATATAAAAGCCCTTGTATCCTCCTAATCTAGGAGACAAAAATGCAAGGAGCTGAGGCTCTGCGAGAAATGAAGCAAATCTGGAAAATAAACAGGAGAGCACCGTTGAATGCTATCGGTGCATCCAGAGGGATCTGGATGTTGTGGAACACCCATCTCTACAGAGAAGAACAAATAATTGAATCTACTCACTGGATGTTGGTTAAACTAAAGCATTTTCAATCAATTAACATCTACCCTATTTGTAATGTTTATATGCCTAATAATTATTGGAAAAAAAGGGAGTGTTGGGATTCTTTAATGAAACTTAAAGAGCTAGGAGCACAAGACAACTGCATCATAGCAGGGGATTTCAATACAACCCTACATCAAGGGGAAAAAATGGAGGCACCACTGTAAGGGACCAATTTAGGGAACATTTGGAGGATCTCAGAACTAGATCCGTTTGATGTTCATCCCTCCAAAGGGAAATACACTTGGAGTAATTAGAGGCCAGGGGTGGGTCACATAGCTTCCAGACTTGATCGTTTTCTCAGCCATAGCCCTTGACTCTTTTTCCCACATTCCATCTCTTCCCAAATTATGTCTTGGGGCATTTCAGACCATTGCCCAATCATGGATGATTTTAGGGGCTAAATTTCACTCCTGGGCTTATTTTACAAGGTTTTTCCCAAAAGAAGATTGACTATTTGTTATCCACATTTTTGGTTATCGAGATGATGACATGATAATGACATGGTGATGGAAGATCTAACTCTTCTTTAAGATCATTTTCATGAAGAAAGTTACACTTATCAGCTTCTCAAAATCACACTTTTGAAGATAGTATGCAGGCTGCATATATATTGTCCTGCGGAAATACTTGATTTCCGCAGGCTGCATTCAGTCTGACTGCGAACTTTCCGCACTGTGTTAATGGTCAGGGTGTGGAAATGTTTCTAAAGAGAGAAAATGAATAAGTTCTCGATCCTTCTAGAAGGAATCTTCTAGAAGGATGAGTTGGAATTCGAATGGTTGGCAAATTAATGAGTCTCCAGATATCTTGGGATTACATTCTATCCAAGTAACTAAACAATCTTCTCCTATATATTGAAGAGATGATTCATGGAAATGGTTAGTA
>JZKD02S2391927.1:842143-864196 GCA_000966675.3 Picea glauca | reverse complement strand
TAGATTGATGTTATAACGTGACATACAAGACGACTAGGGTAGAGGATGTTTCAAGAGGAATGAGTAATACGCATGCGAATGAGGATGAGAGGCAGGGAACTGGTACATGTTCTTATGCTAGAGAGTGTTGAAGCATCAGGTTGAAGGAGATGATATCCATACCAGGGTTCATTATCGCAAGAGGGAAGTAGGTATGAGTCATTTTTTCATGATTGAGATTGGGGGTAATATAGCTCACAGGATGACGAATTTTTAGAGCACACTAGCAAATGTAAATCGTTCTTGCAAGACCCTGTAAACAATGAGAAAGGTTATTGGTTCAGATTTGGGGACCTTTGGTGTTTTTATTCTGACGGTTTTGTTTGTTGGTAGTGGTGTGGGGAGCTCTATCTCTGGTTTTTTCGAGATTGCGATGGCACACCTGAGGAATAGAGGTGGTAAAATTCGATGGGGTAGGAGGCATGCTAGGGAAGCCTCCACCTCCATAGGTCCTGTAGCCAACATGTGAGAAACAAGAGACACCTGGGATGTTGGAAACTACTTCATCAAATTGTTATCATAGGAGGAGAAGAGAGTCATAGAAGAGGTCAAAGTGTGGGTCTGGGAGCATAGGGAGGAATTTTCGGAAATATAGGAATTGGAGGAAGTCAAGGGATGGGTCGATGATCCATTCTACTCTAGGTACATGGACACCAAATACATAATAATTGCAGAAACCTATTGGATAGTGAAATCTATGGTTGGCCAAGCATTGCATCCGACAAGGAACGAGCAATCAAAGATACTCCATTCTCTTCGCATTATAGAAGGAATGTCTTAGTTATTTTGAAAACCCCAGTTTGGAATCAGGTTCAAAGTTTCTCCAACTACTCAGGAACCCAGAGAATAGATGGATAATTTAGTCTCTCTCAATAAACCTGGCTCTACTAGCTACCCAATTGACATCAAGGAAGAGAAAAAACAACCAGAGGATCCTCGTAGCTCCTATGACACCAAGCCAGACAAGGGGACACTTGTGATAAACACACCTGGTTAAGGGATTTGTGGTTCTTTGGTTTATGAGTTTTCTTTAATTTCATCCAAGTAAAATATATCCATTTTGCTAGTATATTATCTTGTGTTATTAGCTCAGTTGGTATGGGGGTTTCTTTTTACACCACAGATGGCAATTTTTATTTTTCTGGAAAAAAATTGTTAAGGGTGTACATTTTCATTTACTTTTGGTTTGATTATGGATAAATATGACTTGTGGTTAGGGTGTAGACCCGATTTCCAATTTTTGGCAGGTCCTCCCAACCTAACTATACAATTTTTGTGAATATAATAGATACTTGATGTTTTTAGATTAAAAAAAAAATACATTGCATGGATGATGTTTTTATACATGCATAATATAACCATAACTCATATTAACTATACACTCATATGCAATGTGACTACATCTATTATAGAATTGAAACATCTTTGTGCATTAGTTATTGGAATTGATTTGTTGGCCGAGTAGGAGTGTTTCTTTTAAGGAACGACCCTGTATATTTTCAACCATGTATATCGTAATGATTTTATATTTGTTTCTATATATTGTAGAGCTTGTCCTTTCCAGAAATTCATTCTTCATCCTATGAATCCCTTGATACGTTACGAGTTCCCAATTAGTTAAAGTATCTTCCACCACATATCAATTCTCTCCCCCCCCCATTTCTTTTTCCATCAGGGTCATACTTGTTTCTCCACTGACAAGCACCTTAAATGACCTTTCCTTTCATGATTTCTAGGATTCCATCCCCACCAATGGTCTTCCCACTTCTATCCTTTTCTGTGTGATCATGGATCACCATGTTGTGATACTCACAAAACCCTCATTGAAATGCTAGTTGTTACCATGCACCACCACTCATCATTCCCAGGATCACCATTGAATCGATACATAACTATTTTTCTCTATTGGACTCTACATTAATGAATGGTCCATATTACATTTATTGCATGATAACTACCTATGAGGCCTTATTTAATAATAGCTAATATAGTGGGCTTAGTACACATTACATTAAATGGCCACCAAACCTATACTATTATTAACTCTAATGGGCCCTTTGACCCTGATTACATCACTAAGGAGGATCCCACCATTCCACCCCCTTTAAGAAGCATTACCCTCAATGCGTGTACATATGATGTACATCCATAATCCAAGGTTCCATATACAAGTGCGACCATCAATGTTGAGAGTGAAGTAGTCTAAGAAATGTGTCCATAAGGGGCTCATTAATAAGCAAGGGTCCTATGTATGAGTGCTCCCCTCCATGATAAGAATGAAGTAATCAAATAAATGTGTCCATAAGCCTGGATCCTAGGTACTAGTGTTGCCTTGAACATTGAAAATGAAATCATCCAATAAATGAACACAAAAGCCCATGTCCCATGTATGGGTATACATGGTATATAGCCATTAGTGACACATGAAACTAATGAATGGATGAAGATTTTTCTAAAGATGCTCACCATGATTATATGGATCCATATAAATTTCCACCAAGATACAAGGACTATTAGGGTCCTACCTTAACCTCCCTACTTTAGGGTACTTAGGAGTTAGTCAATTAATGTCTACAACCATATTCTTTGAATAAGGCCTAGTATATAGTCAGTGGATAGCTATTTACTGTAAAAGGGTCCTGTTTATCAAATAAGACCCACTAGGTAGTTGGCACTCATTAATGATGGGACCACAAGTAATTAGAGTTTTTCCATATAGAATCTATTTATATAGGTAGAAGGATATAGAATTTTGGTCAAGAGTTGTTGTTGTAATTGGATCTTTTCTCATAAGAGGTCACCCTACCTTAAGATACCCATGAACATTTCTCTCTCTTTTGAGAAATATTTAATACAAGGGTTACATTCCATAGGGTTAATATAATTGTCTCTTATTTTGTTCTTCTACACATATATTTTTATATCTATCTCTTTGGTGATTCAATTTTAATAATTAAGGCTCACTACAAGTGGTATCAAATCTCTCTCTTGGGAAACAAGTGGAAGGATTTTTTCCTTTTTGTTATTTTCTCTCTATATATTTTTCAAGGGGAAAGATACGACGATAAAATTTATATCTATTTCAAATTTCTTTTGTGTAGAATGTAAAGAACCTAGTTCCATATCCAGGGGCCTCTAAAAAAACACCCAAGTTAAATAAAATGGTCCCAAATCGAGTTTGAAAAGTGAATATATCACTAATTAAAAGAAAATATTTTGGGGTTTATTCTGGTGACAATCACATGTCTTGAAAAGAAGATATATTTTGATAGAATACCTATATTTCCGCATACTAGTGACAATAGATGTAGAGTAGCTACAACATTTCATAATTGGGGTTATAATAGAGATCTCAATAAATATTAAGGGATATGTGATAAATTCAAATTTGTTGGCTCACAATGCTAATCACAAAGAAGCTCCATTGAAAAGTAAGCTAATTCTTCTTGGTTTTAGAAATGATATTCTTTAGGCAATAGACATGTTCTAGAATATTTAGATAACATAGAGATTTATCATTTAGTGGGTAAATTTGTGGTTTGGGAAGAATACACACAAAAATACATGTGAAGTAACTTTGTTGGACACCCTTGTAACCTTTGTTGGTACCCCTTCGAGTAGTACCATATTAGACAACACCTGTATATGGAAACTCTCTTTCATGTACCCTTGGGTATATAGGAATTCCCCTAGGTGTGCCTGAAATTGGCCTTACATAAAACTATACATCATCTTGTTGCTATAGTACACTATGAACGACACTTGGGGAGATCACTCTTTAGTACATAGGAATTGGGTAGTACAACTAAGGGCATGGTTTATCCTCCTTAGTTAGATCCCTGATAGATTGGACCGAGTACTAATATTGGAAACCCATGTGTATATCAAAGAGCTATAACACATGACACTCATTTTTCCTTAGGACCCCGCAAACCCTAGCCACTACATAATGGGTGGAAAACCTAAAAATACTCATTGTGTGTTGTTGATTACTTGGTACAACACCCTCGTAATCCTTTTGGGTGAAACTTGAGACCCATGGAATCCACTTAGAACTCTTAGGCACATGATCTACATTTTCAGGAAAACAAGCTAGAAAGCACAATAGAACAACTAACCTCCAATATGAAAAATATTGAAGATGACCTCTCATATTAAATTCAAGACAAAAAATGAAAACTTGATACATCTGGAGAAATAGAGAAAAACCTTGAGGCACTTTACAAGGGAAAAGTCCCTTAGTTGGACCTTCTAGTGTAGCCGAAATGGGATTACTCTTTCAACATGGGAGGGTATGGATTAGAGCCCCCCTTTAATGATCATCATAGCAACAAACCACTCTTTCAAGATAACAACTTGTGGCATCTCTGTCCAAAATTTGACATGAAAAAAGTTTGATGACTCTAATCTATATGGTTGGGTTACCTAAATGGATTACTACTTCTCTGTCCATGGAATTATTGATGACCTAATGAAACTCATGGTGGGAGTCTTATATTTAGATCTAGAATGTTGGCAATGGTGGAAATGTCATAAGAAATATTATGGAAGATACAATACTTGGAGATATTTTTTGAAGGCCATCTCTACTTATTTTCAATGAGACACTCACTATTTGGGATGACTGACAAAATTATACCAAATAGATAGAGTTGTAGACTTTATATTTTCCTTTAAGCAATTGGAAAACTATACATAGGGATTGTCTGATTCCTTTTTTTTTTTCAAATCTTTCAATAGTGGTCTCAAGGAGGAAATTTGAGCATAATTTATGATGTAGGACCCAAATACTTTGTTAGAGGCCCATGAGAGAGATAAATAAACTAAGATGGTGATAAATTCATAGAAAAAAAATACCCTCTTTCCCTTCTTTCACTTACCCTCCCTTGGAAATCACCACCAACCTGTTAACTATCGATGGGCTTGCAAAGTTTTACAATAGATGAGAATATCATCAAGAAAACTAAGACAAAATGATGAAGGAAAGGATGGAAGACACGATTCATGAGACTTTCAAAAGTGGAGGGAGAATTACAGAAGCCAAAAAGCATGACCAAGAACTCTTAGTGACCCTCATGAGTTATAAAGGCATTCTTGGGGATGCCTTCCTCTTTCATACGTATTCGGTGGTAGCTAGAATGGAGATCAAGTTTGGTAAAGTATTGTTCACCACTCAATTCATCCAATAGGTCATCAATGGCATGAATAGGAAATTTGTCTTTGATGGTGAGTTTGTTGAGGGCATGAAAATCGGGACACATGCACCAATATATTTGTTTCTTGAGTACCATGACAACAAGAGAATAATAGGGGTTAGTACTAGGACATATAACACCCGCTTTGAGAAATTATTGAACAATTTTCTCAATTTCATTCTTTTGGGGAAATGGATGACAATAAGGGAGAAAAATGGGAGGAAGACTACCTGGTATGAGAGGAATGGAATGATCATGGATGCCATGGGAAGGGGGAAGTCCATGGTGAGTGGTAAAAACAACCTTATGCCAGGAGAGTATAGATTGGAGGTTGGGATGCACGAAGGGTGTCTCAACGGATTGAATGGAATGGAGTTGGGGAATAATACCAAAATGACCCTTTTTGAGGAGCTTTTCCATTCGATGGGACCTAATGATCTCAGGGGATCCTATTGTGATGCCTTGGAACTCATACAGTTGTCCCTCCTATTGGAATTGCATGGTGAATTCCTTAAAATCCATGAGAATGGTGCCGAGAGTGCGCAACCATTCTGCACCGAGCACAATGTTAATAGAAAACATATGATATTTCAAGTGGTACTGACCAATTTGGAGGTGTAAATTTTCACAATGTCCCCCACATTTCATGGAACTGACATTGTCAATCACGGTTTGAAAATTATTGGCTACACATATATAACAATTTATTTTTTGGGCAATGCGGCGATGAATAAAATTATGGGTGTTTCCACTATCAACTAGGATGATGAATTTCCAATGATTAATGTAACCAATTAACTCGAGGGCTTTGGGAGAAGAGAAGCTAATGAGGGAATTTAGTGAAATCACCAGTTCAACTTCCGATAGATTAGAGGGTAGGGCAAGATCAACTGGTTGGGATAGCTTGTCCACAAGAGAAACATCTGCCTCCTCTTCAAGATCATCCTCAAAAATGGCCATAAAAAGTTTTTGTTTCTTACACTTGTTCCCTGTAAAATATTTGTCATCACAGTTATATAAAAGACCCTTTAGTTGGTGTTCAACCATTTTTTCCTAGGTTAATTTATGGATGTTGAGGGGGAGTGGAAGGAGGGAGATATTGGTGGGTTTAGGGTGAGGAATATAGGAGGGTTTTATGGTTTGGGAGGAGACAATTTGTTGCACTTACTTGGCTCGTTTAGTAGCTTGCAACCAAGTTTGGGGGTGAGCCATTAGGATGTGGGAATGAATTTAATCCTTTAGGCCACTGAGAAAGCATTCCTGAAAGAAGGCATATGACATGACCTCTATTATGAAATCCAAGTGCTCAAAAGAAGTGATAAAGTCTTCCATTATGCTATACTATTTCAACTTGGTCAAATGGCCTAAATGGTGGGTTTTGGTGTCAAAGCATTCATAAAGATCTGCAACAAATTATGTTCAAGCAACATGCCTTTGGCATGGATTTCTATGCCATTGCAACCATTTCCATCATTCTGGATCAAGATAGAGGATATCGTAATGAAGTTTTTCAAACTCATCAATATTTCCATGAAAGGATAAATAATGGTCCATTTGATTGATAGAACCCATGGGATATGAGCCATCAAATTTGTTCACCTCAATTTTGAGAAGGTGCAGGTCACGATGAAGGTGATTGGAATGAGGGCCTTGGAAATGGGAAGAGTTGGTGTCTTCACGATATGATGGTTGTTCATAAGAGGTAGGGTTTAGGGAGTGGCTCATCAATTGGTCAAGTGTGTCTTTGATGTCTTTGTGGGTGGCACATTGGTCTTGGAGGGTCTAAACGAAGGAATTGATCTTGATAATGTTGGAATTGAGGGTCTTTATGTCCTCCTTGTTCTGGGTGGTGTCGGAAATCAAGGCATTGAGTTCTTGGTTGCAGGTGTTTTCCATTTGGGCAGAGGAAAAAATAGGCAGGTAGGGCCACACAGAAAAATAAAGTTATAAGGGGAGGGGTATCATGACGGTCGGGGCAAAGAGAGGAATCAAATGGGATAGGTGGAAAATAAGGGTGTCGGGAAGGGTTGGTGGGACCATAGAAAAAAATGATTTCAAGTGATAAGTACCATGATGATCAGAACAAAAAGGGGAATCCAATGGCATAGGTCCCAAATAAGGGTGTTGGGAAGGGGGTCGGGTCCATGGAAAAAAGGGCTTAAAAATGATAGGGACGATGACAATTAGGGAGAAGAGAGGAATCCAATGAGATAAGTCCTAAATAAGGATGTCAGCGGGACCATTGTACTCTCTTTTATTTACTCCTGTAGAGTTATACTTCGACCTGAAGAATACTACACTGATAAATTTCCCAAATTGTTAACAAGAAAAAATGTATAGGAATTTCACAAACAAAATGTAGGAGCTAGGGTTACATGGAAATTGTATGAATTCAAGACATAGAAGGTTCCACGCAACATTGAAACATTGCATATAAGAGAAAATGAAGAAACATTTCATATAGACTCAAATGGAAATAAAATTTCATATATGTGTGGAGTGGAAACATAACATCTTAGAATCTATGCATATTTTTTAAGTGTGAAAGTATATGCACAATATGTTCCAAGTCAAGACTCAAGTGTATACGTGGGTATTGAATTGAAACGCGTTGAAAATTTGGGTGCAAATTTGATAATTTTCCGCAAAGAGTGACCTTTATTTCGAGGAAGTTTAAATTGTTTTATTTTCTCCTCGTTCAACTTGACTCTTTTCTATTTTGGAAGGTACGATAGGCCCGCACAATGCTACATAGCTATCTACACAAATTTGAGGCCTTGTCCAGTCGTAACTAGCGATCTTGTTGGGTGTGAGAATAATTTTTGTAATTAAATCTCATTAAGCATCATGTTGAACAATGTAATAAATGATATGCATGATCAAGATTGGAAATATCAAAATAATGATTAGATAGGGAGCTTGATCAAGACTGACCTTGTCAATTGAACTTTGTCTATATAGAGGCATAGTCATGTATTGGATAGGTTAGTTTTGATCAAGATTGACCTTTCCAATTGAACTTTGGCTATATAGAGGCCTAGTCATGTATTGGATAGGTTATCTATTATCATTTTATAAATGTATTCTATCAATTGTATCATTGTGCCCTTGTTCCTATGAAAATATAATTGAGTTCTACCTTTCGACAGTGGGTTTTTCTCCCAGCTACTCATATTTTTTCCCACTTAAATCCTAGTGTATTACCATGTGCATGTTTAGGTTGCTTATAATAGCTCATTGCTGTTATTTTGTTTTAGTGGTAGTGTTATTGATTTTACTATTAGTTAAGTATAATTTATGGAAAATTTTGTGATTGTTTAATATGTTTGTGTTGTTGATAGTCAAATCACTTGGTTAGAAAGGTATATTGTTGATCTCTTACAAGTTGAGACCTTTTATAACCTAACATTTAAGGGTCATTCCTAGCAAACTCACAAATCTTGCACAATGAGGAAATGTCAATGGCAAATCTTGAACAATGTTTTGCTAAGGAAATCCTAGAAGGAACCACATTGGATGTTCTAGGGAACCAAAGAGGAAACTCAGAATGCATGCTACTACTAGTAACTAAGAGGAGAACAAGAAAGATCATGCACTCATACTATGAACATGATCAAGGGTTAAAGAATGAAGTCACATGCGAGAAAAATATTGGGTATGAGATAAACCATGAAGTCAAGTGTGAAACCAAGAAGGATTCGACTATGAGGTCTACAAAAATATCAAAAGGGATAAGGCCCTTCATGTTCAAACAATAATTTTTTATCTCTACAAAGATCTAATCATAGTAAACAATAAGATAACTTGTCACAAGAAACATGTTTGTTGAACGTGTGAAGGTTAACCACTTTCAATGGCATCATTAGTGCAATAAAAGACTTACTCACCCTTGTTAGCAACTAGGAATGGGAGAAAGTGGATGGACCTTTGTTACACCTCAAAATTACTCACTTCAATAGTGTCGCAAGTGTCATCATTACAAGTGTTGTAAGTGTCACATATTGTTTGCAAGTGTCGCATCTTGAACACAAGTGTCGCAATAATCATACTGTCATACTGCCTATGTCGTCTTTCTAACGACATTGTAAGGACACTAAGACACCTCAAAGACTAGTTTTGAACAAGGAAAATCAATTGATAGAAGAGTACAAACCTTGTGCCACTGGAAAAGCCACTAAAAAATCAATTTTGGGAAGGAGCGCTCCCCTCCTACTGATAGGGAGTGTTGGTGCTCTGTACTCCCTTATAGAGGAGCATTCCAGTGCTCTGTGCCCCTTTTGAGGGAGTGCTGCCCCTTTTTTCGAGAGAAATTTGGTTTGTTGGAGGAAATCAGGGGACAATCCCATCAATATCTGAAGGTCATTGGGTTCAAATCTTGGGTCAAGGCATGTTCTTAGGGGAGATCGAAAACTAAAGGAGAGGAATCCTCAACTTATCCCAAAGATCTCTCAAGTGGTTAGGCCTCTCCAAGCCTATATAAAGAGGCCTCCTCATGGTAGAAAGGGTGTGTGGAGATTGAGAATTACACCAAACTTATGATCCCATAAGTGAGATGTCATCAAAGAAATCAATGTAGATTACTTGAGCAAAGGGGTTGGACAAGGAGAACTGGAAGAAGCTTCTGCACTTTCATCAAAGGATTGTAAGTACTTTTACTTGTTCTTATCAATATATCAATGCTTAGCTTGTTTCTTTCAAACTTATGTTTGTTCCACATGAGTTTGTCTTCAGTAGATAGATCTATATTTGAGCTAATATTAGTAGAATAGGAAGTCCATTGTATATTTGTTTGTTTCGCAAGACCTATCAAGGAGCTCAGGATTGAGGCTCAGCTTGGAATTTGCGAGGACAAACATCGTTAACAAGGTACACACCTTTCTTCTTCCTCTTCGTATGTTATCTTAATTAGATCTAAAAGGATGTCAGTGTCCATGTTAAGAACTTTTTTGTCTTGGCCTTAGGAGTCTGGAGACCAAGAGGTAATCCGCTTGTCCGCAGGAGGATTCACCTGTAACAACCTTCCATCCTATGGATAACATTCTAGTGTACCTTATAGGGTGCAACACTAAAGTGGCATATATGAATTGAGGAGAAACAAACCTTCCACATATTGGAGGACATCGTAGAGTGGTTCAAGGATACATATGGATACTAATATATACAAGCATAGTTGGAATAACTATTGATTCAATCCCAAGAACTAGGAACAAATTTTGTTATGATCCTTAACCATTGAACTTGAATCAAAAGAATTATATTATAAATTCTCACACTTCATTTATCAAAATACCCTTAAGGTACGGGAACACCATAAAATGGTCCTTTTATGTAAGGAATCCACTAATGTTCACTTGCCTCTTAAGGTAGGGTGATCTCTCAATGACCTAAGCTCCAATAAAAAATAGTTTAATACATTCTCTATGAGGAGTAACCTATCATTGTTTATAGCTACATATGAAACCCTAATCATAACCACCTCCTAACTATATAGTGGACCTTCATTAATCATGCCACATTATATTTAATCCATGGTAATGAACTAGTGGGCATTATTTAATAATAATAATAAACATAGTGGACCTAGTCCACTTTACATACCATAACTTCAATATTATTACTCTAGTGGGCCCTTATCCCTCCCACAATTACACCCATAGGTAGGATCTCAAAAATCCATCTCCCTTCAAAAATCTAGTGGGCCCTTATCCCTCCCACAATTACACCCATAGGTAGGATCTCAAAAATCCATCTCCCTTCAAAAATCATTTCCCTCAATGCTTATAGTGAGGATGTACAACAATAAACCAAGGTCCCATGTATGGGTGTCCATAAACCTAGGTGACATGTATGAGTGTTAATATCCATGCTGAAGTATTCAATGTACAATGTGCAATTACTAATTGTAATGATAAAGTAATCGAAGGAGCTTGTCCATAAACCTAGGTCCCATTTCCATATGCTCATGTTGATTCCAAATTGATGATCCCTGATCTTGATGAATGATGGAGTATTTTTCTCCAAATTCCCACTGCAACCACATGGGTCCAAATAAATAAAACCATCCATGCCGAAGAGAGCATTTATATAGTTGTAAAAAATAGGTTGTGGATTTGGAAGGAAAACTACCACTGAATAATATGTAAACTAAAAAATGGTAGTTATAACTAACTCATGTCTTACCTCAATGGCATTCTCTTCATATAATGGAGTACAATCATGAAAGAGAAGGTTTCCAGACAATTGGTTTAGATTGATGGAAAGTTGGTTTGGATAGTTGGTTGTCATTGATTTCAACCCTTAGAGAGTGATATTGTAGATTGATGTCAACCCTTAGAGATTGATGTCAACCCTTGGAGAAGTCCGATAGCAAATTCTGGTATTCCAAAAGGTGTGGTTATGGAACTTGAGTTTGTTTGAGGAATTAAGACATGAAGATCAATGATGTTGCAGGTGAGACTATTATAGATGGATAATATGCATCATACCATTTTTAGTGATATGTGGTACGTCATGTGGCTCCTCACGGTTAGTGAGATATGACCTTGAGAAGTTGGAGAACCCTCTAGAGTATTCTAGAAGCATCTAAGAAGGTCGGCAAGAACTCAATTATTATAGAAGCTTCTAGAAACTCATCAAGAAGATTCCTAGTCAAAGTTGTTGCAAGGAGAAATTAATTAAATAATAAAGTGGTTATAACAATAAATTAATTATGGGTAAAGTAGTTGTAAGAAGAAGGTTGAATAGTCAAAGTGGTTGAATAAGAAATTAATTAATTATGGATAAAGTAGATGCAACCAAGTACTTATGATTTAATTAATCACGGAAAAGTTAGTTGCAACAAGAAAGTGGATTAGCATTAGATTGAGGAGAAGGGGTAAAACGGTTACAAGTTGTCCCTAAAGGAAGTTACTTGGGAAGTATAAATAAGATATAAAGAGACTCCCATTAGCACCTATTGATTATATTGAATATCTATAAGTGACTGAGGTAACCAAGGAGATTTTGAGGCGAATTTCAGAGGGAATGTGAAGTAAAGAAGGCCAAAAATACAAGGGAGGATGAAGTATTTTAATGATGTGTTCTAAGGTTATTGGCAGAGGTTGTTGGTACATGTTGACAGTGACAACAGTTGATTCAATGACAGTGACAAGTTGTCTATATTTATCATTTATATTTCAGGGTGGTAGGATGGGGCAAAGATAGGTGGTTGGAGTCAGAGAACCAGGGAGTTGGAGCTTCCTTCAGGTTGGAGCCTCCTTTTGGTTGGAGCCAGAGAATTGGGTGGTTGTAGCCACCTTCCAGTTGGATCTAGAGAAAACAAGGGGTTGGATCCAGATAATTGGAAGTTGGTGCTTCCTTGAATGTAATTCTTAAAGACATATAAGAAAAATATTCTATGGTTTTCTCCCGCATTGGGTTTCCATGTAAAATACTAGTGTAATGTGCATTGTGTGGATGTGTCTATTATTGTTTATTTTTCACTGATGGATGTTAATGTTAAATGATGCAATAACATATTAATGATGAACTGATGAATATTGTTGAATAAGTTAAAGGAATATAAACTGTGTTTAAAAGTGTATAAATTGTTCATTACTGATTCACCCCCCCGCCCCCCTTGCCCCCCCTCAACAATTCAACAAAGGTAGAATTAGTTTTTTTTTCCATAAGTGACAACTTTCCATATACCATTCCTCACAATCCTTCTCTAAATCATACCAACCATAACATATGTCACTTATATACTCCTCTTGAATATCACTCCAAATTTCCATCCTTTGGTTTGTTTCATAACCTTCCTCTATTTTTTATATTTGGTCACAATATACACACTCCTTTAGGGGGTGAAAATTCATTTTATTTGAGTAACCTTTGTCCGATATGCTCTTCATAATCTATAGCAGGTTCAAGAAAATGTGTAGGAGAGAATTCTTCCACATATTTTGTATCTTCCATCCAATTTGCATATAACACTAAATATTCCTCAATGATAAAGGCTAATATATCCATGTAAGAGGTGATAACCTATTATAAGTATGTGATCTAGGTTTTGATGTGAACATTTTGAAATAACCAAAACCCATCAATATTGATTGAAATTTCTATTATGACCACAAGTATGAAGTGGAACAACCATTCCACATCTATTAGCACTAGTTTGGCATAAATGTGGGAACTCTATCAAAATATATTTTCTTTGTAATATGTGCAACCATCATTGAAAAACCTCAAAATAATTAATTATAAATCAATCGTGTCTTCACTTTATAGACTTTGATTTGGACGCTTCTTTTTTTGAACTTGGGGATATAGTGGTCCATTGAGGGAAACATAGTGTACTATTGTGACACATTACATTTTGATTATTAAGAAAATTAAAAAATAATTGCTAATTCAATTGAATTGTTGCTTAGTGTAGGGAAACAACCCACATATAAGAAACAACTTCTAGGTGAGTTGAATTTCTTTTTATTTATAATGTAATTGATTTATCATATTTTCAAAAAATGAAAAATCAATATTTTCTTTATCGATACAAAAGAAAAAATATTTTTAAAAAATTATATAATTAAAAATAATTAATTCTAACATAAAGAAATAAAATACTTTAAAAAATTTATTTATTTATATAAATAAAGATAATTAATACTCACATTTTATGAATTATAAATTTTACTCATATAATGCTATTAAATTTTTTAATTAATGTTAAAATTTAATCCTACATAGTTGAGTCTCCTTAAGAATTATATTTATCTTTTGTGAACTTTTAAAATATTATAATAGTTCAATTCCCAAAATCCATCTCTAGAGACATATTGCAATAACAAAAAGCTTGAAACAAAAATAGTAAAAATGAGAAAACTTAAGAAGGAAGGACATAAGGGAAATTATATGTGGCTCTATTTCTATGAATCATATTTATTTTAAAGTTTAATATTTAACATTTTGAGTCTTACAAAACTAAGATAAAGATTAGTTATTTAACTTTGACCTTTTGTTTAGAAAACTTGCTTACACAAAATTTCATCAAATAATAATGTAAACATTCAACTTAGTAAAAATGAACTTCCACTTTCTTCAAATCCTCTATCTTCTCATATTCAAATTCATTTGTCATTTTACTTATCTAATCCTTTTTCCATTTTACTTGTTAAATCCACCAATGGTTCTAGACACTTTAACGTTGGTTCATGATTCATTTCTTGAATTTAATAAATTGTGTTATAACATCACCTTTTTCTAGTTCTATTTTTTCTCTTCATGTTCGACTTCTGAATAACTATCATTTAGCTATCCACTCTATTATCTTTTTTCTAGTTCTTCAATTATTCTTCTCAATATTACATCTGTCTATTTAGGAGTTAGTTGTAGGATACATAACTTTCTTTGATATATAAAATTATCAATCACCAATTATCCCCAAGGCCTTAACTTTCTTTGATACATAAAATAATGCAACGGGGAAGGCAGTGGATCCAAATTCAAGCCTTGTTGGTTTGAATTTGTACTACATAGTGATTTACAACAAAGAAATAAAGGACAAAATACCATTCATACACAAGTCTATAGAATATAAGATACAATGCAAAATACTTAGAAATGTATATTCATTCTCATTAGTCACTCGCATATCCATCATATATTCTTTGACTATGTCATAGGCTTTCAATTCCTTTCAACGTCCTATATTCAACCTACTTATTTCTATAGATATTACACCCTTGATGTGTTACTCCTTTGCACATTGCTTTCTTTCTTGAATTTCTTCTCTTTCTACCAAAATTTGCATCTTTCATAACATTCTTTAATTCGGGGGTTGATTTTAAGGTTTTTGTTAGCAAAATTAAGAGGTTTTAAGGCCATGGCTTCAAAAGGTTGTAAATTTAACCCCAAAACAAAGGTTGGGGGTTGATTTTGGTGTTTCCGATTAAAAATATGAGCTTTTAGGGATATAATTCTCCTTAGGGATATAATTATCCTTTTGAGATTACATTTCTAATAAGATTGCTAACTATGTTAGTAGTGCAAGAGGATGATAGTGATGAAAGATATTTTAAGATAGCAATGTCTTACCTTTTTGGGGGATCAAATATCCCATGTGTTGCTACAATAATGAATTCAAACAAACTAGTTTCTAACAACATTTGTTTAGTGGTTTCCCATCTTCATTATTGATGTTGCAATATTTAAACATGAGCGTAGTAATAAAGTGAAGAAGGAGAGATAATAGTTTACATGTGACAACACATATGTCAACCAAAACCAATTCACACTAATCGATGTACACTAGCACAAATTAAGGAGTTATTTCTTATTGAATGTCATGATCAAAGGATTAGTAAACAATGACTTCTAGGCCAAAGAATCAATGATATATTATTAGTGAAAACAATTTACGACATGGAAGTTTTATGGTGATGGTCTCCCTTTTTTCTCACCCCCACATGGAAATGGTTCATCTGTACCACCACATAGAACATAAAAACATATTTACTAACATTTTATGAATTGGAAATTTTGTTCCTATAATGGTTGTTGGGTATGTGTTACATTCTTTGCAAAATTGATCCCATGTACTGTACATTAATATGGGAGAAAAGAGGGTCTGGGGGGTTCTTATCACCCCCTATCCAGGAGGGTTGCAAGGGTTCGGGGGTGTGATCCCTATAGAAATAAAATTTTTGATTGTTTTTAGTGGTTTTGTGCACCCGTTTTTGGCAGTTTTTTGGCACATGGTTTCTTCTAATGGTTTTCTAATTTCAGTTAAGGAATTAGGGCTATTAACTAATCTGAGTCAATGGATTAAGGGTTTGGATGCGGCAGGATCCTATATGTATATTGTATTGTAAACAATGAATAACACAATTAATAAAATATTAGAGGTGTGACTCTAAACATGTTGCTAGTTTTCTTGGTTTGGGTTTCCACGGTAAAATCTCTATGTAATGTGTGTGTGTGTTCCATTTGTATCTTTTCCATTTTATTAAGAATATATTCACAGTAATTGATTGTACACGGTTTTAATATACATTTGGTATCAGATTAATTATTTTCTTTATGGGGACACCTTTGTTGCTAAGGGTTTGGCTCAGATATATGATAAGCCTTACCATAGTGGGAGATATGTGGTATTGATTCTTTAGGTTAAAAGAAATGGTGAGCAGTTCGAAAATAGAGATCGAGAAATTTAAAGGGAAAAGTTTTGAATTTTGGAAACTCAATATGGAATATTTGTTGGTATACAAATATCAGTGGATCACGGTGGATCCAGGTACTGCACCTATAGGAACTTTAGCAGAAGACTGGAAAAAGTTGGATCAAAAGGCGAAGAGCACAATCTGGTTGTGTCTCTCAAATTCAGTATTAATAAATGTGTTAGGGGAAGTTATGAACACATAATAATGGGATAAGTTAGAGACTATGTATCAATCAAAGTCCCTGGTAAACAAACAATTCCTATAGAAGAAGTTGTACAACCCAAGGATGAAAGATGGAGATTCAATGATAGAGAATTTTAATGCCTTCAATACAGTAGTAAGTCAATTATTATATGTTGATATTAATATTTTTAATGAAGAAAAATGTATTAGTTTATTGTGACATTTACCAGAGTCATGGGATAGTTTCGTTGTGGCCATAAGTAATAATACAACTACTTTAAGTTTAGATGACATGGTCTCATCCTTATTTTCAGAGGAGATGAGGTGGAAGAACATGGAAGGACAAAGAACAAACGCATTATTTGCAAGAGGATGCTCCCAGGAAAGAAATATATATAATTCCTTAAGTGGGAGATCTAAATATAAGGGTAGATATAAATCTCCTGGAAAGTTTGTAATGGTTTTTTGGAGATGTGGAAAGAAGGGCACTACAAGAAGTAATGTAGATCCAAAAGTGTTGAGAGAGGGAAGGAGTTTGAACATTCTCCTTCTACATAAGAAAAAACCTCCTTGAAAGAAGGAGGGGATGTGTAATTGGATTCATCAAGAACACATGCATATCATAAGGCATGACTAGTTGACTCAGGCACATCCTTTCATATGACTCCCCTCAAGGAGTGGTTCTATGAATATGAAAGGTACGATGGAGGTGATTTTTTCCTAGGTGATGACTCGATAGCCAAAATCATAGGATGAGGAAAATTCAAGTTGAAGCTCATGGATGGAAGCATTAGAAAACTGTCTGGTGTTTTTCACATCCCGGGATTGTCCATAAATTTGATTTTTGTAAGAAAAATGGATGATGCAGGGGTAAAAATAATGTTTGAGAAAGAAACTTGTAGGATGGTTCGAGGAGCACTGGTGTTGCTGAAGGGATTTCATATTGGAAATATGTATAAGTTGAAAGGAAAAAATATTAGTAATGGGTGTGATAATTTCATTTTTCTTCATATTGGATCTAAAGAAGAAAAAAATCCTATAGTCTCTAGAGAAAAGACTATGTTGTGGCATCAAATACTGGGGCATATTGGAGAGAAGAGCCTTCGACTACTACACTATAAAGTTATGGTGAAGGTATGTATAACTTATCTTTGGATTTTGATTTATGTGAACATTGTTTTATGGGAAGTAGAATCAGGTAAGATTCCCCTCTAGTGCAACAAGGGTAGAGGGAATTTTACAATTGGTAGACAGTGATGTGTTTGGACCTATGTCGGTTCCATCACTGAGAAAATATGTGTAATAGGTCTCATTTATAGATGACTTCTCTAGGAATACATGGACATATTTCCTTATGAATAAATCATAATTCTTTGATAGGCTTAAAGAGTTTAAGGATCTTGTGGAGAATCAAATAGAGAAAAGAATTAAGGTGTTGAGGTTGGATAATGGTGGAGATTTCTATGGAAGTGAATTCAAATAATTCTGTAAGAAGTGTAGTATATAAAGGAAGAAGACTGCTCCATATACACCTCAGGAAAATGCAGTTTTAGAAAGGATGAAGAGGATGCTGATGGAAAATAAAGGTGCATGGTTAGTGGTATTGGGTTAGGACATGAATTTTGGGCTGAGGCAATGGGTATTGAATGTTACCTAGTCAATAAATAACCCTCATAAACACTGGATGAAAAGACTCCACGTGAGGTATGGACTGGTAAGAAACCCTCTCTCACACATCTTAGGGTACTTGGCTGTGAGGCCTATGTTCACGTTGCAAAGTAAAACATGAGTAATCTAGACAAAAAGTTTGAAAAGTATATCTTTATTGGGTATAAATATGGTTTGAAAGGTTATAAGATTTAGAACCCATAAACTAAGAAGATAGGGTATAGCCGATATGTGGTATTTAGAGAAATCAAATATGGTGTCAAATAGGAATTCCGACCAAGGAAGGAACTACCAGAGAAAATAGATTTTGAGTTGAAGAATGATGAATCATACTCTATAGAAGAACATGAATCAAAAGAAGAATATCATCATACTCTAGTATTGAGGAGATTAGTTAGGGAAATAATACAACCCAAAAGGTATACTCCACTTGATTTCCATTAAAAGTTTGCATTGTCTATTACTAATGATGACCCTAGAACTATTAGGGAGGTATTGGATTCCGAGGATGGGAAAATCTAGAAAAAGGCCATGGTAGAAGAAATGGAAACCTTGGATAAGAATGAGGCTCAATATCTAGTGGATTTTTTGACTGGAAGAAATCCCATTGGCGGAAAATGGGTGCTTAAAAAGAATTTGAATGAAGAAGGCAAAGTGGAGAAATACAAAGCTCGGTTAGTAGAAAAAGGTTATTCCTAGGTTAAGGGAATTTACTTTAGTGATATTTTTTTCTCTTGTTTCCAGGTTAACTTTTATTAAATTTCTTTTTTTTGTTGCTACTGTGTTTTATTTTGAGGTAGAACATATGGATGTGAAGACAGCATTCCTACATGGGGATATGGAAGAAAAATTCTACATGAAGTAGCCAGAAGGATTTTCTATGAAAGGAAAGGAGGAGTTGGTATGCAAGATGAAAAATTCCATGTATGGATTAAAGAAATCATCAAGGAATTGGTATAAAATTTTTGATACTTATATGTTGGGACTTGGCTTCACAAGGAGCAAAGAAGATCATTGTGTGCATTTCAAATTAATTAGTGATCATGTTTTTTATTTAGTATTGTATATAGATGAAATGTTTTTGATAGGAAACACCAAGCAGATTATCCAATATGTGAAAACTCAATTGTCCTCTAAATTTGACATGAAGGATCTTGGTGCTACAAATTTCATTTTGGGCATGGAAATTAAAAGAGATCAGGAAAATAGGAAAATATATTTATATCAAAGGAAATATGTCAATACAATATTGCAGAGGTTTAATATTAGTGTAAACATTTTGTTGGCTAGTCTGAAGATATCATCGAGGTATATATTGGTTTGGAGAATAACCCCAAGATTATTAACATAGGAAAAAATATTTCTCCTAATGAAAAAGAAGATATCATACAACTCATTCAAGAATATAAGGATGTTTTTTCTTGGTCGTATGATGATTTGAAGGTTTTCAAGGGAGATGTCATCCAACCCACCATTCCTTTGAAGGAGGGGGCATAAACTGTTATACACAAGCTATGAAACATGAATCCCAAGTTATCCCCCTTAGTCCAAAATGAATTGCAAAAAAATGGTTGATGTTGGGATTATATACCCCATTAGGAATTCCTCTTGGATATCCAACCCCGTGATAGTTCAAAAGAAGTCTGGTGAGACACTATTATCTATTGAATTTAGAAACCTAAATCAAGCATTCCTTAAAGATCACAAATACCCTTTCCTAAACATGGAAAATTTTCTACAAAGAGTCACTGGGGTTGGAATGCTATCTATGTTGGATGGTTTTTTAGGATACAATCAAGTATTGGTTTCTTAAGAACCAAATATCAATATAGCATAGAAAAACCTCAGAATATGTACTCAACGCCTTGAAAAGGAGATAATTTTAGATAATAAGCCTGTTTAAGGGGGAAACCTCCTTTTACCCCACATAAATGTTCAAGTACAAGATGATTCCAAATGAAATGTCTCCTTGGTTTATATAGGAGACTAGGAGGTATAAATACAACTAATGGAATAAAGCTAACATAAATAAAATAACATTACTAATGTAATATGCCCCAATTAAGGGGTAATGAGCCAATATTACGGCTTAACATTCCCCTTCCCTTGAGACAAATGTTGTCTGCAATGCTTGAGTAAGTTTGGATGCTTCTGTATAAAAGACTCATCTTCCCAAGTGGAATCTTCAGCCGATAGTTTCCTCCATTTAATGAGATACTCTGAAATGGATCTATTCCTCAGCTAGCGAATCCTTGTGTTAGTGATGGATTCAGGCTCCAATATGATTTTTCCTTCCTCGTCAAGTTCTGGGAATATAGTTTGAACTGGGATCTTGTCACCTATAACCTTCTTTAAGCATGAAACATGGAAAACTGGGTGTACTCGTGAAGATGCAGGCAAATCCAATTTGTATGCCACAATACCAATATTTTGCAACACCTTATAAGGGCCATAGTACTTTGGTGATAATTTATTATCCTTCTTGGCTTGCTTGAGAGACATCTGTTTGTATGGTTGTAGTCTTAAAAACACCTAATCCCTTACTTCAAAACTTCTTTCACTACGATGTTGATCTGCTTGTTGTTTCATGCGATTTTGTGCCATGGTCAGGTTGTCCTTTCATATTTGGATAACTTGTTGTTGATGCTTGATGTGATCTTCCACTGCTTGAACCTTAGATTTTTCTTTTAGAGAAGAAGTGATGGAAGGTGGGTGTTATCCATAGAGTTCCATAAAGGGTGTCATTTTTGTTGTAGTATGAAAGGAAGTGTTATACCACCATTCTGCCAAGGGTAACCATTTGAACCATTATGTTTGTTTATCAGAGAGAAAGCAATAAAGGTAGCCTTCCACACATTTGTTCACTATCTCGGTTTGTCCATTAGATTGAGGATGATAGGATGAGCTATGAGCCAATTGAGTACCCAAACAAGAAAATAATTTTGTCCAAAAATGTCCAGTGAAGATGGGATCTCTGTCACTTACAATAATATTTGGGCTGCCATGTAGCTTTTGAACTGTCTCCATGAATGCGGTGGCAGCTGCACTAGCTTTGAAGGGATGAGAGAGTGAAAAAAGTGTGTGTACTTGGTCAGTCTATCAACAATCACCATGATGACACTCTTTCCTTAAAACTTCGGTAACCCTGTGATGAAATCCATCGAAACCTCCTCCCAGTGTTGACTTGGGATGGATAATGGTTGTAAAAGACCTGGGGTCTTAATTGTTTCCATCTTATTTTGTTGGAAAACCAATCATTCTGCCACAAACCTTTGAACATTAGTTTTAAGGCCATCCCCAAAAAAATCCTTCTTGACTCTATGGTAGGTTTTCAAAAATCCTGAGTGCCTCCTACTGGAGAGGTGTGCAATTCCAATACTACCTTTTGTTTGATTTGGGAGTTCTTACATAAATATAAGCGATCTTTGTACCATAGTGAATCATTTTTCCATGTAAATGTATTTGATGCACTAGAATCCTACTGCAATCTTTGAATGAGAGTCCACACTTTTTCGTCATTCTTCCGTTCATCCTTTGCTTCTATTATCCAATCGGGTTGGATGATCAAGATAGCACAGAGAAAGGCCTCAACATCTTCAGCCTTTCTTGAGAGTGCATCTTCCACAACATTTTTCTTCCCCTTTTTATAGATGACTTCAAAATCATAACCCAATATCTTGGTTACCCATTTTTGTTGTTCTTCTGAAGATAGTCTTTGTTCCAAGAAGTATTTAAGACTATCATGATCTATTTTGACCTTGAAGTGC
>JZKD02S2391927.1:778095-825275 GCA_000966675.3 Picea glauca | reverse complement strand
AAGTGATGAGTGATTTGCGAGAACAAAGCCATTGATACCATACAAATTGATTGGGTTCTAAATATAAAGAAGAAATTCGTACCTTTTGTGTATGTGGCACATTATGTAGATCAAATAATTGCACCATCTGAGGTATCCATGTGATTGGGTCCTTGTCATCAAACTTCCTCATATTGATCTTAGGAACGTGGTTGGTCTTCAACCCAAAGTTGGAGTTTCTCCATTCTTGATTAACCTTCCTTGTGTCCTCATCATGAATTTCATGGGATACATTTTCACTTTTAGGTGTCCTCTCTATTAGGAATTTTTTCGATCCTTCCATGATCTCCCCTTTTAAACCATCCATCTTAGTATCCAACTTAGCTTCCATTGAATCCATCATCTCTTGTAGTTCATATTTGGTTACTGTCTTCTTTTTTAAATCATTTATGTCCCTAAGCATTTCTTCACCTTCATCAAGAGTCCAAGTAGTATTGTCTGGAGGCTTATTTGGTGTAGAAGTTCCCTTTTTTGGTGGCATATTGGCCAAGTATCACTTTAAACCTTGATTTTGAGGTGGTTCTGCTAGACAATCTTCATTTTATTGTATCTCCAAAATTTTGGCCCTTCTAAGTATGGACTTTTATTTTTTGTGGGTCTCTGATATTTCTTCTTTTCAATGCCACAAGTCTGATAAAAGTTGGATGTGCCAAGTGGAATTTACGGTAGATTCCCCACAACTTGTTGATTTTTGGCCTTTCCAAAAGATGTCACTTGTATAAATTTACCCACACAAAATAATTGATATAAAATTCTAAACCTTGTACCCGAAATACTACAGGCTGTCCACTATCCAATGCAGCTGGTCTCACTCAATTTGGATACTCTAGGAATAATTTATGATCGTTTTATCTGGAACACCTTCTTCAGACTAATCAATAGGACTAGTTAGATACCCTATCTTCCACAGGGTGTATATACAAAGTTAAAATGACCCAAAAGCTAAAATTGCTACCAAAGATACCTTACTAATTTCTGAGAATATCCTCCAGATTTTAGGGTCTGAAATGTTACAAAAAAACTTTAATAGCGAAAATTCCGCAATGAATCAATTCAAGATGATTCTAGAACCCTATATTACAAAGGCCATATCTTCGAAAGTATAAGGCTCCAGGAGATGAAATTTTAACCCAACGTACCTTGATTTGTCTGCTAAATACAACCAAGTTGTTCCTTCTGAATCATTGTAGAAAAAAATTTATAGCAAAAATTCCACTGTGTCTCAGATGTAGCAATGAAACCCCAAGACCTTGAGCTCTGATACCATATGTTAAGAACCAAATATCAATATAGCATAGTAAAATATCAGAATAAGTTCTCAATGCCTTGAAAAAGAGATAATATCAGATAATAATCCTCTTCAAGGGGGAAACCTCCTTTTACCCCACATAAATGTTCAAGTACAATATGATTCCAAATGAAAATGTCTCCTTGGTATATATAGGAGACTAGGAGGTATAATTACAAATAATGGAATAAAGCCAACATAAATAAAATAACATTACTAATGTAATATGATCCAATTAAGGGGTAATGAGACAATATTAGAGCTTAACATGGTTAAGGAAGAACACAAACTTAAGAAAAGTTTTACCACCCCATGGGGAACTTTCAAATTTCTAAGAATTCATTTTGGACTTTTGAATGTTGGATCAACCTTTCAAAGGGAAATGGACTTTGCTTTCCAACATGGAATAAGAAAAACAATTGAGATATATCAATATCACTTGAATATTGTATCTAAGGAAATAAATGCACATACTCATCCTCTGAGGAAAGATTTTGAACTATGTAGAAAATATGGAATTTCACTCAATCCTAAGAAGTCAATATTTGGTGTATCAAGGAAACTATTGGGACATATTGTTTCTAATAGTAGGAAATCATTAAGAAAATATTGTTTCTATTGGGACATATTGTTTCTAATTGGGACATATTGTTCCATTAAGAAAATCCCTTTCCCTAATAGTAGAAAATCATTGTAGTCATTTTTCGGTAAGATTAACTTCATAAGAAGATTCATCCCAAATTTTGTAGAGATAATGAAACCAATGAACACGTTGGTAAAGGAAGATGTTGTATTCAAATGGGATGATGGTAGAAAGAAATCCTTCAAATATATTAAGGAATCCATTATAGTAGCCTCAGTGCTAGTTATCCCTGATTATTCTTATGCTTTTATCATTTTCCCGTTTGCATCTGAAGATATAGTTATCGGTGTGTTGCTGCAAAAAATAAAGTATGATAATGAAAAAACTATTGATTTTATGAGGAAGACTCTCAAAGATGTTGAATTGGAGTACACCATCACTAAGAAACAAGTTTATTCCCTAGTTAAATCATTGAAACACTTCAGAAGTTATGTCGGGTACAACAAAGTTGTAGTCTATGTCCCATATCCAACTATTAAAGATGTGATAACTCAACAAGATGCCTTAGGACTAGGGGAAAATGAGTGTTGAATATTATATAATATGACCTTGACATTAAGCTAACTAAAATCATTAATGGGAAAGGATTGACTAAGTTGTTAACTAAAAGGAATGAGAAGGATTTGGAGTTCAAAGAAGGTGACCAAGTGAATGTGGTTTTGAATGAGTTATAAAATGATGAATGGTACTTGGATATTATTTACTACATGAAGAACTTATCATGTCCTGGCCACTTAGTTGATTAGAAGAGAAGAGCCTAGAGGATAAATGCCATGAGATATCGTTTCACCCAAGAAGGCCTTGGTTGGAGAAACATTGATGGGATAATCCTTAGATGTGTTAATAAATATGAAGCCAACAATTTACTAGAGGAATTCCATTCAAAATTATATTGGGGCCACTTTGCAACCCGAACCACGACACATAAAATCTTGAGGGAAGGTTACTATTGGCATACACTTTTTACATATACCCATTGACATGTTAGGTATTGCAAACCATGCTAATCCCTCTTAAGGAAACAAATATTTCTCACTCTACCTTTGAAACTAGTCATTATTGAAGTGCCTTTTCAACAATGGGGTCTAGATTTTATTGGGGAATTCAAGGAAAATTCTAGAAATGGATATTGATGGGTACTCACTTATACATATTATTTCAGTAGGTTGATTGAGGATATACCTACAAAAAAAGAAATTAAAGAAGTGATGATGAAATTCCTTGAAGATAGAATAATCACAAGATTTGGTGCCCTAGAAAAAATTACCACGAAAAATGCAAATGATTCTAGTTCCCTTTCCTTGGCAAATTTCCACTTCAAGTATGGAATAGAATTATCTCATTTTATAATTATTACCCACAAGGAAATGGACTAGATGAATCTAGTAAAACAAATCTCATCAATATCATTAAGAATACCATGGGTGAGTTTTAAAAGAACTAGGACATCAAGATCAAATATGCACTATGGCAGACTGTACTACAACTAAGACTTCTAATTGAAAGAGCCCTTTTGAATTAGTATATGGAACGGAAGAAAGATTGTGTGTTAACCTCCAAACTCCTATATCACATATTATGCAACATGTTAGAATAGATTAGGAGGCTTTGCAAGGGAGGATTTATCAACTTGTAGAATTAAATGAGTCTATAAGACTTGCTTTTGATCAAATGGCAAAAAATCAAGCTAAAATTAAAGGAGTGTTTGAGCATGAAGCAAGAGAAAGAGAATTTGAAGAAGAAAACATTGTGCTTGTGTGGGACATGAGAAAGGAGAAGCCATGTATTCATAATGATACAAATTGGATCACTATATTTTTTTTCATCTATCTCGATCCTTTCAGAGTGGAAAAATTGGAGGCATAATCTTGCAGGGCCATTTTAATGGAAGGTCCTAGTTTGGAAAATTAGGGTCTGGAACCTTCTAGGGCCATTTTGAGGCATCAAAAAACATTTTTTGGGGTTAAAACTTTACCAATGCAAAAGGATGCCTTAACACTATTCTACACATTGATTCCTTTCCAATGGTGCAAAAATTGCGTCAATCAGAGCTCGTATGAAAATGTTATGCCTCCCTCAAGTTGACCTACTGTGTTGACCACCATGGTCTGAGAGGATGCCATGTCATCCCCCATTACTCATGCATATGGGGATATACATGTATACAATTTCAAGAATATTCTAGAAGGTCCAAAACCCTATCACAATTGGGGGTTGAGGAAGTCAAAAAACCTACCCCTAGATTGATATTAGGCTATGTTAAATATCGGGCCACTAGGAGGAGAAGGGGTTCCATTCTTTTGCATTGTACATTGTTCCATAGTTGAGAAAAAAACATATGAGAGTGGTATTCTATGAGAATACCAAAGGAGGAAATATTATGTAGTCGCCATACATGCTACAATTCAAAGGCAACTCCACAGAGAGTGCCTCTTTCTTTGTACTTGCATCATTTCTATATTAGAGAAAAGAGAGCAGAGCAACCTCTCCTTATAGTTGGGTTTTCTCCCATATTAGGTTTCGCAAGTCATATCTTGTGTTTATTTTTGGATGGTGTGATTGCATTTTTCTGTTCTCTATTTTCTGCATTTTATTTATTTCATGCATACACATAAAATCAATAACTTAGTATTCTGAGATCTGAAGGAAAAATAACCGTAATAGTAAATATTTCAGTATTTTATTATATCTATTGCGACGAACTATTCCATTGGAATATCCACAAAAGTTTACAAATCACATATGAAGTTTGATATTCTATGGTTTGGACCTTTTATAATTGAAAGTAAGAATGGAGTTAATTCATTTTACTTAGCCATCGCGGATGGAGAGAAGTTGCCTTTACTTGTCAATGAATGACTTCTCAGGCTATATTTTCCAACCGACACTTGATTCTGACAACATGTGCTTAACTTAGTTTAGTTTAGTGCATGTTGTGTTTTTTATCACATATTACTTGTATTGTCTTATTTGCTTGCTTTCATTGATTGATTGGTCATATTTCATCTAGTGATAGTTGTAATTCTTCTTTATTATTACTTTTTATTTAAAAAAAAGAAGAGAAAAGGAAAATAAATTCATTTCATATTTTCTTTACTCTATTTTACTCTTTCATATACCAGGAGGATCATATCCCCCTACTCATATTTACTAATGGTTTTATGTTAGAATGTAGTAGGAATTTTTAGTCTAATGCATAGTGCAATTCTTGGAGATCTTGAGATTGTTGAGGTTCTCATGTGCTCTACGTTGAGCACATGTCCCCATGTTGGAGCCAGATGCTACCCCCTCACATCTAGGGGTAACTAGAGGAGGAATTTTTCTCCATGATCCACATTATAGACACTAGATACAATTATTTCAACATGGACTCTCTGTACACATTTTTCTACATATGCCTTCCATTACATGCTCATCTCAACTCACTCATATGACATTATGCATTTACACGCTCAAGTACATCATTTTGACATTTCATATCGAGTGATAATGTTAACATGGAAATGGTGATCATGGGGGTATTTGGACAATGAATCATGTTTCTTTGGAGTTATGGTTTTCTCCTTGTCTCACCTTGGTGGTAATTATTATTTTCTAGTCAAGTGTTGTCACCGTTGGAAATTGTTTTACTACTAGGGGGCCTTAATGGGGGTAACACATCCATATCCCTTACCATGAACAAAATTTTCCATTTATCTCCTATCCATTGTCCTTACTTTTGGTTTAGTTGTTACTTGTATCAAAAAAATGTCCGTGCTTCATAATCCTATGACAAGAAGGGGATTTAAATCCCAATGTTGATGCAACTCGATAAAAAAACAAAAAAGAGAAAAATTCCTAATTCAAAATTCAAGGCAAAGAAACAAACAAGAAAATGAAAAAAATAAAAAGAAAGAAACATGAGCTCTAACCCCTTTCTAAAAGGCCATCACCTCAAGTCCTATGCAATGAATGCATATCTCATGAAAGGAATTATAAAATCAAATGTGAAGAGCCAAAAAATGTTAAATCTATAAAGAAAAAGAAAAACATGGGTTTGGAAAGACACCGTGTTGAGGAAAGGGTACCTCATTGCCTAAGCACTCCCTCTACAAAGGCATTCATGATGATGACTATTATACATGGCCTTGCATTCCAATGCCATCCACCCCTTGAAGTAAACCCTAGATCCATACCAATACCATTACACATACTCGTTGATGGGTTCCTTGGGACATACCCCTTGGTCCAAGTATTGACACACCTAATGGGGGGTAATAATGACCCTCCCATACTTAGAATTGGAAAATTGTATAATTTTATAAGCTAATGCGAAGTTTGAAAATGATATTCTGTGATGGATTTTGCATCAACATGACTCACTTTATATGTTGTGTTTGAATTTTGTATCTTGCCTCCAATATTAATAATGCATCTTGAACCACATGATCCCCTCCTCGGATGATGATTGCACATACTTGCTTAACACTTGGATCCTTTGGAGGATATTGAGGGGATTATACTCCACATTCATGGAGGTTGTCCCAACCATTTGAGTGAGGTTGCTTGGGATCCGTAGGAGGACATTGGAGGTTTTGATCACATGGCTCCATCCATGAGATATCGTAATGTTGGGATATTTAGACACTTAAGAGTTAATTAAGATGAACTTGGTCTAATGTGTCATTAGGTAAAAGTGTGTTTCTTTAGTATGAATTAGTATGAATTTGTAGTTAGATAATATGGCGGTCACGATATGTTCCCGACATAAAGTGATTTGATGGTTCATATTCTCCTCGATATTAAAACCACATTGATCTATGGATTAACACTCGATTGGTCCATGATGTCTATTTAAATATCATAGAGGGTCATTTTCCAATGATATATTATGAGAAACTCTCTTGTAAATCTCTCTGTAATATTTTCTTTTGCATCAATAATTTTCTCCAAGTGGCCACATTGGTTGGGGTCGTGGATGTTTCCCCACAATGGTTTTACCACATAAAAAAAATGGGGTGTTGATCTTTGATCTGGTTGTGTGAGTGGTTACTGAAGTTGTTCTTCCTCTATTGGAATGCCTATTTTGTTGAACATGGTATTAGGGCACATTTGAAGATCCAATCCCATTATAGATCAAGATCATGAAGCTATGTTTATGTATCTATGGTTTCTACCATTTTCGTACATTTATGGGCTAAGAGGAATCTTCCACTAAGTCTAGAGTACTCATTATAGTTAGGAACGCTTTTTGTTTCTCTAAAAAAGGTTTATGTTTTCCCATGATACAACCATTTTATTCAGATCTAGAGGTATAAATCCTGAATACGCCCTTTTAAATATTTTATAGACATAATATTTCAGTTTTATTTTGGTTTTCTGTTTTTTATTTCTAGGTTGATACTCTTTTCAATCTATGTATGCTCTTTTCCCTGCGCTCTGTGCAATCTTGAAAAATCAGAAACAGATAAGAAAGAGTTTTCATGTATGTGTATTCTCTTTGTCGTATGGTTTGTGCGATCTTTATGAATCAGAAACAAAGGTAAAATTTGTGTTTTCTGGGTAATCTAACCGAGATCTAACCCTTTTTATTGTCAAGAAGATATTTTTTTGTGTGTGCGTGAATGCATGAAAATAATTTTGTATTGAATAAACACTCCAAGACAGCCTTCCACAACAACAACAACACCCACAATCCTACTTCTTAAGACTATAATGTGTTTTTCACTAGCTCACTTGGTTGAAAGTTACTTTACTTAGTGACAGGTCTTGAGTTCAAGTCTCTTTTTTGTTATTTTTTTTTTTAAAGTTCATGCATTCATTGTAAAGTGAATTTCACTTAATTATAAAAGTGAATCATTATTAAATAACTTTAATGTTTTATTTGAAGTTATTTTTTGCATGCAACTTTCATTTACAAAGTAACTTCATTGTAAAAGTGATTCTCGCTTATTCGATAAAAGTGGGTCACTTCATAAGTAAATTAGTTAAAATTGAGCTTATAGGCACAATTAGGAGGAGCATCACCAAGTGGAAAATATTCTACTTTCCACATGGCTCTTTGGTTACCATTTATGTATTTTTCCAAAAGGACATAACTTTCACATCCGAAGTCCCTTTTCAGTGCCATTTTTTTTAAACAACTTTTTCTTTTTCGAGAAATTTCCATCTAGATCATCAATTTTTAGCCTTTAAATCCATATTCTCTAGATATTTAATATGTATTCTCCCAATTATTTTTTTCTTTTCAGTACTAACTACTTCTCATAGAAATCCCATATGGAGGATGTGTTAAGAAGTAAAGGATTGTATCATATTACCTCGAGAATAGAAAAAGAACCCACTACTCATGAAAATAATGTAAAATGGGTTAATAAGAATGACAAAGCACATGGACTAATTCAAATGTCCATCTCTCATGATTTGAAGTTTCACCTTCAAGGAATTGATGGCCCGGATAAATCTTGGGAAATCCTTGAAGCTATGTTTGGTAAACATAATATTATTCGAGCGAACCATATAGAAAATTAGTTAATGAATTGAAGTCCCAATGATTTTCCTTGCATTGAAGACTATTTATCTAAATTCAAAACACTTAGAATTTTATGCATAGAATACAAAATATATCTAAAGGAAGACCGTTACATCTATATTATTATTTCGAAGCTTGGTAGTGCATATTTTGGGTTTGTATCTACCTTTTATTCCACTAGAGAAGATCTACAAAGTGCTTACCAAAATCCCTCTCTTGAGTATTTTTTGTGATGCTTTGATCAGAGAGCTAGATAATATTATGCAACTTGGAGTGATAAACATTGCAGGTAACAAGGCAATAGGTGCGAGGGGGGGAGGTCATAAATGATCCCAGTGGAATCTAGAATATTATATTCTCTTGGGAACTAGGACATAAGACAAACAATCAAGAAGAATTTCTGGTTGCATTCATGGGTCCAGATTTGATAAAAGAAGATAAATATAATAGTATCATCATCATTGGAGGCTCATAATTGATTATAAAAGGCATGGGGCATATCAGTCACATATCCCATCCTAATTTACAAATAATTTATCACAAGATCAAACTAGAGGAGAAAAAATTCCACTATGTGAACTACTTTCACATCCTTCGTCATCAAAATAAGAAGGTAGACCATTCGACCAAGAATTCCAATCTTTTGGATCAAGGAATTATAAAGGAAAACAAGGAAACCCTCCCCCCCATCATCGAAAAACCTCATGGCCACATCAAAATCATTCTCTCATTTAGCACATGCACCATGCCATATCCACAAGCCACACATACCATATGATAGTTGGCTTCCCTTCTCCACATGACATCAAATAAATCCTTGATGCCACCATGGGAAATGCATCTCCTTGTGGTAGTCTACTTGTCCCCTCTCTCATTTTGAGTGCCCAATGCCAACACTCCTCCTCATCATCACCAATAATTCAAATGAATTTTGCGCATCGATATGAGGGAGTCTCCTTCAAGCTGCTATATATTGTTGATACTCAGATGATTAGAGAAGTAAGTCTCCCAATTTCCAATTTCCCCTCTGCACTTCCTCTTTGACGTTCTCGATGCTCTCACAATAGAATTCAAACCTCATGTTTGGTACCTTCCAACAACTTTTCACGCAAGAGCCAACCCATATGCACTTGTAAAAACTGCAAATTGGAGGCACTCAATGGAAAAATGAAGTTACATAAGTAAAATATTATAGCACTACAAGAATATCACTCCCAGTTCGAGAAAAAAATGCATGAAATGGAATAAAATTGAGATAAGGAATTGGATATAGTTCTATAAAGGTAAACAATAACACAAAGAAAATTCAATCTCCGGGAAAGGATAATTATGGCACTCGAGTTGAAATCCATGGGAAGAATGCAGTAGTTTCCTTAGAAGGATGCCACACTTGAAGCCATTAAATCTTCCACCATATCTTAGCAACCAATATGAACTATAGGCTATAGTGGACACCGAATTAAAAATTCACTAATTAGGTTCATTAAATGTAAATATGTCTTTTTTATCTTCTCATATGTCATAATACAAACTAGGCAGGTAAGTTCTTTTTTTGTAATTTTTTTGAAAGACATCAATCATTTGAGGATGATCATTCCCTCTGTTTTGCTGAAAATTACTAAGAAATATGAATTTTTGTAACTCCTAGATGGTTTTAGCCCTGCTACAACCTTTTTTGTATAATACAAACTATTTGTTCTTGTTAAAAAAAAAACATTGCATGTACCTCCAACAAATCCTTACTGGCTCAGCAGAAAGATAAATCCAAGAATCCCAAGATGCAACATCCTCAACACAACAATAGGAAAAACAAGGGTCCCAAACTCTCTCACCTAACTTCTTCTCCTAATGGTGACAAAGGAGAAAAATATAAAACTAAGAAGACATAGACATTACAACTTTTGTGGGAAATATGGTCATGTGGAGTCCAAATGTTTTAAGAAGATGGAAGCCTTAAAAGTAGTGATGATGAAGCACAACATTAATATTGATTATTATTGTTATAACTCTTCTTCTCATGGACATGCACTTTCCTCTTATGGTTTCTCCTTCAATGAAACTTGTAATTCTTCTTCTTATGAGTGGCCTATTGATTCTAGAACATCTTATCATATGGCTAAGGATAAAGCTATATTTTATTCTCTAAGTGAATGTAACACCAAGAAAATATTTTTTGGTGAAGACATGTCTCTTAGTTTTGGGTCTAGAAGAATTCAGGTGGATAATGGTCATTTCAATGATGTATTATGTGTTCCAATTCTTTCCTACAACCTTCTATGAATGTATCATATCACTCATTTAGGTGAAGGTAGAACCATATATTTTTCACCTCACCAAGTTGTAATTAATGATTTAAAATATCCTAAGCATGTCCTCGCAACTGGAATTGTTGATGATATACCAAGTTGTACAAGTTTGAAAAATTTGGTTCATCATCTTTTCCATCAGTTTTTATTGCTCATAGAAATGATTTGGGCTAACTTTGGCATGAACGGTTTGGTCATCTAAACCATCTCTCATTGAAAAAACTATGTAATCAATAGATGGTGATTGGTCTTCCTCTTGTTTCTTGAAAAGATGGTGTTTTTTCCAATTGCATTCTCAAAAAACATCATTGGGAGAGTTTTGAAAAATGTGCCTCTTAGCATGTCTCAACCCCTTTGCAGCTTGTTCATAGTGACTCGTGTGGTTTTCTTTCTTCTCCTTCTTTTTCTAAGTGCAAGTATTTATTAACTTCCATTGATGACTTCTCCATATGTATTTGGGTTTACTTATTAAAACTTAAGAGCGAAGTGTTTGAATATTTTTTGGCCTACAAGGCCCTTGTAGAAAAACATGTTGGACATCAACTTCAAAGGTTAAGAACAAATAATGGAGGCGAATATGTGAACAAAAATTTTACAAGTTACTACACTGCACAGGGAATCCAAATGCAACCGATTATTCTATATGCACCATAGCAAAATGGTGTTGATGAGAGAAAGAATAGCACATTAAAATAAATGGGTAATTGTATGATCCAACCTAAGGGATTAAGTATTAATTATTGGGTGGAAGCCATTAACTACGCAAATTACATAGTAAATCACACTCCCACAAAGGCTCTAAAAAATATAACATTGGAATAATCATGGAATAAAATTAAGCCAATTGTGAGCCATTTCTGTGTATTTAGCAGTGTAGCATGGGCTCACATTCCTCATGACAAAAGGAAATCTTTACAACCTAATAGTGAGAAGTGTATTTTTTTTGGATATTTTGAAGATGTCAAAGTTTACATATTTATTCAACCTCATTCTAATGAAATTATTATTAGAAGAGATGTTAAATTTGATGAAAATATCTTGGCCCACAAGCCTAATTTGGTGTTTTTTCCTTCTTCGGCATGCAATCCATCTTCAGTGTTTGTTCCATATTCTACCTATTATGGTTTCTTATTATTCTTTAGAATCTGATAGCGAGGATGAACATCCACCTGTGCTTGGTCACCTTCATCTAGATGAGTCCATTGAACATGGACCTGCACTAGCACCATAGCTTCCCAAATGGGTCCATTGAACTCGAGAAGCAACACATGATATTTTTGGTGATACTTCAGATCAATGTCGGACACATTCATAATTCTAGTGATGCTCTTCTCTTTTGGCTCAAGTTTCAAAGACTCATGATCCATAAACATTTGCAGAAGCTTCAAGTCATCCAGATTGGGATACAACAATGAATGAAGAGTATCACTCTTTAATGGAAAATTATACTTGGTATCTTGTACCTCTTTCAAAAGGAAGAAAACTTGTCATATGTAAATATGTGTACAAAACTAAGTATGCATCAGATGGAAGTATCGAAAGACACAAGGCTTGGTTTGTTGCCAAGAGTTCTCTCAATTTGAAGGCATTGACTATAATGAAACCTATTCCCCTGTAGCCAAAATGAATTCAATTCGCCTGGTTATAGCCCTTGCTTCCTCACATAAATGGGAGGTCCATTAGATGGATGTTAAATCCACCTCCTTGCATGGGGATTTGCAAGAAGAAATATACATGGAGAAACCTCCTGGCTATGTACATAATGACTCTAGCCTTGCTTGTCTCGTTAAGAAATATATTTATAGTTTTAATAAAGTTCCTAGAGCTTTGTATACCAAAATGGACAACTTTCTTCTTAACACCGACTTTTCTAGATGCCATTCTAAACCTGTTAACCCCTATATTTTCACCCTTGAAAATATTGAGGTTTAAGAGCCAACATGCATTATGGGGCCAACATTTAGAGATTTTCCTAGAGTTTTAGCACTCGTGTGAGTGAGAGGTTGGTTCCCATCAAACACAGGTACACGATTGGTATATGGTTGTTTTTGCTTTAGGGATAGAGTTAGCTTAGTTTCCCATGGATTTGAGAGAGATGTCTATTTAAAGTAGGTGACCCTAATTTTTAGGATATAATGATTGGAGAATCATTTGAAATTTTTGAGCATGCATAGTTGGTCCTTTCATGATACTGAGCCTGATGGAATTTTTCCGAGTGACATGCAAGTACTTTCTATTTTTAGCAGGTTGAGTTCTAGGCCTCATATCAAGATTTTGACTGTGTAATATTGATCCTTAAGACATTCCGAGTCTTTTGGAACTTTTTCAAGATTTTCTATTTTTAGCAGGTAGAGCATCGAGCTTGCATGTCAATTCTGATCACGTATTTTGGATCCTCCCAGAAAATCAAATTCAATGAGTATGATACCATTGACATGCGACAATATTCTATTTTTTAGCAGTGTCTATTTCTAGACATATGAGACATAGCGGTGTTCTCCTAGTCATCCTAGATGTTTTTGATAGTTTCCTATTTTTTAGGATTCCAACCCTATTTTTAGCAGTTTCTATTTATAACAGGGATGGTCAGCTACAAAGGTGACAGGTGACAGGTTTAAATTATGACATGTGGTCGTGATATAGTGTGACATATGGCATCTACTTGGAATAATTAATGAGGTGTGCACTTTCCAAGGTAAACTCATCAAAAAGAGAATTAATAAAGTAAAAACATATGGATGAGGTGGAAATATCATGGATGTTATTGAGTCAATCAAGGCTTAAATCACTCAATTAAGTTTCTCTCACTCATCATTAACTCATTTTCCATGCAAATTATTTTCATTAATTCCCTTTTAATTCCTCCTAAACATTAAATCCCTAAAACTTAGGGCGCAATTGCTCCCTTGGCTAAGCAAATGCTTCCTTGGCCAATTTTAGCATAAATACATGCATTTGACTTCTTATTTTCCCCTCCATGAATCCTCCCTATTTTTTAGGGTGCATTCTCTCATACATGTGCTTTTGGTATCCCCTCATGCGTTAGAGCTTCCACACATGGGATTTAACACTCCCTCTCAGTTAATTTTCTCCTTGCCATGCACATGTGTTTCCTACTCCCTCTCCTTCTGTCATGTTCCCTCATACTCTCTCTTGGTGAAATGCACCCTCTACACTATATATTGGAGTGAGATACATGGTTTGATGGTTAGATTTTTGCAGAAAAAACATTCATTACTCTATTTATCTCTCTCATTCTTCTCGTTCTAGATACACTACTCTTTATTTGTGTGAATATATCAAAGTGTTAGTTCTTGTTCTTGTTGATGTGGTGAAATCATCCCTTTGGTGGCCATTATTGAAGAAGTGTTGTAATTTTTCTAGAGATTTCACTTTTTTTTGGTATTGTGATCTCTCTTTATGCATTGAATTAATAGTTTATTAGCCATTTATTGTAATATTTATTTATATTTTAAGTGGTATTTCTATTCCTTCGTTTCATATTTCTCATTCTAACACTACAAGATACCTCCAAGCAACTTTAAATTATATTTTCCCAACGCTTTGGTGGTGTGTTTACATACTGTCCAAAGCATTTTTGTCATTTTTTTTTGTGTTTTTTGTAGAAAATCCACTAACAAATTAGCATCTCAGTACCTAGGGACCCTCCCTAGAAGTTGGCACACACCAGCCCAAACAGAGAGGAGGCTTGCCCATGAAAATTTGGGAAATTATCTCTTGGAATTAGTCCTTTTCCATCGCTTATTTCACCTATATATCAAATCTGATTGGAGGGTGGAAAATTGTGCTAAAATACCCCAATGTCTATGCCAAGAAAGTAGGAAGCCATCTCATAATTATTTTTCTTTATGTTGATGATATTATCCTTATTGGTAGTGACCCTAAACTTTTAAACCATGTGAAAACCAACCTTAAGAAGAAATTTGAAATGTTTGACTTAGGATATTTACACTATTTCCTTGGCTTCAAAGTTTTTCAAACCAAGGAAGGAATTTTTCTTTCCCGGTCTAAGTATGCTTGTGACCTTCTTCGCCTCTTTCACATGGAAGATTCTAAACCAGCCCCTTCTCCTATTCATTCTGGAGTCAAACTTGTTTCCACTTGTACTTCTCCCAAAGTTGATGCCACTTTGTATTTCCAGTTAGTTGGTATCCTCTTATATTTGACTCATACCTATCCTGATATTTCGTTTGTTGTTGGTCTTTTTTCCCAGTATATGCAAACACCCCATGAAAGCCATTGGAAAGCAGTTAAAATGATACTTTTGGTATGTTCGATATGCAATTTAGCTGGAGATACATTACAAATCAAGGGGGAATCCTTTATTGGTTGGTTTCAATGATTCATATTGGGCCAGTGACTTTGATGATCGAAAGGCCACTGCAGGTTATGTTTTCATCCTTGGTTTAGGACCTATCGATTGTGCCTACAAGAAACAATAGTCTATTTCTCTTTCTTGAGCATAATAAGAGTACTAAGCAGCGATTAATTCAATTCAATAAGCCTTGTGGCTTCGATAGATCCTTTCAAAGTTTGGCTTCCAGTAGCAGCATCCGACCACCCTTTGGTGAGATAATCAGAGTTCCATCAAGCTTGCCAAAGATCTAGGTCAACATCAATGCATCAAACACATTGAGCTACACATGTGCTTCATTAGAAAACTCATTTATTATCAAGTTATTGAAGTATTATTTTTCCCTACAGAATATCAAGTTGCAGACATTTTCACAAAGTCTCTTACAAAAGTGAAAATTTCCAAACTTCAATCTATGTTAGGAGTTTAGGAAGTTGTCATTAAGGGGGGATAGGATCTAATGCCTCCTTCCTTCTCCTATTGTGTCACCTTTGTAAATTCTCCAATCCTATCCAAATTTGTTCTTAATGGGGGATGTTAGGATATTTAGACACTTAGGAGTTAGTTAAGATCAACTTGGTCTAATGCGTCATTAGGTAAAAGTTTGATTCATTAGTATGCATTAGTATGCATTTGTAGTTAGATAATATAACTGTCACGATATGTTCCCGACATAAAGTGATTTGATGACTCATATTTTCCATGATCTTAATAACTACATTGATGCACAACTTAACACCTAATTGGTCCAGGATATCTATTTAAAGAGCATGGAGGGTCATTTTCCAATGATCAATTGTGACAAAATCACTTGTAAATTTCTCTATAATATTTTCTTTTGAGTTAATAAATTGCTCCAAGTGGCCACATTGGCTGGGGCCATGGATGTATCCCCATAGGGGTTTTACCATGTAAACATAAGTGTGTTGATATTTGATCTGTTTTTGTGAGTGGTTACTGAAGGTGTTTTTCCTCTATTATAATACTTGTGTTGTCAAACACCTAACATACATGGGCATGACCTTGAGCTCGTTGATGATGGGACGTTCCATGCATGATGATGATGGTTTGATGGGATGTTTCACTTTCCATGGGGGAATTTGGACCCTTTTTTTAGGATGTTTAAATTGGAGATATGACATGGCACCTTTCCATGGATGATAACACCCTTTCATGATGGGATGTTTCACTTTAATGATTGGTCGTTTCACCTTTTGAGGATGGGGCACCTTGATGTGATGTTTGGGGGTTCTTGATGATGGCATGACACTTTTTGATGAGAGGTCACACCTTTTGGTCCATGAGGCACCTCTTGGAGATGAAACATTTCACCCTTTCATGGAAATGTTTCATTTTTTAGGACATTTCTCACACTTTTCAGTCAGTTGTCCCCTCATTGAGGCCACACATGTGAGCCTTGAAACACTTTTGATTGGGACAAGTTGGTTGTTGAGTATTTTACTTCATATTGGAGGCCTTGTTGGTGGTATTAGAGACCTATCCACTCATGTATCATGGATTATTTATGTATTATTTCCTCTTCTATAGGGTTTATGAGAGATAAAGAAATTATTTTATGTTTTTAGGGATTGTATTGTGTGAGAAGAGTGATAGATATCTCATATAAATAAGAGAAGCACTTCTCAGATTCAAATCATTGCTACTTGAGAGATATATCACTCTACTTATACTTCTAATTTTTCTCTTTCATGAAGAATTCTATGGATGGTTAACTAGGGTGACGTTTTTGGGAGCTATGTTTGTGGATCTTCTACTACTACTTGGATGACATGGAGATTAGGGTTTTGATGGATAAAATATTTCTTTAGTAAGTGTTCTCTTTTCATCTTATGGTTATGTTTATGAATGATTTTTTAGATTGATGTTTTTTCTTTAGTGGTGTTTATTCATCCTATTGGATCATTCTTGAACAAACCCTTCTTGTCAAAACCCTTGGAAGGTTTACTAGTGGAAAAATCTTCCCTTGTATCATCCCTTAACATTTTAGGAGGATTTCCCAGGGTGTAGTGGATAACCTCTAAGCCTCATCCTAAAATAATCCACTTCATTCCCCAAAGAAGAATCTTCTTTTGACCCCATATGCATAAAATAGTAGGCACTAGTCTTTTTCTCCACAATAGTCATGCATTTCTATTGAATTTTACTACTTTAGGGTTTATTTACCACAAAAAAATTCCATCCATAAGAAACAAAATGTCTAGGGTGTTTAGTCATACTATCGACCTAAACTACATCAATTAAACCCTAATTTTATTTTTGAAAATGTTATAACAACCATCAAAGGAAAAATGTCTAGGGTTTTAGGGCTTCTTTTTAGTGTTTAATTTTCTAATTTTTTTGGCAAGTAAAACCCTAGTTTAACCTAGTATTTAGCCCTGTTTTTTAATAGATCATTTCATTATCAAAGAGCTATTTATACCACTGAAATATTTTATTTACTATTGTAATAATTCATTTTATCGTTGAAAATTGAATGTTTTAGAGATAATCTCTAAAATGTAATAATGAAATAATTCATATTTCATTGTTGAAATAATCTCTATATTATTAGAGATAATTTATTTTATTGATATAATAATTTCTTCACTGTTAATATCACTTTGTTGTTGTTATTTCACATATTTATTGCAAGTTTTATCTCAACCTTAGACCATTTATTTATTTTTTTGTTTCTAGTGTTTCAGGACCCTACTGAACTCATACTTGACTTGAAAAGCTTCTCTATATGGATTGAGCCTTCAACACTTTAAGTGTGGAAATTGTCTTTATCCACCACTTTTCTATTACTTTTCCTATCCTTGTCTTGGTGGTAGTGTGAGTATGTTGATGCATGTTAACATCGGACATGTATTTCTGCACAAGTCTATCTGTCTAGACATGTGGAAATTGTCCAAAGCATTCTATCCTTAACTTTACTTTAATTAAAGGAATTATTAAATTAAATTTATTTTGTTCGTGAGTTGAGTTATATTTAAAGAAATTATTTAATTAGAATTAGTGAATTATACAATAGTTGTTGATATCAAGTGAGGTGAGAAGTAATCTCAACCATCAATCACTTTGGATATTAGGGTTAGGTCATAACTCGATCTTATAAAAGAAAGTCTAGGGTGAAGGAAGGCCACACTTGATAGATCGATTGAGAGAGATTGATTTGACAAGAGAGGATTGAATCATGAAGGACTGTGATTCAAATAGATCATGGATAGGTGGAAAAGGACTTCCATATAGATCTCTAGGCCATAGGAAGAGATACACCAAATGTACAATAGAAGGATCAACTATTTCATAACAATGCAAGTATTCTGGTACAATTGCACAGTCAACGAGGGTTTCAAAATAAAAATCATGCTATTGCCTGATAGGATCATACAACAGTTTTGGCAGTAGATCAACCAGTCAGGTTTTGATGTACTTTGCCTCTTTTCTATTTGGGCCATTTTCCCAGTAAGGCAGCCTTTTTAATCTTTGAAGTTATTTGAATGATAAGCTTAGTTGATGGGTCAAGTATATATGTGTCTTGTGCATGATATTTTTGGTTTCCAGTATTGCTTCCACTATCTTTATTTGAGTTGAATATTCCAACACTGTATTTTTGTTTTGTGAGTTGTTAACTTGATTTGTAGTAAGGAAATCACTAGATAAAAAGATACCTAGGTGTGAGAGTAAATATTTCAACATGGTATTATATCTCATTCTCTAAAGGGAAGCCAAATATCATATCTATAACCAATAGGTTGAAATTGAAAGACAAATGTTAGAGAAACAACTGTATTGTTGTTAGATTGGTCATCGAGGATAGCATGGGTATTTGGTTACAGGTTGCACGGAAAAGTGTGGGTATAAGTATAAAAATCACATTTTTAGCATAAATAGTGCAGGAAAAGGCCATACAAGTCAGTACATGGGCAGTTTCAATAACAGGTTATTTCCAGGGTAGTTTATCAGGTCCAAGGAATGGAAAAATAGCTTTGAGAGTTGAGGATAGATTGGATGGAGCATCCAACTTCCCATCTTGGAAAGAAAAAGTAACTTTAATGTTAAAGAAGCATGACCTTTGGGAGTTAGTGCCAAAAGTAGTTTCTCCACCGACAGATCCTACAGACTTGGAAATTCACCAGAAGAAGGAGATCAAAATTGAGCAGGTAATCTTAAATTCATTGAAGGATCATATAATTCCTCACTTATCCAAGAAAAATATAGCCAAAGATATGTTTTATTCTTTGGTAGTTTTATTCTAGAGCACTAACATGAATAACAAGATGGTCTTAAGGAATAACCTTAGATCAACATAGATGTCTAGATCTAACAATGTTACCATTTATTTCATGAGGATCACACAAGTGTGTGATAAACTTGTAGGCATAGGGGAGAAAATGAAGGATGCAAATCTTGTGAATGTGGAATTGAATAGTCTTACTAAATATTGGGAACCATTTGTCAAGGGAGTTTGTTCTCATAAACATATTCTATATTGGTAGAGACTTTGGAATGATTGCATCCAGGAAGAGACTTGGTAGGATTTTAAGAGAAGAAAGTAGGGAATTAGTGAAGAGATCTTGGCTCTTATTAGTAATAAAAGGAAGGGAAAAGGAAATAGTTCTATCAATAAGGGTAACAATGATGGAGGATCAACACAGTTATGGAAGAATAAGGACTTGAGTAAAATCAAGTGCTTCTCATGTCATAAGAATGAAAATTATGCATCTTAGTGTTCGGAGAAGAAGAAGGATAAAGGAAAGACAGAAACAACAACATTAGCAGAGACACAACTTGATGAGTTTGCAACAAATTTTGAGAAGGATTACTCACTGGTTTCTTTCCTTTCTACCAACACACCTACTAGGAGTGTCTGGTACTTGTATTGTGGTGCATCTCATCATATGACATAATAATGAGATATATTCAGTAGTCTAACAGAGAGGTACTTAGATGTTCATTTGGATCTTGGTAATGATTCCAAGTATGTAGAGAAGGGAGAGGGAATAGTTACGTTACAACTTGATTCATGAGGTTCATTAGATTCCCATGATGTGCTTTATGTACCAGGTTTGAATAAAAATTTGATATCAGTCTCAGCTATGGAGGAAAAGGGTTTTTTTGTTACTTTTTAGAGAGGGAAAGTAATCATACATCCAAATAAATATATCCCGGATAGCAAAGTGGTCATTGCGGTTAAAGAGGGCACTTTATACAGGTTGCAGGGAAATCTTATTCAATATTTGGTACACGACAATAACAACCTATGTGAGTTGTGGCTCATGAGGTTGAGACACCTACACTACATAGCATTTCCAATTATAAGAAGGATTGTTACAAGTCTTTCAGAGTTCAGTAATGAGTAGAAGGAGTGTGTAGAGGGTGTGCACTTAGCAATAATGCCAATACTACTTTTCCTAGTAGAGAGAGTAGGTCCAAGGGGATCTTGTATCATATTCATTTATATGTGAGTGGGTTGATGTCAGTAGCATCAGTACAGGGATTGTCATACTATGTGACATTTATTGATGACTTTTCTAGGAAAATATGGATCTTCTTTATGAAGACCAAGGATGAGGTTTCCATTGAGTTTCAGAAGTTTAAAGCTCAGGTGGAGAACCAAATAGGTAAGAACATCAACGAATTGAGGATGGATGATGGGGGATATTAAACCTCCAATGAATTCAAGTATTTATACAAGGAGGAAGGGATCAATAGTGATATAATAGTCTCATACAACCCTAAAAAAAATGGGATCATGGAGAGAAAGAATCGATCCATTATTAGTTTTACCAAGGTTATGATACATGACCAGAAATTGCATATGGTTATTTGGGAATAGGAATGTAACATGATGGTGTATGTGTAGGACAATATTTATCATAGGATATTGGGGGAAATGACTCAAGATGAGGCATTGTCAGGAGTGAAGCCAGAGAAAGAAAATTTGAGGATATTTGGTTGTCCAATCTACATTCATGTGCATGTGGAGAAGAGGATGAACATGGAACATTCAGGATAGAAGGGTATATTTTGAGGTACAATGGGACCTTAAAGTATCATAGGATATTCATTTAAATGCAATAGAAGAAAATCATGAGTAGATATGTTAAGTTTGAGGAGAACTTGGAATCTAGGATATCTCAAGACTCATCAACAATGTCAAAGGTCAAGGAGTATCAAGCTTGAAGGATGAGCAGTAGTCAACAATTCAAACTTCAGGTGGGGAGGAGGATGTATCCCCTTATAGTCCTATCAAGATACCGAGGTGGCTATTGCATACATTGAGGTATACTTGTGAGGCTCCTAGGAGTGTGGTCAAAGAGCACAGGCCTCTGAAGAAGTTTCTGAACAATATGGTGCTTACGAGTAGCATCATTGATGTTGAGCCTTCTAGTTTTTGAGGAAGCAGTAGATCACTGAGGTATGGAAATATGGCATGGTAGATGAGTACACCTCTATTACGAGGAATGATTTTTGGGTCATAGTACCAAGCCTGAAGGGGAAGTCAATCATGGGTTTCATGTGGCTCTACAAGATTAAGAATGCTACAGATGGTAGCATCGAGAAGTTCAAGGAGAGGTTTTTGGTGAGAGGGTTCTCCTGAAAAGAGGGAGTGTAGTACGAGGAGACATTTTCTCCAGTCTCCAGGTATTCTTCTAGTTGATTTGTTGTTTCTATTACTTTAGTTATGAGGTGGAGGATACATCATATGGATGTGAAAACAAATTTCCTCAATTGGGTCATTGAGGAGGAAGTATACATAGAGAAACCTCAGGGCTTTGAGGAAAATGGAAGGGAGTCTCATGTGTGTAGGATTAATAAATCCTTGTATGGACTCAAGCATGCACCAAGGGTATCGTATTCTAGGATTGATGGATACTTGCAGAGTATGGGATTTACCAAGAGTGAGGCAGATCCACTCATCTTAGTTTTGTACGTTGATGATTTTTTTATCACAGGTGTAGAGGAGCTTATTATAGGCTGAAAAGAAGATTCGACTATTGAGTTTGATATGAAGGACACTATCTTAATGCATTATTTCTTGGGATTAGAGGTATGGTAGGTATTGGGTGATATCTTCCTTGGTCAAGGTAAGTATGCAATAGTGATATCGAGGATATTCAAGATGGAGGATTGTAGATTGATGGATACACGTATGGTTACCAATATAGAGAAGGTTATCACTTCATATTCATAGATGGTAGATCCCATGATATACATGTAGCAGATAGGGTCCTTAATGTATTTGGTCAATACTAGGCTAGATATATGTTTTGTTGTGAACACCTTGAGTCAGTTCATGGTGGAGTCGAGGAAGGTGCATTGGATCGCAACAAAGCATGTTCTTAGGTACTTGAGAGGTATAGTGGAGTGTGTATTAAGGTATCTTGGAGGAGATCAAGTGGAGTTGCAATGATATATAGAATCATATTGGGCAGGAAGTGCAGTAGACAGAAAGAGAACCTCAAGGTGTTTCTTTAGCTTGGGATCAATAGTGATTACATGGTTCAACAAGAAGCAGACTTTTGTAGCACTTAGTTCAACAAAGGTTGAGTATATGGTAGTGAGTATGGCTAGTCGTGAAGCTATTTGGCTTCAAAAATTGCTTACAGTTTTATTTGATTAGGAGTTGGAGCCTACTAAGATATACAATGATAACCAAATTTGTATCAAAATATTTAAGAATCCATTACTCCATGACAGGTCCAAGCATATTCATATACCATTTCATTCGAGATAGGATCCAAAAGGGAGCAGTGAAGATTCAACATATTTCCACATATGAGTAGGTTGTATATATTCTAACCAAACCCTTGGAGAAATGGAAGTTTTCATTCTTCATAGACAAACTTAGAGTGGTGTGGAATTCCTTCCTCACTAAGAGGGAGTATGAATGCATGGTAGCATTGGACATGTATTTCCACACATGTCTATGTTTATAGACATGTGGAAATCATCCAAAGCCTCATATCCTTTAATTTACTTTAATTAAATGAATTATTAAAGTAAAGTTCTTTTTTTAGCGAGTTGAGTTATATTTAAAGAAATGCATTAATAAGAATTATTGAATTAAATAATTGTTGTTTATTTGAAGTGAGGTGATAAGTAATCTCAACCATCAATCACTTTGGAGATTAGGTTTAGGTCATAACTAAATATTATAAAAGAAAGGATAGGGTGAAGGAGGACCACACTTAACAGATCGATCAAGAGAGATTGTTTTGACACATAGAGTATTGGATCATGAGGATTGTGATTCAAATAGATCTAAGCTAGAGGAAGAGAGAGAAAAACCATACAATAGAAGGATCAACCACCATGGAATAGTGTAGGTATTCTAGTACAATCTTTTATTCAATGTGGGTTTCAACAAAAAAGTCATGTAGTCAGTGCGAGTTTCAACAGAATAGGCTTATTGTTGTTGTACATGATCGCACAACATTTTTGGTAGAAAATCAACCAGTCAAGTTTTTATGTACTTTATCTCTTTTCTATTTGGTCCATTTTCCTAGTAAAGGAGCCTTTGTAATATTTGAAGTTATTTGAATGATAAACTAAGATGATGGGTAGAAAATATGTGTGTCTTGTGCATGCGATTTTTGGTTTCTATTATTTCTTCCACTATATTTGTTTGAGTTGAATATTCCATTAGTGTATTTTTTTTTTTAAGATACTAATTTTATTTGCAGTAAGGAAAAAATTATATAACAAGATACCTAGGTGCAAGAGTAAGCATTTCAACAAAGTAGTCACCCCAAGGGGGCCCTAGACTTGATTGTGTCTTTCCTAGGTATTCTTAAAGGCTACTAGGGAAGCCTCTCTTGCGTTGGATACTATTCCTTCACTAAAGAGAGGGAATTCATTTCCTAGGTGATAGTGGTGTAATCTTCCATGCCCCACTAGTATTAGTTTCTTGTGAAGGATTTGCACCTGGTGCTAGATTTTGTGGTAACATTGTAGCATCGTTGTTGGGAAAGAATTGAGTCATTCTCCTTGGAAAATATGAATTCTATACTTCATCCTTATTTTTATGAGTATACGTCAAAGCATAACATAGTGTGATCATATGAAGACTCCAAAACAAGAGAATCCAATGCTTGGAAGTACCAACCAAAGAGATTTTCAAGGGCACACTAATCCTCCTAAAGTTTATAAGAGAAGAAGAGTTCTTCCAACTTATCCTACTATAAGATCTCTCTTTCCCAATCCTACTATAGTAACTCCAATGGATTTACAATCATGGGTTACCATGTTTACAAGGCATTAGACATGTCGAGTCTTCAAGGGTATCCTCATAACATGCCAGACAAATTTGATAAATCGTTACCCAAGTTTTATGAAAATAATGTCATTACCATTTAACATCACTCGTCTTCCTTATATACTACTCTTAATATTCATCATGTTCCTAATGAAGTTGAAGATGTAGCTATGAAACTATTATCTATATATTTAGAATGAGATACAAGAATCTGGTATAATTGTCTTCCTTAGAAAAGTACTAAGTCTTCGAAAACCTTCCAGGACGCTTTTATGAAAACATGGGCCATATGAAAATATTGTATACTTTTGCTAACCCAATTCCATGAGGTCAAGAACAAAGATAATGAATCCATGAAAAATTTTGACCAAAGGTTTGGCAACCCTGTGAATCAAATCCCTGATGACTTAAAACCAAGAGATGGTGGCTTTCTTTTCCAATATGCCAATTCTTTCAATGGGTAGTTTGGTTTCAAGCTAAGGGGAAAATTTCCCGAGAAATTGGAAAAGGATAAAGAATGGGCTACTGAGATTCAAGAAAAATTGCTAGCTTATAAGATAGAACTTTTTATTTTTCCAAGTGTTATGGGAAAAATCCCCTATAGTCATGGGTAAACCATATAAAATCAATGACCACTTAAAGATGAAAAATTTCCAAAAGAAGGAAAACAATAAACTACAACTAATTTGATCAAAATAACTAACTATTAGAAAAGAAGGAAAGAAAACCTACTTGGAATCCAATGGTTGATGTAGATCCCAAGGCTGGATGCTTTACCATTCCTTCCTGAACCTGCAAGACATTCATAGACAAGACTACAAAGGAAGGTACTTATCTTATAACTAATTCTTATAAATTTGATCAAAATAAGAAGTATTTGTGTAATACCCTGGTTTTGAGCCCATATTAAATAATGTATTTTGTTAATTTATGAAAGGCCAGAGTGCCCAAACAATTAAAAGAGGCCAGTGTGCCTAGGAAATGTAATATTTTGATCATTATTAATAATAAATACATCACTGGATGCTAAACGAACAAGGAAAGAGTTATATGGGACTATGATTCCACAAGAGAGGGGGCTTGAGGGGATAAGTGTTTATTTTATATTTTCATTTACCCATTTTTTTAATGGAGAATATCAGTTGCATGAGCTTCTTGGGGGAAGGCCATGTGGTTCTCTACTTCCAAGAATTATATACACCCATATTTGGTTTGTTTGGGGGTTCACTCATTCACTCAATCACTCATTTTTCATTGTTCACACCTTTCATTATGTTCTCTCTCCATTCATTATTTCACCCACTCTTCATTCTTCATTCATTTTGATCTTGGCTTGGGAAAGAAAAATGAAATGTGTAGGGGAGACATGGTTTGGTTGGCAGTAATGACTACTGGTGTATTCCGGCCATGAATTAATTCCTGCATGTTTGAGATGAATCAACATGTGTTAGGTTTTACCCATAGCCGTGAATCCTAAGATTCCCAACATGAATATTCTTGATCAGATGCACTGGATCTCTAGAAGGAGGTGGAAAACCTGAGGGAATGCGTGGCAGGGAAGAGGGTCCATTCTCTTGGGATATACAGGATGGGTAGAAGAGATATGGTGTACTTTGGATTATTGTGTGTGCTGAGAAGCCTGTGAGAGCTTGAGTGCTGACTGGTTTGGGAAGATGAATGACACTCTAGAACCATCCTTATGGATTCATATCCCTGGCTCGGGGGTGACATTGATGTTGAGACTTGGAACAATAGTGTCTATGGTTGGGTGGAACTTCCTTGGTATGCAGCCACTTGGTGATTCATTTCATTAAAGATAAGTTCTCTATGTCATTGTTTCATTTACCTGTATAATTATTTCCATTGTGTATTTATTTATCTATGAAATTCATATCTATAATATGCATGGTTGTTGGTTATTGTTGTGCATGACATATGGTTCATTTATTTTATGTTGTAGCATGAATCTTGATATCTGCATGTGAATATTTCATGCCTCTTTATTAATTTAAAAATTATCATAATTCAAAATTAGTTCAAAAGCGAGTTTTGAATTAGCGTTCCCAGCCTGTGGGTGGCTGGGTACGTTACAGAATGGTATTAGATCTTCTAGTTGAAACACCAGACTGGTATGGGCCGGAACTATTTCAAAGGGTATTATGGTTAAGAAATAATATGTCTTAGGGCTCTTAAAGGTCAGGAGTGATAGAGTTGCAGAGATCGCTCAAAAGCCAAAGTGTCGTGTAGGACAAAGATCCTTTGTAAAGGATCGTAGAATATTGACCATTCCTTGTTGAAATGCAAGAGAAATCAAAACCATTGAATCGGGGAGTTCTAGATTGTTAGAGAAGAAGTCAGGTGAACAAGGACCTTTAGATAGAGGTGGAACCAGGGGCTAGGTGGGATTAAGTCCCAATCATTAGATCAAGCTAGTCGATCACTACCCATCGATTGAATCCAAGAAGGAGATGGAGACTCCATAACTTTGTCTCTTCGATGATTATGAGGGAAAGAGAAGAAGCATGAAAAAGGCCAAAGTCTCGAAATCCTGCCAACCATATGATATGATAGGAGGCTTCGGTGAAATATTAGTTGTTGGTTAGGGTCATCCGACATTGACCACTTCGGGAAGTTTAACTCCGAGAGAATCAAACCATTTTAGAACTGCTATAACCCCGAGTCCCGGAGCATAGAAGTCCTGAATTATTGTCGACAATTAGATTAAGGGAAGGACTTCCTGAGTAATGTCAACCATGAGATCTAGCAATGGTGGAAGGATAGAGTAAGAGGGGGTGCTAACTAACGGTAAGCGATCATCGCCACTTTATGAATGCTTCGACATGTGTAACTTTGAGGAAAGTTGAACAACTTGAGAGTTTTAAACTGGAGTCCCAGAGGCCTGAAGTCCCTAAATCCCATTGAACATTAGATCAAGGGAATAATCTGGGAGTAATGTAGGCCATCAGATATAGAGCAGAGAATGAGGACCATCCATTAGGTTGATGATGTGTCTTATGCCACGTGGCAGGGGTGTTGTGTGGGGACATGTGTCACTTGAATTCAATACCTTGTGGACCCCAACCTATTCATTTTTTATTGACACATGGTGCACATTCCAAGGTTACATGTCACCATAGGTGACATCAGCATGCCATGTCATCTCTGGGAATTTCCATCATATCTACCAGTGAAAGTGCCGAAGGCCGAAGTTGCGAATCCACATAGAACATCGATCTAATATTCCTTCGAGACTTTTCTCAACTGTTAGATCAAGCAGTGGAAGGATGTCATAAGAACTTCAATAGGTATCACTCTGAGAGAGTTGTAATGTCCCAGAGTCCCAGAGTAGCAAATTCGTGTGGTTCTTTGATCTAAGACTTTCCAACAGTTCTCATGACCATCTGATTTAACAATGGAAGGACAGGGTAAGAGCTTCGACGGGTATCACTCTGGGGGAGTTGAGTGACTTGGGAGTTGTAATGTTCCAAAGCGCTTAATTCCTAAATTGATTAAGGACATCCATCTCAACATTGTATTAAGTCATGACCGTTGATGTCATTGAAGCCTCCATATAAGCCGAGATCATCTAGTCAACGAGAGATTAAATCTCAACCGTCTGATTTACCGGTGGAGTTAATATAAGTGTTTCAACGAAGTTTACTCTAGGAGAGTTGGTATTTGAAAAGGGAGATTATCCCAGAGCCCAAATTCAGTAGGACTTGGTTCCAATGTCAGTCTAATGATAAGGTAAAGGAGTTGAGGCGTGAAGGGCATAGAAGTAACCAATCCCTTAGACATTTTTTGAACAAGCTCCTGTTTAGAAGAATAAGGGAAAAGCGCTAAAGGAATGTTGCTAGAGTGGATAAGCCCATGGTTTAGATCCATGGTCATAATAAAAGTGGATTGAAGGAAGAACCTATGTCAAATTTGAATTCTATACTGATTTAAATGGAATGTGGAATAATTCGACAAGATCACATTGCAAAAAAGAAGAAGAAGGTGAAAGTTACTTTTTTTGGGGGGAAGCCATAACTTTTAGCTCATATATCAGATTGGGGCAAGAGTATAGTCATTAGAAATATGATTCAAAGGAGAATAACATTGGATGGTTATAATTTGGAGAATGATAATATATTCCTTCATGAATTGAGCAGAAAAAAGACATGTAACATTGTTTGACAATTTTTTTTATAATATGTATAATTCTAACAAAATGGCTTCTTGCACATTTTGCAGAATTAAGGGTTATAAACATATCAGTTCAGTATAAGAGTGCATGTTAAAAAAATTTAAGAAGGAGAGGGAGCTTACAACCATGATAAAGAGGCCAAAGGTCAAAATATTAGTGTTGGTAATGTAGAGAAAGAATCAAATGGACACAAGGGCAGAAGAGAGAAAGAAAAATTAATAGAGACTGTGAGAAGCCTGAGAATATAATTACAAAGCTACAAGAAATATAATGAGATACTTATAAGAGAACAAAATAAGATAAAATATCAAGTGATGAAAATCTTAAATTAGTTGCAGAGGCAAAAAAAGAATGGATCAAACTAAAAATAGAAGGAAGAGGGAAGATATCATGAAAGAAGAGATAACTACATAAGAGTTGGTTATTCAAGAAGTGCTAGAAGAACTCATAGACATCACTCAAATCTTTAATCAACAAGGAAATTTTATGCATTTGAATATTCCATAAGTAATCCAGAGTTGTCTTCTACTCGGAACCAAAGAATAATGCATGAATTGGACAGTTTGCAAGGAGATATGAGGAAGCTTAAGCTAACATCCTTTGATGGTGAAAGAGAAAGGGAAGATTATTTTGAAGCATGGTTGCTTGGACTCAAGAGGTATTTTCAATTGCATAACTACTCATCAAACCTAGAATCCAAAATTGCCACATACCATTTACATGGGAAAGTTGTTATGTGGTGGGATCAACTGAAGCAAGTTGAGCACACTAGTGAGAGTAGGATCACTTGAAATAAATTTAAGAAATATTCTCAGAAAGAGTGCCTTTTAGATCACTTCTATGAAAATAAAATGCAGAATTTCTTTGAAATCAGGTTGGGAAGCATGACCATGGCAGAGTATGAAAATAATTTCTTGAGGCTTCTAAAGTGTGTGGGGTTTATAAAATATGAGAAGGTGAAAATATAGAGGTTTTTGAGTGGACTTCCATCCTTTTATAAAGAGAAGATTCAATATGATAAATCCATGACTCTGACTGAGACCATTAGGAAGGATAAGTACCTATATGAGAAAGGAAAGAGTAGAGAGACTTTGCAAAAATATTGGAAGGACAAGAAGAAGGATAAGTCTGACTAGAGAAAGAAAGGATTCAAAACTCCTTTCAATAGAAATATCCCAAATAAAAATTAGCTCAACGAGAATGCTAAGGATGAATCCAATAAAGAATACTCCTTGGGAAAAAAGGAAAGACCACCAATGAAATGTTGGGGATAAAGAAGATCACCTGTAAAAGGATTTCCCTCACAAAAAAGACAAAGTGAAGACCGTGCACAACATCCAAAATGATACAATAGTAGAAGACATGGGAAGAATATATGTAACCTTAGATGATCGAAAAACATAGCACCAATCCAATATGGTCAAGGTGGAAGGTAAGATCATTAATAAACCTGTTCCTATTTTAATTGATTCAAGAGAAAGTCATTGTTACATTGATCCTAAAATATTGGATAGATTACATTTAGATAAAAGTAATCTTGAAAAATCAAGTTTGGTTCAACTAGCCATTGGAACCAAAAGGAAAATCCATAATATGGTCAGAGGTTGTTCCATAAGTCTTAATGGTGTGAATACTAATGATGATATAAATATTATACCATTGGGGTGTTATGATATTTTAATTGTAATGGATTGGTTGGACAAGCATCATGTTCTCCTAGATTTTCATAACATGACATTTACATGTCTTGATGAAGAACGAAAATAGAGCACTGTGAAAGGAGTTCCAATACCCATCTCTATAAGGGAGATTTCAACCTTACAACCAAAGAGATGTTTTAGAAAAGGATGTCAATTTTATGCAACCCATGTGGAGGAGCAAAAAAATATAAAGGGGCCAAGCCTTGAAGGATTTTCGGTACTACAAGAATTTGAATATGTATTCCAAGAAATACCAGGCTTTCCACCAAAGAGGGAGATAGATTTCTCTATTGATTTAGTGCCAGGAGCTTCCCTGGTATCAAAAACACCTTACATAATGAGTACACCCAAATTAAAATAATTACAAATGCAGTTGGAAGAATTGTTGAAGAAATGGTACATACATCCAAGTGTTTCACCTTGGGGAGCACCAATACTCTTTGTCAAAAAGAAGGATGGAACATTGAGGCTGTGTATTGAATTTTGATAGCTGAATAAATCCACTGTGAAGAACAAGTATCCTCTACCCAGAATTGATGACCTCTTTGATCAGCTAAGAGGGGCAATTTTATTTTCAAAGATATACTTGAGATTAGGATAACATCAGGTAAGAATCAAGGAAGAATACATCCATAAGATAGCCTTTAGAACCATGTATGGGAATTATGAATTTGTAGTGGTGCCATTTGGACTTTCCAATGCACCAGCTATCTTTATGTTCTTAATGAATGGCATATTCATAAATTATTTGGATACGTTTGTCATAGTATTCCTAGACAACATACTTATCTATTCTAAGTCAGAGGAAAAGCATGAAAATCACCTAAGATTGGTATTGCAAGTGCTGAGGGAACATAAATTGTATGCCAAGCTTAGTAAGTGTTATTTTTACTAAGAACAGATCCATTACTTGGGACACATTATTTCAGAAAAAGGTATGCAGTAGATCCAGAGAATATTGAAGCCATTAGAGGATGGCCAACACCCAAGAGTTTTTTAGAAGTCATAACTTTTATGGGATTAGCTAGTTACTACAGAAAATGTATAGCAAGGTTCTCTAAGATTGCTCATCCCATCACTTCTTTACAAAATAAGGGAGTTAAATTTGAATGGACATCTGAGTGTGAAGAGAAATTTAATTGATTGAAAGAATTACTTACTAGTGCACTTATTTTAAAGATTTATGACCCAAATGAATATTTTGTGGTATGTATAGATGCATGCAAGGAAGGACTTGGGGGAGTCCTTACTCGAAATGGAAATGTCGTTGGTTATGAGCCTATAAGGCTTAAATAACATGAGATAAACTATGACACACATGACTTGGAACTTTCTGCCATTGTTCACACATTGAATATGTGGAGGAATTATCTCATAGGAAAGATATTTGAATTAAGAACAAACCATAGTGGTTTGAAATATCTTTTTGAACAACCAACTTTGAATGCAAGGAAAATGAGATGGATGGAATTTTTAAGTTAATACAATTTTGACATCAAGCATATCAAAAGAAAAGAAAATAAATTTTCTAATGCACTTCGTAAAAGAGTACATATCATGCATGCTACAACCATTATTATCCATCAATTAGATTTAAAGAGCAGGATTTTATATGTTGTTGTTACAGATCAACATTACCTATAGGTAAAAAAAATCTTACAGCAAGAAAATGTACAACATAAAATTAAAGAATATGAGGTGAAGGAATATGGATTACTTATGCATAAAAATATAATTTATGTTCCTAGTTCCAGAGAACTTAGGAATTTGGTATTAAAAGAAATACATAATGTTCTATATGCCAGACATCCTGGTTACTAGAAAACAATTGCAACAGTAAGAAGCCAATTATTTTGGCCAGGAATGAAGAAAGATGTTGTTGATTACATTGCCAGATGTATGAGATGTTAGAGAGTGAAGGCTGAGCATAGGCACCCAACGAGGTTGCTACAACCATTACAAATTCCAGAGAATAAATGGGAAGTGGTAACCATTGATTTTATAACTAAATTGCCTAGGAAAACAAGACAACATGATTAAATCATGGTAGTGGTTGATAAATTGAGAAAGGATATTCATTTTGTTCCTGTGAAAATGACTCATACAACAACTAATATTGCAGAAATTTAGATGAGGGAGATCGCTAGGTTACATTAGATACCTAAGGGAATTGTTTCAGACATAGATACAAAGTTTACTTCAAATTTATGGAGAGGATTGTTTAAAGGATTTGGTGCAAATATGAACTTTAGCACAACCTACCATCCATAGTCAGATGGGCAGACAAAAATACTCAACCAAGTAATTGAATACATGTTGAGAATGTATGTGATGGATAAGCCATCTAAGTGGGAAGATTACTTGCACTTTCTTAATTTTACATAATAATGGGTATCAATCTTCATTGAAAATGATCCGATTTGAAGCTTTGTGTGGTGGGAAATGCAATACTCCAGTGAGTTGGGACAACCCAGTAGATAGAGTGGTACTTGGGACAAAATTTCTCAAGGATATGGAAGACCAGATGGTTAGAATTCAATAGAATTTAAAGGAAGCTCAAGATAGACAGAAAATTTATGTAGATACGAACATGACAGCTCGAGAATTTAAAGCGGGGGAGCATGCACTTTAAAGTGGGAGTGAAATTATTGTTGAGACTTGGAACAACAATGTCTACATTTGGGTGGAACATCCTCGGTCTACAGCCAGTTGGTGATTCATTTCATTAAAGATAAGTGCTCTCTATCATGGTTTCATTTACCTGTATAATTATTTCCCTGTGTATTTATTTATCTATGAAATTCTATCTATAATATGCATGCTTGCTGGTTATTGTTGTGCATGACATATGGTTCTTTTCTTTTATGTCTTATCATGAATCTTGATCTATGCATGTGAATATTCCATGCCTCTTTATTAATTAAAAATTTATCATAATTCAAAATTAGTTCAGAAGTGTGTTTTGAGTTAACGTTCCCAGCCTGTGGGTGGATGGGTACTTTACAATTTTCAAAAACTAGTGTTCTATATAAATATATATTCAAATGAAATGAACATACATAAAGAACGCCAGAATTTGAAGGAAAGAGTATCTTTATGATTAAACAATAGATTTGAGCGGTAGTTGTTACCTGCACTGTTGCAACTAGTCCGAATTATATTGAGAATGACAAGAAGGAAAATATATAAAAAGGAAACACACAAAGATATTACAAGAAACACAATAATACAGTTAAAATCATATTCTATTAATGACTATTTGAAATACGAAAGGCTATAAAATGCAAAGCAAAGAAGCTAGTTAGAATGGTGGTAGCTTATCTCCGAAGATAGAGATGTGACAACTATGCTCATTCATAAGAAGTTGATTACCAAGAGGTTGAAAAGGAATTTTAACATAAAGAATCAATGATAAAACCCCAAGCATCCAAAAAACTAACCCTAGAAGATGAAACTCTAAAAGGTTTGCGGGCTCCGACGTGGTTAGTTGATACATGAACTGCTTGTGAGAGTGAATTTTGCATACAATATCCATTTGGGGCACTCGGTATCCCATTGGAAAGGTGTATCCGAGAAGGGTACATTATGAACAACCCAATGCATGGATTTGGCATCTATTGGGTGCTTCCATGTCAAAAAAAAATCATTTAGGGCCTCAAAATGACCCTAGAAGTTTGGGACCCAAAAAACCATAGAAAAATTGCCAAAATGTGGAACTATTCTCAATTAGAGGAATAGGTGGGTGGCCGCCGGTATGAACCTATACAAGTACTTACCCCTTAGGAAAAAATTGTCCCCATTTCATCAATTTCCTCCATTAGATGGAGAAACGTCTACTGAATCTTACTCCTGGTAAGACACTTGCCCTTGTGAAGATATTTAACTGCTTTAACAACCCAATAGAGTTGAATGTTCTCCTGGCAAGTGCCCTTTATCTTGGTGTCCATGAGCCAATAAATTATTTCTTGTTCAATGCAGTCAGGATTGAGTTCTGTAGGGGCCAAGTGCTCGATCGTGTTCAAAGTGTCCAAGAGAGGTGGAAAATATGGTCAAATTAGTTCCACATTAAATACCAGTTGCAAACCAAGGAAAGGGAGAATACTTAATTCAAAATCATTCTCACCCATATCCTTAGTGATGGTGTAAGGATCCTATCGGAGTGGGAGAATATTCCAATCATGTCCTATGCATTGGAATACTGAGAGGGGGGTGAATCAATATGAGCACTTTTACCACTTTTAACCACAATATATATTCGTCAACTTTATCAATAGTATTCAACACTTTATTATCAATATATAATATATTATTTCATTCAAAATATCATGAGAATATAATCATAAGCATCACCACATCAACAACATTACATCAAATTCACAGTACACCAGAATTTACATGGAAACCCAAATTTATATATCAAGAATTCATTCATAGGAAGCACCAACTTCCAAATTCTCCAGATGCAACTAGAAGGAGGCTCCAACCCCCTATTTACAAGATCTAACCTGAAGGAAGCTATAACTCCTTGAATTCTCTGGCCCCAACTAGAAGGAGGCTACAACCCCCTAATTCTCAGACTCCAACCTGAAGGAATCTCCAACTCCAAACGGAAGGAGGATAAAACTCCCTTTCCTTTCCTTGTCTTGCCTCTCTGAAATATGAGTGTAGACCAAATTGTCACTACCACAATCAAGAGACATATTAAGGGCTAAATTTCTCCCATGGTCTAATTTTCCATGATTTTCCTAAAAAAGATTCTCCATTCTAAAAATGATTTCCCCAAATTCTATAGGATAAAATTATTTTACTGTAAAAATTGCCAAAAATTTATACAAACTATATAAAATCATTAGAAATTTAAATATTTTTACAAAAATATCGCCAAACATTTATAGTTGGCATATTAAGGACTAGTAAGATTCTCAAAGGTTTCTATATTATAAAATATATTTCCATCCTTAAAATCATCCCTAACCACAATCACTGCCACTATCACTGCCACTGTCTCTATCACTGTCACTGCCACAATCGCATCAACCTGCTCAACCTGTCACTGTCATCACCTGTCACTATCATTGCATCCAATCTCTGTCACTATCTCATCAACCTATACAACTTGTCACTGATCAACCTATCCATCCTATCGATGTCGCCTATACTCAACTAGATCCTGTCACATGGATAATATACTAAGGACACCTCTCAACTATATGTCCAACATCACCAACACATGCCTCTACCAAGCATGAACCATGATCACCAACATACCATCACCAGATATGTGTCAAAACCATCAAACTGTACTATACTAATCATCAATTGTGTACCACAACCTATACCATAACAAGTGCATCAACCATGCACCAAAACTTGTACCATGTACATCAACAACTATACCATACCATGTACCAAAAATGTACCCAAACAAGTGTTTCAACCATATACCATATCACTCTAAATCATTCCATGTACCATAATATATAATCAATGAAGTGTTTCAACCAAGTACATAACAACCAATATCATGTACCAAGTATATGCATCAACCATGCATGTAAGATGTGACTCAAGCATGTGCCAATGCCTCATAATGTACCAAAGACTTGCCTCAACCAAGAATCATCTACATGTAACCAAACCAGATGCAAACCAACCAATAATGCAGTTCTAACCATGTATCATATCATCAACCAAGTAGCATATACCATGTACCATGAAATGTGCCTCAACCATATACCATATCATTCCATACACCATATACCGATATATCCAATATATGCACCAACAATATACCTCATCAAATATACCTCAAACATCAATTACCATACATCTAAGATGTGTCTCAAGTCATATACCAAATCTCACAAATGCATGCCTCAAGAATGCTCCTCAATATCACCAAGATGAAACCTCATAACACATAGGCTAACATACCTTTTACATCTGTAACTGATCTGGTGTCTCTGAACCTGATACATAGACCTATAGCTTACCTCAGACCTCAACAACCATGGTACAAACATCCTTTCCCCACTTACTTCTTGCCCTCATGGGACAAATATTACCTGTCACGTGGGGCCTCGCGCGACAAGTACTAGGAAACCCATGGGGTCCTTGTAGGACACTCTTAAGTTGACCAGTGAGGACCTACTTAATTAGGGTTTTACAGAAACCCTCACTCTCTATAGCTTCAAAAATTTAGCTCTTTTTTTGCACCTTCTCCGCTTCCTTAGACTCAACCTTAGATTCACTAATAGACAAAATATTAGACGAAAATATCACTTACTCACAAGATATATATTCAATGAATGTGTGTGTGAATGTACTTGTGAATGACTTCATGAGGTGTATTTATACTTTTTCTAGGTAACCTTTTTCCTTGAATTTAGGGTTTCTTGACTTTCTTGTTAGAGCCACTTTACCCTTTCATGGGTCTTCTTGACCACTCTTCAGGGCTTCCAAATTCACAAGGCCATATCTCCCTAACTGTGAGGAACCACGTGGCATACCACCTATCACCGGAAACAACACAACAAGTACTATCCATATATGATTATCTTACATGCATTTACATTGTTCTTGTTGTCCATATTCCTCAATCAACTTTGGGTCCCATAAATGAACCTCCAGGGCTTCATGTAGACTTCACCAAATGCACCCATCACATATGCTGACATCAACCAGTCTTGTTGACAACAAGTCACCATCGATCTAAACCATACAAATGAAAACCAACTATCCAATGATCTTGTCTACATATCTCGGGGCCAACTGTCCAACAATATTGTCTACATATCTAGGGACCAACTGTCCAATGATCTCCTCTACATATATGGGGCTTCCATACTTCTCTAAGGGTTGACATCAATGACAACCAACTATCCAAACAAAATGGCCAACACTATGAGGTCCTATTTCTCAAAATGCAACCATACCTTATAACCCACCTAAAACGTATGTGGTACCCGATGTTGATCGTGGCACTGTTTGTAGTTGGCATTGTATTTCTACAAAATGTCATGAACCTATTGTTGAATATGCTATATTTTCTCAACAAATTTGTTTGCTCGATCAGCCTCAGTCTGAGCACGGGAGGATGCTTCATGTTCAACTGCAATGTTTAGATCTACATCAATGGGGGCCAATGGTTGGAAACCTAAGAATACCTGAAAAGGGATGTGGCCAATAGAATTATAGAGGGCTCTGTATTAGCTATGTTGAACATAAGGAAAGCTCTCATCCCATGTGCATGGATGTTTGGAATTGTACATCCTCAATATATGGGCAATCATCCTATTGACTACCTCCATTTTTCCATCAGTCTATGGGTCGAAGAGAGTTTATTTGGTCATCTTGGTTTCCATCATTGGCCATAGGATGGACTAAAAAATAGTCAAAAACCTACTACCTCTATCTAAAATAATGATCCATGGGAGCCCAAGATGAACCCAAAAACGTTCAAAGAAGAGCATAGTAGTGGACTTATCTATGATGATCTTCTTGCAAGGTGCCAAAACTATTATCTTAGAGAATCAATCAACGGACATGAAGACATAGTCATTCCCATGCTTGGTTGAAGGTAGATCAGATATTTAATCCATGGATATGGACCCCTAGGGCCTATAGGTAGTAGGAAGATGGGTGTATAACCCCTACTTCTTGATGGTGGATTTGGAATTGGCATAGGAAGTGTAGGATCTAATGTACTTTAGAGCATCTTGTTGAAGCTTTGGCCAACAAAAATGATTTTGTAGTACTGCCATTGTTTTTCCCACACCAAAGTGTCCTTCCACTTGACTGTAATGGGATTCCCAAATATGATTTTCATTCTCTCTTGAAGGGACATAAAGATGGCTCAAATGACATAGTATTCTATTCTCGAGATGAAAGTTTGGAACTGGTTTTCCTGTGCTCAATGTCTGATAGGGAGCAACAAAGTCAAAGTCATTATTGTATAATTGTGGCCACACAAATGTCTCATGCCCACATGAATTAATAACTATGGTTAGCACTGTTGGTCCCAAGATATGATCACTTTTATGACGGTTATTATACACTTTTACTGCATGTATATATGTGTTTTTCATACTTTAAAGAAGCTTTTTGAAGAATTTCATGATAAAATGGTATGATCGTCATAAGGTACATGTAATTCATGTTTAATGATTGAATCAAGTATAATTCATCATGTTTTATGATTTCCAAGAGATAATTCATGTTTTTCTGGTGTTACAGGGAAAAAACGCACTACATTTCTAGTTCTGGCACTTGATCTAGCACTCGTTCTGACACTCGATCCAACACTCTATCTAGCACTGCGTATTGCACAAAAATGCAGGGTGACTTTGCGGTTAAGGTATTGGCGGCCAGTGACGGGAAAATCGAGCACGTGGGTTTTGTTTATCCTTTCCCCCTCCAGCTATTGAATTCCAGACAACTCAGTTTCAGTTGTTTAGAGAGGGTGATTATTGTCTTGCTTTGTTTTGTCAGTTAGTCAGTTAAGGCATCATTTATTGTATTTTGGTGAAATTAGAAGTGGTTCGGCCTTCCTGTGATCGACCACATAGTCTACAAACTTATAAATATTGCTAGGATGTTCATAATATTGTTAACCAAGTAGAAGAACCAGTGTATTATAGACAAACTCGTTTTTCTTTGTTTTGATATTTTACATTGCCAAAATTATGCCAGAATTGCATTTTCAAGTTTAATGGTGAATTCGTCTTGTTAATCTCGTGGTGTGCTTTTAGGGAGTGACCATGACTTGCTGGGGGGCCCACCAATAGTCTGGTAACTTTCTTCATGTTTGTTTATGCATTTCCTAATTTAATTTCTCTCTTTTATTTTCTGTACATGTATATTTTTATCGTGTCAAGTAGTTTGTTGTAGCTTAATTGTTTCGCTTATCTTTTGCAGGTTAGATGTTGATACATATTAGCATGCATTGATTTTATATACTATGAAAATACTTGCAAGTTTCTCTCTCTATACTAACCTTGTGTACAATTAGAAAGTCTCCCTCTCTCTATACTAACCCCATGTGCATTTAGATGTTAGATTATGCTTTCTTTTATGATTTTACAGTTAAGCTTAAAACAGATTTTTAATTAGATAGAACAAAGTTTTTAATTTGGGTTTTCTTTTGACAAGGATTGATGGATGGATAGATTTAATTCCAGTGTTTTATTATAGCTTGCTTATTTCAGTTTTATATAGATTTCATTTAATTAGTTGTTGGTTAATATATATTGTTAATTTACTTTCAATATCATAGTTTAATTTCTATTTTTAATTATTTTCTTATTGCATTTTGAAAGATTAGAGTAGACATAACATAGTTTCATTTTACGCAATCTTCTTTCCTAGAATTAAAATGCAATTAAATTTCTTAGTTAACGGTTGAATCTAGTTTTTCTTACATAGTGTAGAAGTATAATGATGATCTCGTTATGTTGTTGATGGTTTGTACATGAATATGCAGGGTATTTAACATTATTTTTGTCATGGCTAAGTTTTCAATGGATTTTTTACTCCACACCTTTCATTTTTCCATTGAGATTAGTGTTGAGCTTATACCATTGGAATTGTCCTTTGTTGTCAAGTGACATTGAGATATTATCCGACAATGAAGACATTCACACAACCACCAACATTATATTTGAATTGTCATAGGTTAAAGAATAGTTCTCTTGCTTTCATAGATTAAAGAATAGTTTTCATGCTTTCATAGATATAGTTTCTTGCTTTCATAGTTTAGAAAATAGTCTTATTTGTTGCTGTAGGATAGATAGACTTTGCTTTGATAGATTAGATAGTAGTTTTCTTATCATAGATTAAGAACTAGTTGTTATTCTTTCTTGCTTTTAATAGAATAGATTTCCTTTCATGCATTGCATTGAGCATTTAGTCCAGTTGCCTCTTAGATTTCCTTTCACGCAATAGAAATAGTTTTTCATGAAGAATTTAGTTCACTTGCCTCTTAGGCTAGATAGTTGTTCAATGAGAAGTTTTACTTTGATTTCTTGCAGTAGTTAGTTTCCTTTGCTTACTTGTCTTTTGCTTTATAGGTTAGTTAGGTGGCTTTGTTTACCTGTCTTTTTATTTAGTAGGTTAGTTAGGTGTTTTTGCTTACTTGTCTATTTTCTTTAATAGGTTAGGTAGGTTCTTTTGCTTACTTGCTTATTTATTTTCTTTCATAGGGTAGTTGCTCATTGAATGTAGGTTGGTAAGTTAAAATAGTTTTCTTTTGTCATTTTCTTATTATGCTTAGTAGTTTGCTTTTGCTTATTGTTAAACTAGTTTGCTTTACATAGAATTTTCATTTGCTTTCTTTGGAACTATCCATCAACCCTTGGCCCAAAAGTACTTAGGTTACTTAGTTTCAATTTTATTAGTAGGGTTGCTCATTAGATAGTTTTGCTTGAGTAGATTATCCTTAGATAGATACCTTCATTAGTTAGATTATACTCCTACCAGCCTTCTACCTTTGGCATATATTTTGCTACAACTCTAAGTTTACTTACCCCGGGTTGACAATTTAATTGAGGGTTTTTACTGTGTTTTTGGTGCATATAGAACACCCATCATTTTTGGCGCCATTGCCGGGGAGTTGTCTCAAGGTAAGAAGTAATTAGGAATTAGACCATTTCTAGACCTTAGCATTAGTTTGGTGGAGGGGGAACTTTAATACGAGAGGTAAGAAAGCGTGCATCTGCTATAGTAGGTTTCCCCAAACCCAATGGTTGTTTTTATTTTTCATGAATAGGCCTAGAGACCCACAAGGTAGATACATTAAATCAAAATCAGACCTTTCAACCAAGGTTCCTTCCGATCTCTTTGGGGGAAGGAATGTTCCACTTATGAAATCCGCAGACCAATAACGGAAAATAGAAGCTAGATCAACTCAAAGAGATAAAATAGTCTCTGAAGGGACTAACACAGGGAGCACTATAGAACAAGAAACTAAAGCATCAATCATATTAGGACAGGAGGCAAGACCACTTGATTTTTCCATAGAACCAAACAATACAACCTTTGCTTTTACACCACCACTAGGGGACCCTAATTTTAAGGACATCATAGACCCTGAACAAGTGAATCTTTTTTTTGGTAATTCAGCCAATGTAATTATCTCTCAAATTGACACAGAAACTTTGGCACCAATAGTCTCAACCAGCTCGAGTAGAGTCCCATATATCCAATCCATAGGAAGACCTTTCCATCAAAGGGAAACCTTGTTTTCTTCAAAGATAAAACCACCTAGGTACTCTCTTTTTGGAAATCAAGCCAATATGGAGGATCAAGAGGACCATAACAATGTAACACACAGAGAGGAAGAAGAAACTAGAAACCAAACTGAAACTACCTTTGGCTTTCTGATTTTAGACACCACCTCGAATGTCAACATGAAGAATATTCCTCTCTCAGCACTACCTACCTTTTATGGTAAAAACAATGAAGATCTAGAGACCTTCCTATTTGAATTTGACATCTTGTGTAGGAGCTACAACTACATACAAGATGCCCATAAATTAAAACTCTTTCCTGCCACCCTCAAAGACTCTGCACTAAGATGGTTCATGGGGTTGGGAGAATCCAGTATTAGGTCTTGGGAAACCATGAAAGACATATTTCTCAAGAAGTACCAAGACTACTGCAAGACCAAAGAGTCTCGTAATGACATATTTAAAATACAACAATTAGAAGATGAGACCCTTGAAGATTATATGGAAATATTTGGTTATATCTCCTTGAAGTCAAAATACCATGAATTCCCAGAAGATGCAATTAGGGATCTTTTCCTTAAGGGAATTTCAAAAGAATATTTAGAGATGCTTAACCTAATGGCATCAAGTGACATCTCTCATAAACCATTTGTTGAAATATGTGAAATGTGTAAAAATTACTCAAGGAGTAGAGCCAAAACAAGGAAGAATGTTTGGGACCCTTACAATAGAAGCTTAAAACCAGTTAGTTCAAGTAGTATTACGAGAGAAGAGATAGGAAACCTTTTAGAAAAATTTAAGACTGACATCTTAAGAAAAATAGGTTCCCAGTTGGATACCCTTAAACTCAAAAAGAAATAGGAGGAGGAAAATACAACAATGAGCATATATTGTCCAAGATGCAGGAGGAAGCATTCCTCAAGGGAGTTCCCATTAGATAACATTTCAGTTTGTGGCTTCTGTACGTAAGATCATGTGAATGAAAAATGTCCATCATTGCACAGTTTATTAGCCATATATAGGAGTTGAGATCCTGGGGAGTCTTCTTATGCACCTAGGAGGCCATGGCAGCCTAGGAATCAACCCACATACTTGGATCTACAGTCTCAAGTTCCACCCTATTATCAACAACAACAATGGAACTCACCAAGTTGGAAAAATTGGTCTACTTAGTATCGACATCCTTAGATTCAAGGATGGATTGGGGGACATAACCAAGGAAACCCTCAAGCTCCACCTATCCCTATGTCCAACCATCCTTATCCTCAGTTCTCATCGAACACTCCACAAATTTTCCCAGGTTTTGTTCCACCACCCTAACCTCCCATTCCAAAACAACAAGTGCTACAATTTCAAAATGCAAGCTCCCCGAGACCGACACTATTACTGGCACAGCCAGTGCCAAATCCAAGTAATAAGCCCCCTAAACCTCTTAACAATGTTGAGATGCAGGCCTTCCCGACATATGTTATTACTCTTGTTCCATTACATGAAATTAAACTAAGATCGGGAAAAGTTCTAGAGAGGCAGAGACCCTAAGTAGTCATCCAGGAAGAAGAAGAAGAAGAAATCACCAAACAACCCATGGATGACATTAGGTGGGAAGATGTTATTATCCCGAAGAATCAAGAACCCAAGCTTCCCCAGGATGAACCTTTAAAAATTACAAAGGTCCCTCCTTATCCAAACTGATTGGTAATCGAGAAACATACCACTTGACCAAAATTTGACATTTTGAACGAATTGAAAAATATTTTTGTCAAGATTCCTCTGCTTCAAGCCATTAAAGACATTCCAATCTATAGTAAGGTAGTCAACGAATTGTGTATTAAGACGCCATGTAGGAAGCAAAAGGATCCTCCTATAGTACATTTGGTAGGAGGAATTTCCGAGTCCATATCAGAGAAGCCAAAACTAGCAAAATATGGGAATCTAGGAAAGCCCGTAGTGACCATAACCATTAATGAGGTCTCCATCAAAAACACTCTCATAGACCTAGGAGAAACCATCAATGTTATGACCACTACTACCTTGGAACAATTACAGTTACAACCGCTTCTTCGGCCTACCCCAACCATTTTGGAATTAGCAGATAAGACTAGGGTTATACCTGAAGGGATTTTAGATGATTTCATTGTTACTTTAGCCTCATGGGAGTACCCCGTAGATTTTATTGTCATTCACTCAAAGGATCCTACTAGAGGCCATTTCGTTATTTTTGGAAGACCTTGGCTAGCCACAACCAATGCATTTATTGGCTGTAGAGAAGGAGAAATGACCATCTCGAGTGGTCTCTCTATCCAGAAGCTCACCATTTACCCTCAAACTCAACCTATTATGGAGACTCTATGGTGGCTTGAATTTCCATATGAGAATTAAGGCTGGGAAGAACCCGTATTTCCTAGTGACCATGTAAGGGCACTTCAGGAGAATACACCAGAAAATGTGCTAAACCAGTTCATTTTTGCTATCACTTGTGTGGATTTTCCACAGTCTTTTCCCCAGTTTGAGTACATGTTTGCGAAATAATTTCAAGAACAATTAGATCCATCCATTTTGTCTTCGGCATCTTTTATTTTTGAAATAGATGAGTCTTCCATGTCTTATACTATGCCCTATGAGATTAGTCTAGGGAAATTTTTACATATAAACTCTGGCCTAGAGATAGACCAACAGAAACAGTTAGTAGATATCCTTAAAGAACAAACACAAGAATTTGCCTAGGAATACACTGACATGAAGGGTATACACCCTGACACATGCATACATCACATATATACCCAGGGGGAAGTGACACCTGTTAGGCAACCCTAAAGAAGGATGAACCCAACACTCAAAGGCATAGTCAAGGAGGAGATCCAAAAGTTGTTAAATGTCAGATTCATCTATCCCATATTTGATAGTAAGTGGGTATCCCCGCTTGTAGTGGTTCCAAAGAATGTGACCAAGAAATGGAGAATTTGTGTTGATTTCTGGGAACTCAACAAGGCCACTCTGAAAGACTACGTTCCTCTCCCTTTCATTGACCATGTTCTAGATACCTTGTCTGAAAAGAAGTATTTCTCCTTTCTAGATGGGTAAAGTGAGCACAACCAGATTCTTATAGCATCCGAGGACCAGGAAAAGACTACCTTTACTTGTCCTTGGGGAACCTATGCCTATAGGGTCTCACCATTCGTATTGTGTAATGCTCTTGCCACATTTCAACGAGCAGTACTAGGGATATTTTTCGATCTTATTCATGATTGTGTGGAGGTCTATATGGATAAATTCATAGTCTATGGAAACACTTACCAGGAAGCCTTAGACAACTTAGAAAAATTCATCATCAGATGTCAGAAAATGAACCTATCTCTGAGTGATGAAAAATGAAAAATGTTGTTAACTAAAGGAGTGGTTCTAGGACATCATGTTTCATCTGAAGGGATAAAAGTTGATCCTGAAAAGATTGAGGTCATTGTTACACTTCCATCCCCCCAAGACATAGAAAGAGGTGAGAATATTTCTTGCAAATGCTAGATATTACCGATGGTTTATTGAAAATTTTACAAAGATTGTTGCACCTATGTTTGGATTATTGATAAAAGATGTTTATTTTGTTTGGAATGAGCAGTGTCAAACTGCCTTAAAAACTCTGAAAGATAAGATGTCTGTGGCACTAGTTCTTAGAGGGCCCAATTGGACTCTCCCATTTCATATATCTAGTGACGCCTCTGACACAACAATAAGAGGAGTATTAGGGCAGAAAGAGGACCAACCGTCCTATGCCATTTATTTTGTAAGAAAGAACTGGTCTCCTGCCGAGTTGAAATACACAGTCACTGAGAAAGAGTTCTTGGCAGTTGTTCATGCTATTAACAAGTTTTTCCATTACAGGTTATGAAGTATTTTTACACACTGATCATTCCACCATTAGGTTCCTCATGAACAAACCTATAAGTAATGGCCGAGTGACTAGGTGGCTCTTGTTATTGCAAGAATTTAATATTATTGTGCTTGACCAACCTGGGAAAGATAATGTAGTAGCTGAATTTCTTTCCCGAATAAAAAATGAGGATGATGATATCCATGGAGATGATCGTTTCCCAGATAAGTACCTCTTTGTCCTTTCTGTCAATACCCCATGGTTTGCGGATATGGAAAACTATCTAGCTACTAGGAAGTTACCGTCTCATTTGTCACCTCATGAAAAGGGGGAAATTATTATAGAAAGTGCTAATTACTCTTGGCTTGGTCATGATATTTTTCACACAGGTCCTGATTTGATTATTCATAGATGTGTCCGAGAGGACGAGGTACCTAATATACTATGAAGTTGTCATGATGGACCATGTGGTGGCCATTTCTCTGACAAACGTACAACATATAAGGTATTACATTCATAGTTGTGATAGTTTCCAAAGGATAGTAAGACCTATGCCATCTAACGAAATGCCTTTGCAAGCCCAAGTTATGATAGAACCCTTTGAAAAATGGGCCCTCGACTTTCTAGGACCAATTTCACCCATGCCCATAGGAAGAACTATATTTTTGTTTGTATGGACTATGTCACTAAATGGGTAGTGGCAAAAGACCTATTCAGGGCCACAGAGAAGTCTTTTGTCGAATTTATCTACGAAGATATATTTACCCACTTCGATGTCCCTCGTGAAATTGTTACCTACCAAGGCACTCAATTTAATTCCAAGATGATGAAAGAGATAACAGAGAAATATGGGATTAAACACCGTAAATATTCTCCATACCACCTGGAAGGCAATGGACAGGTAGAATCCACAAACAAAGTTCTGGAAGCCATCTTGACCAATACTGTTCAGTTACATCATCGGGATTGGGTTGATAGGCTCCCAGAGGCTTTGTGGGCATACTAGACTACCTGGAGAAATACCACTAGACATACCCCTTATGAGCTAGTGTACGGGAAACAAGTACTTTTACCTATATAATTCCAAGTAAGGACCTTCCATATTGCCGCAGAATTAGGATTGAACCTGGATGAGGCTCAGAAGCAACAATCTCTACAACTAAATGAGTTGGATGAAATCAAACAAGATTTCATCCAACGGACAATATTAGTCCAAAACCAGAGGAGCAAGTGGCATGACAATTTTATTAAGAATAATCACTTCCAGCCTGGTGATTGGGCCATGTTGTTTGATTTCTGATTCAAAACCTTCAAAGGAAAACTCACCACCTGGTGGTTGCGCCCTTACGAGGTATACAATGTATATGACAATGGAGCTGTAAAAATTAAAATAATTGACGATGGACAAGTCTCCTTTGTGGTAAATGGACACCGACTTAAATTTTATCATAAGCCCATTTCCAGAGAGGATTTTCTATAGGTCATGCTAGATGACAAGGCATTTCCCTTAGTAGATGGGGAAGTTACCCCTTGTTCTTGAAATTTTTTCTGAATTTCCTACTGTACATATGTAAATATTTTTTGAATTTTGTTAATAAGGCAATTCTAGATATTTCTGTAGGTATTTATTTCACCAGGAGTACATAGTTTCAAGGATTCTTCTTCAAAACATTGTTATACTTGAATTTTGTGTCTGTTAAAGCATCAAATGAATATTGACTTACTGTAGTTAGCCATATTTTTGCAAACATTCTCATTTTTTAAGGCATTCTAA
>JZKD02S2391927.1:726143-777639 GCA_000966675.3 Picea glauca | reverse complement strand
TTTTATTGAAAGGCCTTATTAATATTGACCTTTATTACATCCGAATATATTGTTCTACCTATGTGCGGGTTAGGACCCTAACATGTCCGCCCCCTTAAAAACAACCTTGTCCTCATGGCTTGAGATGAGGAAATTGTTGTAGAATGGTAGTTGGTTCCCTAGTGGCATCTGCTGGAGTTGTATCTTTCCACTGGACTAGCACTTCCTTGATGGTTCTCTGACGTAGGCAATGCTCACGTTGGTCCAAAACTACTTCTGGTTGTAGCCAAATGGATCCTTCTTCAGCTAACTCTGGAAGGTTGGTTTGAATTTGGCACTTAGCTTCAATCACCTTCTTTAAGCATGAAACATGAAAAAAAGTATGTAGCTTTGAATGGCTGGGAAAAGCCAATTGATAGGCGACTTGTCCCACATGCTTGAGCACGGTATAAGGACCATAAAATTTGGGCACTAGCTTCTAACAATGCTTGGCCTTGAGGGAAGTTTTCTTGTAAGGTTGCAGTCGAAGAAACACTTGATCCCCTTCTACAATTTGACATTCAGAGCGACCATGATATTCTTGTTGCTTCATGCGATTCTGTGTCATGACCAAATTCTCTTTGAGGGTATGGAGAATAGCCTCTTGAGCTGTAAGTGTTAGGTAAACAACCTGGACCTTCGAGGCACCCGATAAGTATGAGAGAACTGGAGGTGGCTTCTTTCCATATACCGCTTCAAAAGGAGTCATGCGTGTAGCTGTATGGTATGAAGTTTTGTACCACCATTCAGCTAGGGGTAACCATTGAGCCCACTGATTTTTATTTTCCAAGGCAAAACACCTCAAATATGTTTCCAAACACTTGTTGACAACTTCCATTTGGCCATCAGTTTGGGGATGATAAGATGTGCTGAGATGCAATTCTGTGCCTTGTATCTTGAACAATTCTCACCAAAAATTGCTTGTGAAAGTTGGGTCGCGATCAGAAATAATAGAGTGCAACATGCCATGAAGCTTGAAGACCTGATCCATGAAGATTTGAGCCACCATGGATGCTGTAAGCATGTGTTGAAGGGTGCATAAATGCACATACTTGGAAAGCAAATCAACAACCACCATGATGACAGATTTATTTCCTGATTTGGGTAAGCCAGTAATAAAATCCATAGAGATATCCTTCCAAATAGCAGGTGGAATCGAGAGCAGTTGTATTATGCTTGACGATTTGATTGTTTCTCCCTTATTGCGTTGACACACATCACATTCAACTACAAAATTACAAATTTCCTATTTCATACCATCCCAGAAAAAGGAACGTTTGACCCTATCATAGGTTTTGGTGAACTCGGAGTGCCCTCCTGTGGGTGTAGCATGAAGCTCAGAAAGTACCGTGGATTTAAGCTTTGATTGTTTACTTAAATACAAATGGCCTTTATATCGAAGTTCCTCATGGAGACAAGAATACCTTGGGGAAGCTGGAGCATTGGACTGCAATTGCTGGATCAACTGCAAACTTTTGGGATCTTGTAGCCATTCCTAGCGAACAGCTTGGAGCCAATCTGGTACAATGAATGAAAGAGAAAAAAGGGATCCTTCATCTTCATATTTTCATGAAAGTGCATCTGCAACCACATTGTCTTTGCCTTTCTTATAAATGATCTCATGATCGTATCCAAAGAGTTTAGTCACCCATTTTTATTATTCTGGGGAGGAAATGCATTGTTCCAGAAAATACTTGAGGCTTTGATGGTCTGTCTTAATTTAGAACTGTTGCCCCAACAGATAAGGATGCCACAGATCCACAGCATGCAAAATAGCCAACATTTCCTTTTCATAGATAAATTTGACCAGATTTCTTTCAGATAGTTGCTTGCTGGTAAAGGCCAAAGGTCGACCCTCTTGCATAAGGACAACACCAATTCCTTTCCCTGAGGCATCACATTCCAACACAAAGGTCTTTGTGAAATTAGGAAGGGCGAGGACTGGAGTGGTCCACATGGCCATCTTCAAGGTTTGAAAAGCTTGAGTAGTAGCTGGAGTCCAAGTGAAAGAGTTATTTTTGAGGAGATCAATGAGAGGTGCTCGAATCTTCCCATAATTCTTAACAAACTTGCGATAATACCCTGTTAAGCCTAGAAATCCATGCAAGCTCTTAAGAGTATTTGGGTGAGGCTAGTCTTGCATAGATTCAATATTTTTACGATCCACCCTAACGCCGTATTTTCCAACCAGATTACCCAAGTATTCTACTTCTGAGGCGCCAAAAGCACATTTAGATTGTGTCAGGAAAACTTGGTGCTGAGAGAGTAGATGGAGAAATCGATCCACATGAGCAAGATGGTGTATCTAGGTTTTTCTATAGATGAGGATATAATCAAAGAAAACTAAGACAAAATGGCAGAGAAAAGGATGGAAGACATGATTCATGAGGCTTTGGAAGGTGGAGGGGGCATTACACAAGCCAAAGGGCATGACCAAAAAGTCATAGTGGCCCTCATGAGCTCTAAAGGCAGTCTTGGGAATACCTGCCTCTTTCATACGTATCCGGTGGTAGCTCGAATGAAGATCCAGTTTAGTGAAGAATTGGGTGCCACTCAATTCATCTAGGAGGTCATCAATGATAGGAATGGGGAATTTGTCTTTGATGGTAAGTTTGTTGAGGGCATGAAAGTCAGGACACATTCACCAAGAACCTTCTTTCTTCTGGACCATGACCAGAGGAGACGAATAGGGGCTCATACTAGGGCAGATAACACCTGCATTAAGGAGTTCCTCGACTATTTTCTCAATTTCATTTTTTTGGGAAAAGGGGTGACGATACGGACGGATATTGGGAGGAAGGCTTCCTGGTACAAGGGGAATGGAATGATCATGAACACCATGGGAAGGAGGGAGGCCTTGGGGAGTGGAAAAGACCAATTGATGTTTAGAAAGGATGGCTTGGAGGTCTTGCAGTACCGAGGGTGTCTTTTTTGCTTGTATGGCATGGAGTTGGGCGATAACACCAGAATGACCCTTTTTGAGTAGCTTTTCCATGCGATGGGAAATAATGATCTCAGGTGAACTGACGGTGATGCCTTGGAACTTATATTGGTGGCCCTCCTGGTCAAATTGGATGGTTAAGTCTTTAAAATCCATGAGAATGGGACCCAAAGTCCTTAGCCAGTTTGCACCCAGCACAATGTCACAACCTCCCATGTCAATAACAAACATATGGGATTTCAGGTGGTAGTCACCAATTTGGAGACGCACATTTTCACAATGCCCTCCACATTTCATGGAACCACCATTGGCAATCATGATTTGGAAATTATTGACGGCATGAATGTAACAATGAGTTTCTTGGGAAATGCGACGATGAATAAAATTATGGGTGCTGCCACTATCAACCAAAATGATGACCTTCCTATGCTTGATGTAACCGATTAGCTTGAGGGTTTGGGGAGTGAAGACACCAGTGAGAGCATTGAGGGAAATGATTGGTTCTACTTCGGGAGGATCTGAGGGAGGGGTTATGTCAATGGATTCAGGTGATTCTGACATAGAGGGAGTTTCTTCATCTTATTCAGAAATCTCCTCGAAGATGGCCATAAAAAGATTTTGTTCTTTACACTTGTGGCCCGGGAAATATTTGTCATCACGGTTATAACAAAGGCCTTTGAGTTGGCATTCATCCATTTCAGTCCAGGTCAATTTTTAGATCTTTAGTGGAGCAGAGGGAGTAGTGGGATTTACTAGTTTAGGGCGAGGGATGAAGGAGGGTTTGTGGTTTTGAGAAGAAACAACCTATTGTGCTTATTTATCTCTTTTTTTAGCCTCCACCCAACTCTCAGGCCGAGCCATGAGGAAATGGGTCCGAATTTCATCCTTGAGGCTACTAATAAAGCACTCTTGGAAAAAGGCATAAGACATGCCCTCTGTTCTAAAAGCCAAGCACTCAAAAGCAACTATAAAGTCTTCCACTATTCCTAATTGTTTCATCTTTTTCAAACGACCCAAATGGTTGGTGTTATTGTCAAAGCGTTCATAAAGATCTGCCACAAATTGTGTCCAAGCAATATACTCTAGATGAGAATTTTTTCTCCATTGCCACCATTGCCAACGTTCTTGATCTAGATGGAGAACACCATACCAGAGTTTGGTCAAGTCATATGTAATGTTGTATAAAGAGAAGTAATTTTCCATTTGGGTTACCCAACCGGTGGGGTCCGAGCCATCAAATTTGGTCACATCCACTCGTGGAAGGCGTAGGTCACATTGAAAGTGATGGCTCTGCAAGGTATGGGAATGAGAGGAATGGTCACCTTTAGTATGTGGGGGTGAGGAAGAGGAAGGGTTATCTGTAGGGATATCCAGTTTGGTGCAGAGTGCCAAAAATACTGATTCAAGCTAGGTGGTGAGGTCTTGTTTGATTTCTCCCATTGAGGACTGCATGGTTGTATTGATGGTGATGACATTGGCACTGAGTTGTTTCACTTCTTGTTGGGTCTCAATGAGACGAGATTGCAAGGTGTTGAAGAGAGCTTCCAAATCTTGGCTATGAGTATGGGCCATGAGGATGGGGGAACTAAAAAGGGGCAAGCGGGGTAAAAAAGATTTTCCAGAAAAAATGATATGGATGAATGTGATAAGGGAGAAGAGATGAATCCAATGGAATAAGTCTAGAATAATGCTGAAAAATTTTCCAGTTTNTTTTTTTTTTTTTTTTTTACAGATTTATACTTCGATCTGAAGAATAATGCAGAGAGGAAATGCCCAAATGCTTAAACAGAAAGAAATGCGTATTTACTTGGCAACCCAAACACAGTTACATAGTAATAGATCTTGTCTATTATAATTTGTTTATGTTTCTGTCCCCAAGGGTTAGGTATTCAAGGGTTCTACAGACAAGGGTTTGCTCTGTGCTATAGCTCTCTGATATACATGCAGGGTCCAACAGTAGTACTCAGCCCAATATCTAAGGCACTAACTAAGGAGGATAGACTGTACCCTTAGCCCTACTACCCGACTACCTAGGTACTAGAGGGTATCTTCCCGAGTGTTGTTCTCAGTGACACTATAGCAGTCAGGCGACCGATTGGTTTATCTAAAGAGGGCTTTAGGTAATCTATGACGATCCATACAGAGGTGATTTCTGATGCGCTACCACTCGAAGGGGTACCGACAGGGGTTACAAGGGTGGCCAACAAAAGTGCGCTTAAGTACCACTTGTATTTCCTGCGTGTATGAATCCCTCAACCACGAGTTTATGCGTGTAATGGCAGATCTCTGTGGCTTAAAGATGTCAGAATATGTCTCTACCCTGAAAAAAAAAATTAACCCACACTTTCTATCGAGGAAAGTGCTCTGATACCACCTGTAATATACCAAATATAAAATGTATGCAGAACATAAATAAAATGCTAGTAATGGCAGAATAACAACAATATAACCACAACATTCACCACAATAACACTGAAATGATATAATAATAACAACAAAAAAATCACTTTGAATATGAAAGAAATGTTTACGGGCCTCTTCGAGGGGGAAACCTCCAGTTGAGCAGAGCTCTATTAAAATAATATCCAAGCTAGGGTTCTCATACCCGCGACTCTTATTTATATTAAAAAGAAGCATCTAGAGGAAGACCCTTCTAGAAGTGGAAGCTTCTATTAGGTCTTCTTACATTCGCCTTATTCTATTTTATAAAAAGGCCTTATTAATATTGACCTCTATTGCATCCAAATATATTGTTCTACCTATGTGCAGGCTAGGACCCTAACAATATAAGGAAGTGATACCATAACTATCAATCCTAGAGGTCTCTCATACATTTTTTCCAATAAACTTGAGTAAGTGAGTCAAGTGACTTTATCAAAGAGTAACAAGGAAGTCTAATTAGCAGTTATTCATGGAAACATAACAATAACTACAACGGAAGAAAGTAAGTTGAGCCTAGAGATACCTTTATGTTCTTTCTCGATGGTACCATCCACTACACACTAAATAGCTTGATTATATCATATCTTTAGATAGGCCACGTTCGCTTAAGTACCCCTTACATCAGGACAATCACTAAGTAATATAATGGAAAGCCATCCTCTAACATAAATACCATCCCAATTAAAAAAAGAAAGAAAAGGTTGTTTTCAGAGCTGTTCCCCCATCTTATTGCTTAAGAAATCTTATACTAAAATATTAAAAGATGGAGGGCCAGTCTTTGAGGTTTTAAGAGGCTAACCCACCAGGATACTGAACAGGTTTACTGATAGCAGGTACCAGCCTGTGGTATGACTAGGTAAACCCACCTGAGTACTGAACATGCTTGCTGGAAGCAGGGCATTCTACCTAGCGAGGATGGTAATCTAACAAAAATAAATCATGAATTTAAACTTGTCCTGATGTACGACATTACATGCAGACAAATTTGACATGGAGTATGTGTGGTTAAGCTAAGGTTAATGAATCTCATAAACTTGCCATTGGAAAATAACTCTAAGACAATATTGAAACTCTCTTTCCTACCTTTTCTTATCTCTATATAGGATCTCTTATCCTATAGGTGGGGCCATCTTCTAACTGTCTCATCAGACCAAGCTGTGAAATTTTATCTTTACACTTGACATACTATAAATCTTTAGCTATTGGGGGATACTGAATAGTTTCCTATATTTTTTATTGTGAGGTGTCACAATACTTAGGCGTGGGGGAGGGGTTCATGAACTGACAAATGATCATTGCCTAGAGAAGTAGATCTTTGCAAGAATTTTTGTATTATTTCTATGATACAGGTTATTACAGTGATAGTCATGTTATTTTTGAAATTCTTAAACTCCTGTGTGCTCTAAATTACTAAACACATACTTAACAGACCACTCTTTATCGGTTTATCGTTTCATTACAAGTTGCATATTGTAGGTTATAAATTATTGAACACATACTTAACAGACTACTCTTTATCGGTTTAACATTTCATTACAAGCTGCATATTGTAGGTTTGACAATACATTTTATGCTTTCTATCACTTGTTCATTATAGGTTTTTGACATTATATGTCATATGCAATAAGAATGAGTGAGCATGGAGCATTCTGCCTCTGCTCATTAACTACTGTGATTTTCAAAAACACTTCAAAGTTGCAGGCTATCCATTATAAGAGGTGAAAATGAACTTAACACAGAGGTACCAGATGAAGTATTGCATGAGGTGCCGGATGAGATGTCGTTTGAAGTGCTGAATGAGGTGCCATGTGAATTACACACCAGTAACTGTCCTAGATTCCAGGTAACCATAATTCAATTCCATTCAATTATATTGGTTCTAAGCATTGATTACAAGATGCTTCATATGGTCATGATCAAATGTCCAAGTCAAAAGACTTGGACATTGATCTAAATATGCACCATTACATTGCCCCAAAGCTTGCCATAGAATTCGAATTTCCCACACATGGAAGCTTGTGTGCACATGTGGGTAACCTACTCCACTATAGATGCATCCAAAATCGGGCTGGGAACTATATTATCTCATTTTCCCTTTCCAATTTCTCTCCTATGCGTTAAGAAATCGCGCCCAACCTTTGCCATCTCATCCTCTATTCAAAATGCATTTGGCCTGTGCTAAATCCGTGTCATTTCTTGGCTTGATTTCTCCCTTGCTTCGTGAATTCCACCTGTTTCACAATGCCTAGGAGATACGAACCCTCCTCCTATGTAGACTTGTTTTCCATTCCCGAATTTGCACAGAGCAGAGAAGTGTTTTTGCACGTTGGCTGGGGGCCATTTCTATCTAGCTTGCAGGGCCACGATGGTGGCTTCTCTATGCAATTTGAATTTGGTTTCGATGGTAAGAAAACACATGTAGGATATCTCACCTTTGAATTCACAGAATATTCCATTGCTACTGCAACAAAACTCCCAATAATGGGAGATAGATGGTTCAAAAACCACCAATTGTCACGCTCAAGTTACAACAGGGTGTTTAAGCCCGAATTCGAAAGCATTTCAGGAGAAAAAGGGTATGCTAAGGAGTGGATAAAGGCAGAATTGGTCAATCCCCTCATCATCATCACAAAGTTAATTACATGTGAAGGTAGATACTCTACTTTCAAAGATTGTCATTTTAGATTGTTGGCTCATTTTCTGTTCAACAAACCCTTGAACTTCCCCTTCTATTTTCTCAAAAGCTTGGAGAAGATGTCCTCTCAAGTGAGGAAAAATGTGACTAATCCCCACAATAGTCTCTTCCACCATGTCTTGATCAAGCTCCTTGTTCTAACCGAGTTAGAGAAATAGGGGCAAAATTGGGATGCCTTTATCTACCAATTTGCAAACCCTCACTTGACAGTTAAGACAGGCAAAAATCCACTTAGCCTAAAAACTATCTCTCCATCCAAGACTCGCTCTCCAAGAACCCCAAACTCCCTTGCACAAACCTTCTCTTTGCCAAAACAATACCAAAAGCTTGTTGATATCTCTACTTCTTCATCGAGTAAAAAAATCAAGAGCAAAGACCAAAAGAAGCCCATTGTTGACCCCCCAATGCCTTCACTCTCTCTTGATCCTACACTTAAAAAGATTCAAGAAGTAATGAATCAAGAATTTCCCATAATTCCTACAAACAAGAGGGGAGCCAATTGATTTGGTAAGGGACCCTATCGGAAGGATACCCAGAACACAAGAATCAAGCCTTATGCAAAACCTCCACCTGCTTCAGATCCCATCCAAGTGTCCTCTGACCTTGAGAGCCCTCATAAGAAACCTAGGGAAGTCTCGCGGATGGATTAGAGCCACTAAGGAAAACAAAATTAGAACCTACCTCACGTTACCAATCTCCCATCACTCTTACTTCACCCATGCCCAATCTAGATCCTAAAACTGATAGATTGTCCACATCCCTCAAAGGATCTAAGCCTTCCTCAGAGATCACCGATTCTGTCCCAACCATAGAGCAACTACAAAAAGAAAACCATCAGCTTCTTTAATAGTTGGAAGAGAGGAAGACATTAGATGTACACCTTCATCGTGACATTGCAGTCCTTTAGGAAAAGGTCAACTCCCTTCAGCGGTTGGTTGATGAAATGACTAAATCTAACCGTAGCCTCAGAGCACAATTAAAGAAACAAAAGAGGCACAAGGCTAAGTCTACACAACAAGAAGGAGAGGCTACCAAAGCTGATCCTCCTCAGCAAGCCTAGTCATGAAGGGTAACTTCTTTTTGTTTGCAGTGGGACCTGCAAAATTGTAAGCGTGGGGGTAATGTTGGGCTCGAGATATGATCACTTTTATGATGATTATTATACACTTTTGTTGCATGTATATATGTGTTTTTCATACTTTAAAGGAGATTTTTGAAGAATTTCATGATAAAATGGTATGATCGCCATAAGGTACATGTATTTCATGTTTAATGATTGAATCAAGTATAATTCTTCATGTTTTATGATTTCCAAGAGATAATTCATGTTTTTCTAGTTTTACAGGGCAAAAACGCACTACGTTTCTAGTTCCATCACTTGATCCAGCACTTGATCTGACACTTGATCTAGCACTCGTTCCAACACTCGATTCGACACTCTATCCAACACTATGTATTGCACAAAAATGGAGGGTGAATTGACGGTTAAGAGATTGGCGGCTAGTGACAGGAAAATCAAGCACGTGGGTTTTGTTTATCCTTTCCCCCTCCAGCTACTGAACTCCAGACAACTCAGTTTTAGTTGTCCAGAGAGGGTGATTATTGTCTTTCTCTATTTTTTTAGTTAGGGCATCATTTATTGTATTTTGCCGAAATTAGAAGTGGTTCGACCCTCCCATGGTCGACCACTTGGTTTGTAAACTTATAAATACTGCTAGGATGGTCATAAGATTGTTAACCAAGTAGAAGAAACAGTGTATTGGAGACAAACTCATTTTTCTCTGTTTTGATATTTTACATTGCCAAAATTATGCCAAAACTGCGTTTTCAAGTTTTAATGGTGAATTCATCTTGTTAAGCCCATGGTGTGCTTTTAGGGAGTGACCACGACTTGCTGGGGGGCCCACCGGCAGTCTGGTAACTTTCTTCATGTTTGTTTATGCATTTCCTAATTTAATTTCTCTCTTTTATTTTCTGTACATGTATATTTTTATTGTGTCAACTAGTTTGCTATAGCTTAATTGTTTTGCTTCTCTTTTGCAAGTTAGATGTTGATACATATTAACATGCATTGATTTTATAGACTAGGAAAAGACTTGCAAGTCTTTCTCTCTATACTAACCCTGTGTGCAATTAGAAATTCTCCCTCTCTCTATACTAACCCCATGTGCATTTAGATGTTAGATTACACTTTCTTTTATGATTTTGCAGTTAAGCTTAAAACAGATTTTTAATTAGATAGAATGGAGTTTTTAATTTGGGTTTTCTTTTGACAAGGATTGATGGATGGATAGATTTAATTCTAGATTTTGATTATAGCTTGCTTATTTCAGTTTTATATAGTTTTCATTTAATTAGTTGTTGGTTAATATAGATTGTTAGTTTACTTTCAATATCATAGTTTAATTTATGTTTTTAATTATTTCCTTGTTGCATTTTGAAAGATTAGAGTAGACATAACATAGTTTCATTTTACGCAATCTCCTTTCCTAGAATTAAAATGCAATTAAATTTCTTAGTTAATGGTTGAATCTAGTTTTGCTTACATAGTGTAGAAGTATAATGATGATCTCGTTATGTTGTTGATGGTTTGTACATGAATATGCAGGGTATTTAACATTATTTTTGTCATGGCTAAGTTTCCATTGGATTGTTTACTCCACACCTTTGATTTTGCCATTGAGATTAGTGTTGAGCTTATACCATTAGAATTGTCCTTTGTTGTCAAGTGCCATCGAGATATTATCCGACACCAAAGACATTCACACAACCACCAACATTATATTTGAATTGTCATAGGTTAAAAAATATTTCTCTTGCTTTCATAGATTAAAGAATAGTTTTCTTGCTTTCATAGATATAGTTTCTTGCTTTCATAGTTTAGAAAATAGTCTTATTTGCTATTGTAGGATAGATAGACTTTGCTTTGATAGATTAGATAATAGTTTGATTATCCTAGATTAAGAACTAGTTGTTAGTCTTTCTTTCTTTTAATAGAATATATTTCCTTTCATGCATTGCATTGAGCATTTAGTCCAGTTTCCTCTTAGATTTCCTTTCACGCATTAGAAATAGTTTTGCATTAATCATTTAGTTCACTTGCCTCTTAGGCTAGACAGTTGTTCAATGAGAAGTTTTAATTTGATTTCTTGCAGTAGTTAGTTTCCTTTGCTTACTTGTCTTTTTCTTTAGTAGGTTAGTTAGGTGCCTTTGTTTACTTGTATTTTGATTTAGTAGGTTAGTTAGGTGTTTTTTCTTACTTGTATATTTGCTTTAATAGGTTAGATAGGTGATTTTTCTTACTTGCTTATTTATTTTCTTTCATAGGGTAGTTCCTCATTGAATGTAGGTTGGCAAGTTAAAATAGTTTGCTTTTGTCATTTGCTTATTATGCTTATTAGTTTTATTTTTCTTGTTAAACTAGTTTGCTTTACATAGAGTTTTCATTTTCTTTCTTAGGAACTATACATCGACCCTTGGCCCAAAAGTACTTAGGTTACTTAGTTTCAATTTTCTTAGCAGGGTTTGTTCATTAGATAGTTTTTCTTGAGTAGATTAGCCTTAGATATCTACCTTCATTAGTTAGATTATACTCCTACCAGCCTTCTACCTTTGACATATATTTTGCTACAACTCTAAGCTTACCTACCTCAGGTTGACAATTTAATTGAGGGTTTTTACTGTGTTTTTAGTGCATATAGAACACCCATAAAGCACCACAACTGGGGGTTGAATGAGGTTGTATGTGACATGGTTGGTGATACCCTTCTCATACTTGATGTTTAATTGGACCTATGGAAAGTGCATTGACCACTTCTTATGGTGGTTATTCTATAACTTTCCTTATGTCTACATGAATTACATAGGCCTATGATCAGTGTGGATGATCGTTTCCTTCCCTAGAATGTAATGATTCCACTGTTGACATGCCTGCATAATGGATTACATGTCTTTGTCGTAGTGGGGTATCTATGGACAACATCAAATAGTGTTTCACTATGATAGGCCACCATATTTCCATGTTTAGTGATGACTGCACATATAGCATAATATGAAGCATATGGCTCAATCTCAAATGGTTGTTTCAGGTCTAGAAGAGTAAGGACTAGTGCTGAGCATAGGTGTAATTTCAAATCCTCGAATGATTTATATTGGGGTGTGACCCACACAAAATTGTCCTTTTCTCCACCCTTGTTCACTTATCTTAGGGCCAAATCGATATGAGAGAACCCCAACAAAAACCTATGATATAATTTGGTGAGGTCCATGAAGTTGCATAGCTCGGTAAGTGTCTTTGGGGCTGACCAATCGTCGATGAATTGGATCTTGTATGGGTACACATGCACACCATGCTCATCCATGATGTACCCCAAATATTGTATTCTCTACATGCCAAAGGAACACTTCTCCAAATTGGAATATAAATTATGTTGTTGCAAGGTTCCCAATACCTGTTGAATGTGCTTCAAATGTTCCTTCTAGGTTTTTCTAAATATGAGGATGTCATCTAGATATATCACCACAAAGGGATTTATGAATGGTGACAAAATATCATCCATCATCCACATGAATGTGGTCGGGGAATTATTCAATCCAAAAGGCATTACCAACCAGTTGAAGATACCTTCTTTAGACTTGAAGTTTGTCTTCCATATATCAGTTTTCTCAATTGACAGTTAGTGGTAACCTGACTTCAAATCAATCTTACTAAAAATTTAATCTCCCTTAAGCTGATCAAGAAGATCATCAATCTGGGGGATGGGGTACTGGTTTTTTATTTTGATATTGTACAGGGCTCTATTATCAATACAAAGTTTCCATGTCCTATCCTTTGTTTGTACCAGAACAATTAGGCTCATGTAAGGTGAGGAGATTGGTTTGATGTGGCCCTTCAAAATTATTTTTTGGATCTGACATTTGATTTATTCTTCATCCATAACAAAATGCCTATATACAAGGTTGTTAGGTACAGGAGCACTAGGTGTCAAATCAATTGAGTTCTCTACTTGATAGTGCAAAGGTACCCCAATAGTCGAGGAAAATATGTCTTTGTGCTCTTATATTATCTTTAACACATGTTCCTATTGTGTAGAGGTTTTGATGGTTACAGTGACCTTACATTCATGTTTTGACCATACCATAAAGAGGATGAATATATTGGTTTGAGAAACCACCTTTCAACACTACTTAATGGATATCAAAGATACCACAATAGTTGGGACTATCTCCAATACCCTTTAGAGTTGACCTCCCAAAGTAATAATGACACTACGAGGCCTAGATTCATGAAAAACATGATGCTTCCACATATATGGTTGACCTAAAAGAACATCACAAACTTCAAGAGGGGCGGGGGGGGGAATAAAAAAATACCTCATCTTTGAATGGTTTTATGTTGTAGTGCATGCGACATTGTTGGTTCATGCGGATGTTCCATCCTTGGATAAGCCAATCGATGATGTATGGATGAGGATGCAACATCATTGTTAGGTTTAACCTCTTGACAACCTCTACTAATATTATGTTATTCTATATACCATTGTAAACAATGAAATGGATCAGGGTCCCCTTCACTGACATCTGTGAGTGGAATAGGTGCTCCCCTTCTCCAAGATCCTCTAGTTCCTATGGCTAGAATTTTGTGGTAGCAATGGTGACAATGGGTTCCATGCCAATGATTCATTTTACCTTATCCAATTGTAAATCAGATTCTGAATTGACATCTCACTTTGAAGATTTCATCATAGCCAACCATGTCTATTTGGATAGGCATTCATTAATTTTGTGCCAAGGGATTTTGTGGAACTCACACCACTTTCCAATGTCCTTCTTCAACTTCTTTTTACCCTTCTTTTTTGGTGGCTTGGAATGGTTGTCCTGAGGTTGGCCATCCTTTATCTATCCTTTTCTTTGGAAGTTAGGTCCATATTTACTCTGGCTTTGCTATAATGGGTTTGTAGAGATGAAATCCTACTTATTCTTTTGCTTGAACTTTTTCTCAATATTGACAATGTATCAGTAAGTGACTCCTATTGAGGACATGTCCAGGAAATACATATCAACTTGGATGTACCAATGTAGGAAATTGTGGTAATTTAGGACCAGGTATCGGTCGAAGTCTTTAATTCCTAGCTTTGTGCGGAAGGTATGGAAGATGTTGGTGTAATATGACACTGTCCGGTCTCTCTCCTGACATAGAGTTGTCCATCTTTTTTACTGGTCATCATAGTTTCTAATAGGGTAGTATTTATCTTTGAGGGCATCAAAACAATCCTCCCAAGTGGGATTTGGAACAAAAATTGCAAAATAATCTCCGACATGTTGCTCACAATAATTTTTCCAACAATATTTTACATGGAAGAGATCCTTAATGAGTGTGAAGGTGATATTTTCATTGTTAGAAAAATTTTGTACATAGAAATAACCCTCTAGAAGAATTAACCATTTTTCCAAAGTGGCAGCATCTATCTGGACTTCAAATAAATTAATATCAAAGTTAAATTGTATCTTGAAAGGTGTCACACCTATGAAGTGAATTTTGGTTGAAGGTGATTCCATCATTGTTGGAAGCCATCGAAGGATTTGGGGTGAAATTGTCCATCATCACATTCCTCTGTTGCATGAGGGATGCCTTGAGCAATTGTTTGATATATTCTCCTGCCTCATAATCTCTCTTTTCTTCCAACATGGGAGGTTGCTTGGACATGCAAGATAAATTTTCCTCAAGATAATCTAACTTGAGACCCAACTCTCTATACCCTAATTTTTTCGGGGACATGCACTAAGAAACGAAAAGGAGAATAATTCTATGATGCCATTAATCCATATTATATTGAGAATGACATGGAGGATAATATATAACAAGGAAACACATAGAGATGTTGCAAGAAACACATTAATACAATTAAAATCATATTTTATTAATGACTGTTTAAAATGCAAAATACTGTAAAATGAAAAATACAGAAGCTATATAAAATGGTGGTAGCTTATCTCTAAAGATAAATATGTGACAACTATGCTCATTCATAAGAAGTTGATTACCAAGAGGATAACAAGGCATTTTAACATAAAGCATCAATGATAAAACCATAAACATAAAAAAACCTAACCCTAGAAGATGAAACACCAAATAAGGGAAGTTTATTCCACCGAGGTGATATCAAATCTCCCATGAGATATAGGTCGTAATGACCCCTACAACCTCATCCTTCTTGTCATCAACATCGAACTTTGGCTGGTCATCTATTGGATATGGAATGGTAACCTTCGTATACTGTCATGGTCCTTTTCTCTTCAATAGGGTTTCCATATCTGGTGCCTATACTACATAATTTGATCCATTCAAAACAAAAGGATCAATCTTTGAATCCATCTTCAATATCTAGACATAAACTAGTCTGTTTCAATAAATTTCAATCAACAAATGACTATCCCAAAGTCAATCACACAACATATCCAACGCAACAAGGTTTGCGGATAACAAGTCAAGGTTTTAAGACGTTGACTTTGATACCATATTGGGGAGAATATAGTGGAACATGATATAAAATAGAAAAACATTCTATTGTAAATAGTTGAAGAGTAACAAAGTTTAAAAAACAAAGGTGGTGTCTAAAGACACCATTACAACACTTAATCAATGCATATTGTAATTATAACATCACAATGCATATTGTATATCTTTATTGCCATGATGATGATGACCCAAGGTCTCTACTTTTATAGTCTCAATATCTAACCAACTTCGATGGAATCCTGAAGATATTGTCCACATGTTATTATCAGTAGTTAGAGTTGAATCCACCAAATCTGCATTGTTGATTTTTCTCGACAAGGATGTTTGACTCGACTGATCATTCATCCAAATCATAGTCAAGTGTTGGTATAGTCGATCCACCGCCCAACTATCTTTTACTGTTGATCGACTATTTGATAGATAGGCACACCAAATACTTGACTGAATGATCTGGTGGGTAGGTTGATCACCCGACCAACTATGTCCATATGTTGGCCGACCTATTGACCAATTGAACCCAGGAGATGTGTGATGAACCAACAATGCTTGATGTTCCAACACAGTTATGACCTCAAAATCCCTTATTCTCTTCATATATCTAGGAATGAAAGTATTCTTGTTCTATACAATGGGAAAAAAGTCATTTATTACATTCAACGAGTTATCTTTTATAACATAAGAGAGACTCCTCAATTCTTGTGAATGTTCGTTTCATTTCCCTTTGTTTTGTCATTTTTCACTTCAAATTTCTCTTACATTTTTTGTAAATGAATAGTTAAGCATTATAAACGGAAGTTTTATAGAATGTTGAGTAGTTATTTTCGTTTTATTTGTTCTTCTTGAGTGATATTTTTAAAAATATCATTAACTTTGCTCGTTGGCGTCCTCTTCTATTCTTAGAGTTATTATAGGAATTTATGGTGTCAATCTACCGAATAAGGTCACCCCAACTTTGTCTTCTGTATTTTATCTTTCTAATGTTCTCTTGCAAGTTCGATTTCGACTCCTATAGCTCCAAATATGATTTCCTAGACAATGCATAGCCTATTTTCTAAATAAATTTGAGCCTCTTCTATTTTCTTAATTTCCTAAGAATTTCCACCTTCAACCAATTAATATTTTTTTTCCATCAGGTTATTCTCTCTATAATATTTTCGACGAGCTATCATGGGCCTGATTTTTTCTTCGAGATCTCAAGATATGTCCATGTAAACATTGCACAATCAATTTTCCATTAAATTTTGATCTTCTATTCTTTGCATTTTCTACAGGGATTATTTTAGGGGCTAAATTTCGTTCATGGGCTAATTTCCACGGTTTTTCCAAAAATGAGATTCGCTATTTTAAAAATGATTCGCCCAAATTCTATAGGATAAAATTATTTTACCTTAAAAATCGCCAAAATTTTATAAAAACTATATAAAATCCTTAGAAATTTTAATATTTTTACAAAAATATCGCCAAACATTTATAGTTGGCATATGAAGGATTAGTAAGATTCGCCAAGGTTTCTACATTTTAAAATAAATTTCCATCCTTAAAATCGTCCCTGATTTTCTAGGATATTTGTCACCAATATGGCATGAATTCCTCTTTAAATGTGTTCTTTTACTCAATACCTTTCCAACGAGGTATCTTGGTCCTGATTCTGACTCATGTAGACCGAGATATGGCTACTTGAAGTTCGATACTCAACATCCCTTGATATCCTCATGGGGGAATCTAAATCGTCGATCTTCAATCCGAAAATCATTATACCACATGCACGAGGTAATTCAAGACTGAATGGTTTATATAGTTTTTATCCCCCTTACTTGATTTTTGTAAGGAATTATAGGAAGCATAGGACCTAGGCCTCGAGTTGTAATTATGGCCAATGACCGTACTAAAAATGGGAAAATAAAAATTAATCAAAGAATCTATGAAGAGTCAAAATTAATAAATAAAATAATAAAAAATACTCCGCAACCCAAGTCAAATAAAAAATTAATAAAAATCCACAAAATTAATATGTAACCAAATTTTAATTCAAAAATTAAAACTTGAATGTACGTGAAAACAACTCATTCGAATGGTTGTAAATTCTGATAGAAATCCTCTGATGGTCCACGACTCATTCTGATGGAAACTCTCTAATGGTAAGAAATCTCCAATGGCCTTGGTAAATTAAATAAATCATTTTGATAGATACGTTCCTGATATCCTAATTGGAATCTGATGTAAAATACACAAGTAAAACCATCCTCGTGAGTAAGTTCTCCCGATGGCCTCATTCTGATGGCTCATCCCGATGGGCTTAAGTCTCGATGGGAAATATTAATATAATAATTCTAAGATGGTGGTTGGGAAGGAGGTTATAAGAGATAAAATGGGAGGCATGTCTTGGCAGTAGATCCTAATGGATTAATCCCAATGGGGTAATCTTGATGAAGAAGTAATTCCGATGAACTAGACTTCCCAATGGCTAGATTCTGAGAGGTTATTTAAAGTCCTGATCCCGATGGGATAAGTCTTAAGATATTAATAAAGTATTCAAATAATTTCTAAAGGTATTCTAGAGGAGGGGAGGATGAGATTCTCGAAAACTTAGGGAGGTTGTATTAATAGTAACTATCGATGGGAATTTACCATGAAGAGTGAAGATAAAGCCCGATGTGAAGAATCCAAGGAAGAATTCTAATGAAATATTAATTTGAAGACCAATGGGGTGAGGGGAAGAAATTAAAAAATTAAAATTAATTAAATAAATAAATATATACACATAAAAAAATAGAAACCAAATAAATAAAATACAATAGGAAACAAATCCTCATAAAATATAATGGGGAACTTAGGGAAAACATGGAAAAAATAAAATAAAGTTAAAATGAAATTAGGAAAAAAAAATAATAAATAATAAATAGAAATAACTTGGTGACTCCAAGAGCATCCAATTCAGGTGAATGAAGACATGTTAGAGACTAGAAATTAATTTCAAGGGGACCCTAACATGAGAGTTATGCATCCATCCAACTAAAATATAGAAGATACATTGGGTTCTATTCAACCTTCCCCCAAACTTTGAATGTTATTTAGTGTTAGTTAGTATTTTTTTCCCCTATTTCTCCTTGGAGAAATCTCTTGTTTATCCCAAGGAAAATATCAATGATAGCCCTGACTAGGATGCATAAGTAAGTGTTATGGACAAGATCAATATGAAAATCTCTTAAAACTTGTCATTTTGGGGTAAAATTATGGCTCCCATTTGGGTAGACCCCCCAGAAACATGGATGCGATTTTTATGTATATTATGAATAGAAATCTATAGAATCTTTTTTTGCTTTAAAAATAAATAGATAGAAAGAAATATCTACATATATGTATAAAAGATGAAAAATTCAAATTGTGTCTACTTTTATGGGGATATGGAAAAAGAATAAGAATGTACATATAAAAACTATACATTAGGGGTTTAGGAAAAACAAACTATGTAAAAAACGTTTACCCATGTAAAACTAATTTTGCTCATCAAAAACTAATTTTACCCATGTAAGACTACTTTTAAAGTAAAATTATTTTTTCCCAAGAAAAAATAAATACAAGGGTAATTTTGGGGAAAACCATGGGTAATAAAAACCACTGGAAAATTACAAATGGAAATAAATATATAAAAAATAAAGAAATAAAGTAAGTTAGAAATAAAATAAAACTATATGAATTATATACAAAAACTAGGAAAATGAGGGAAAGTTCCATAAGGGTCAGGATTCCATGCCAGGCAGGGTTATATACCAGTCAGGGTTCCACACCTAGGGACCAAAAATAGGAGCACGGTATAACATGTAGATTTCGTGTAACCGAGTGTTGATTTGGGTAGGTATGTCATATGGAGACTACGATATCTCAAATTCGGAAGTGATAAATTGAAAGCAATTAGGAGGTAAAAAGACGACACTTCATGTGACACATTAACATCATAAAGAGTGACTCATATGATAAAAATATATCGATGGTAGCGAGAAGTATGATACCTGTCAATTGAGTGAAACTAAAAATCTCAAAGGGAATACTTGATAATATTACAAGGAGAGGGAATACAATCAGATCAGGGAATAGGTTCCGACGTCAAGCCACAATGCATGAAACTAGTTAGGAAAAGTGGAAAACAAGCATTGGGTGACAATATGACAAGGTTAAACATCCAAGAAGCTTAATAGGTCTGGGTCCTAGGTTTTCTGAGAGAGGGGAGGCGAAAAGAAGAACCTGATATAGATCAATTTGAATAACCTCACGCCTTTTGGACCTCAAGAGTATCACAAGGGACTTCACTTGGATATTCCAATGAGATAAACCCGATGAGGGGATCTTGATAGGATTTTGGCCTTTAGGCTTTAGGATAGTCTTAAGATAATGCACACTCAACACTCCAAACAAGGATTTCTGATAAAGTGGATTTGATATCCTTGTGATATTCAACCCTCGAGGAAACTATAAGTAAAGGTGAATCTACTTTCCAATGAGGGAGAGCCTGGTAAGGACCAAGGTTCCAGATAAGGATAAAGGTTTCAACGTCATCAATGCAATGGTGATTAAAAATAAATCCGGTAGAGTTTTGGGAAAGAAAATATTTAGTTCATAACATTGATTGTTGGCTTCAAATGATAGACAATATCTGCATATAGAGAAATATAGGTAAGGTGAATAAGATCAAGGGATTTCCCACATGCATTTCAAGGATAGGGAAGTCATGTAAAGGAAGTGACCCAGTGAGCCTACTCCTACAACCACAAAAAATATGAGATCAATTATGTGAGTAACAAGACACTTTCCATTATACCATAAACATTACATTCTCTACCTTCAATGAAATTATGAATGAGTGTTGGGTTTGTTAAAAAAAATCATCCATGATCTTAGATGTTGTAGATAAGTTTCCTGAAAGATACATGTACCAAGTCTCAAATTCATAGAAAGGATTAATGATCTTGCAAGTTATTGACGAGGAGAAAATACCCAACAATAGTAAGGGGTACTCCCTGATATAAAGTCCCAATTAGACTATGCATCATTTGGTTTAGGAGACCCATCCATATTTTAGCTTCGATGCCATTATTTTTTATGAGGGTGAAGATGGATGGTTATGCAATGTAAATATGTAGATGAAGACTATGTATGGAAATAAATCTAATCTACTTCTAATCTATTATATCTTATCCTATCTAGAAGCAAATTAACGTAACCAAATGAGTTGTAAATGATACTAAACTCAACTTAAAACCCCACTCAGATAGTTTTAATGAAGATGCAAAGTTAGAACATATTCATGCAAATATATAACTAGAAAAGTATAAACTATATTTCTGCATACATCAACAACCCATATGCTTAGGAATATAAAATATAAGAAGGAATAATAAAGCTGCAAGAGTGACATAGATTGCATTAGATTAGTATGTAAGTAAATATATCTTTACATCCCATGTGAAAAACATACATTCTGCTTGAAATAGTTCACAACAAAACAAAAACACATGGAAGTTCTTCTCTCTTTCAAAAAACTGGCCCTAAGGGATTCTCAATATTCATTAACTAAGTATTCTCTCCAAAAAGAGTTCTAGAGTGTATACAAAACTTGAAGAGCCCCTTCAAAGTGAGTCTCTTCCCATATTTATAAAATTATTCCTAACTCTTGATGTGACTTCTTGTATTCCCCTAAAGAAGTTGTTACAAAAGGACACCTTTCATATTCCTTTCCTAGAATTGTGACATGTGTAGGGGGAAAAGAAAAAAACTGAGTGTGGTTGGAAAAAGACAAAATAGGACATAGTTAACAACAAATTCAAATTTTTATTTTCTCTCTTTCATGGACTCTTGTCCCTGATATTTGTTGCCCACATTTCTATATGATCATATAGTGCTAAGATCTGGCAGTATGCTAATTCCTTGAGGAAAGTTGCATGCATGGTTGTGTTGTCTTTGAGGGTATGCATGTCCTTTGATAACATAGCCATGAATGTCTGAATCATAGTATGGAATTTGGTTGGTTGTATGAGATGTTGCTAAATTAAGTACATTGTTATTGTGGTAGATGAATCAATGACTTCTCATTTATGGATTTCCCTTTCTTGTATCTTATCGACCGATTCTTCCATTATGAGATTCTTTCCAATATCTTCTAAGTGGGAAATTCGACACCTCTTGATCAATTCTTGTGCTTCTTTGTGCAATTGTCAACAGATCGCCATCGAGCTAGTTTTTTTCTCTATCTACCCTTTGTCTAGCTTGTTGACAATGATCCAATAATAGAGATCTATTTTTCTATTGATGGGTGAGGGAGTTCGACTGGTGCATCCTGAGTTTATGCAATCCATCTATCTATATAGTCTATGCACTCCTGTATAGTGTTCATCTATGTATTATTTTCCTTTACCCTACCCTATTGATTGATGATAGTGGCAGTTGTTTCCTAGAACATGTGAAGTTGGGAATACATATCAATGATAACTTCTTCTAGTTTTGTTCAGACCTTCTATGTACTTTCCTTGAAGCTTTAAAGGCTTCCCTCATCGATATTTACTTGTTGAAGCTTCTCTTCTAGCTCCCTAATCCTTTCTTCTTTCTCCATATTTTGCTGGTATAATTTTTGAACATTATATTCTGTGGAATTCATGAAAGTAGAGTCACAGGAGGCTATGGTGACTGGGTAGTCACTGACATTTCTAGTTTTGGGGGTTTTTGTGAGAACTGGAATTGGATTTCCCCTAGTCACTGACACTTTCTTCACTTGTTCTTGCATAATTATACTTGACACTTTGTTGTATGTGAATTTATTTAGGTTGGGTACTTCATTTCGTATGAATGGAGTACAAAGTCCCAAACCTAGCATGTTGAATTGTGTATGTACACTGGCACCTGCTATTGATATCTTTGGGATATCGGTGTCCATCAGTTGAGCATCATGGTTTCTTGTTTCAACGCCATTCTTTTGTCTCTCTTCTTCAATTTCTTTGTCGACAACTTATTGAGATTCCTTTTGTGATACCTCTGTCGTTGTTGTTGCATTTGTTGCAGGGATGATTTTAAGGATGTAAATTTATATTGAAATGTAGAAACCTGGGATAATTTTAATAGTCCTTAATATGTAAAATGTTTTGGATAGATTTGTAAAAATATTCAAATTTAGAAGGATTTTGTATAGTTTCTATAAAATTTTGGTGATTTTTAAGGTAAAATCATTTTATTCTATGGAATTTGGGCAAATCATTTTTAGGAAAAATGGAAATTGGTGAATCGTTTCTTTGGGAAAACCATGGAAAATTAGCCCATTTGCAAATTTAGACCCTAAAATCATCTATGATTTGTTGTTTCCTTTTTAGTTGTTTATTTTTGTTCAGCTTCCTTCTGAGAAACAACCTTTGCTTTTGCTTCTAATGTGGTTGTTGCTACATCAACTTTGGCCTTGGATTTATTTTCTTCATAAATAGTCCTCTTCTTTTTAGCAACATCGTTCTTCTTCTTTTGGACCATTTATTTCTTCCTATTCTTCTTATCCTCTATTGTTTGTTCTTCCTCAGTAGATCCTAACTTCAGATATGTAGTTGCAACATATCCTTTTTCCTTTTCCTCTTATTCTTCTTTCCTTCTAGCCTCTTCTCTTTCTTTTTCTTCATCTGAAATCCTCCCTATAGGATTTCCTCATCTCTTGAAGACGAATTCATCATAATTCCTTGCATTACAATGCATTTCTTCTTCCTCCCAAACACTTGAAGTGTATTCCTAGGGAACGCCTAACTTGTTGAAATGATCTTTGAAAACCTTCTTCAGGTCGTGCCTCCTGAATCTCTCCTCTCTGAAGTGGTACAATAACAATATATCCACTTCCTCTTGGGCCTATTTTGTGTTTGCAAAGAAGTAGGAACCGATGTATAATGGGAGTGGTGGACATATAGATTTATTATCCCTGTAAAGTACCCCCCCTACTATGTTAATCATCATTTGATACACCACTTCTTGAAGCACTAGTTTGTCTGGTACACACCTAGGAAGCAGATCGGGGAATTTCATAGCTATGTATACCCTGATATAAGTGTCATGTTCCATCAAGTATCAATCCCCAATCCTCTTGATAAAAAGTATTTATTTTTCAGTCATACATGGGTTCGATGTGTAAAAAATGAACTCGTATAACAGAGCCAGGAAGTGCTTGCATATATTTTGGCACTATGTTCTATAATTATGCTCCAAAAGTACTTTGCAATATATATGAATGGTCAGGTCTGATAGCTACCATGACCAACCCATATTTTGGTTATGGTGGGCCATGCACATGATGTATATGAGGTACAAAGACATATGGAAACTTGAGAAGGTACTAGGCTGGGATTCTATAACCGTTGTGATGAATTCTGCTAGGTTTGTTGATTGTATTTCATCCCATTTAAATGATGATCCTTTGTTTGCATATTCGTAAATCAATGGAATATATGATAGGGGGGATTTAGAGGCATCTTTCTCCTCGTACATATTACATAACATGCCTACCATGTATTGATAAGAATTTCTTATCGCAGTTGTGGGATATCCACTAGTGGGTTTGATTTTGAACTTCTTATTTGGTGTGTACCAGATGCGACATAGATCCTTGGTTCTTTTCTTGAACACACCAAGGAGTTTTCCATCTAGATTCTTGGTCCCCTTCTTCAGATGATAGCATTTGGCTAGGTATTTGAGCCAGAATGATGCTATAGGTTCTCCCCTAGCATTGCAAATGTATATATTCCCTAAGTACACTTTTTTAAGTATCCAGGTGATGGTGCCAGTGGAGGGAAACATAGCAACATGGTCTACTACTCTATGTATTCCAGACTTTTTGATGGTCTTGAAAATCTTGATTTCATCCTGGTCCTCAACTTCAATAACAAAGTTCTATTTTTAAACATGTGATAGATGTTTTCCCTTCTGAGTGCATCTTATCCCTTTTCTAGGAATCCATAAGTGTCATTGTACATTACCCCGATGATGTCGATATCATCTTTGATCTGGAAACCACTCCCGAAGGCCTCGGTGGCAGGTGATTTTCTAGTTTCCTTTTTCCTCGGGGTCATGTTTGAATCTGCATATCAAAGATGATTTTAGTGCAAAGACGAAGCCAAAATGTATACATATATACTGAAAAATAATTTTTCTAAGTATCTCATGCGAAATACCCAAAATAATTTGTCTAAGTATCTCATGCAATATATCCGAGGAGTCACATTTGTTGATATTGGGTATGAGGTCATCATCAGACAATGAGAGTATAATAGCGGGAATTTTGAGTATCTGCGTTTCAGTGAAAAATTCAGAGAAAAAACCAAGTTAAGAAAGGCCAAAAAGCTTGCAACTAGAGCAGTTCATACAAACTGTTATGATGGCTATCATAGGAGTTAATATTAACTGTGTCGGCAGGTTTCTGCGTACAATGGAGAAGTTGATGCAAAGGTTTCTGATGGGATTGGAGAGGCTCATGAAAAGAGATCTAATCAGGGATGATTTTAAGGATGGAAATTCATATTAAACTGTAGATATGTGGGCTAATATTACTAGTCCTTAATATGCAAAATGTGAAATGTTTGGCGATAGTTTTGTAAAAATATTCAAATTTCTAAGGATTTTACATAGTTTCTATAAAATTCTAGTGATTTGTAAGGTAAAAAAAAAATTATTCTATGGAATTTGGGCAAATCATTTTTAAGAAACATGGAAATTGGCGAGTACGTTTTTGGGAAAATCCATGGAAAATTAGCCCACTTGCTAAATTTAGCCCCTAAAATCATCTATAGATATAATGTACACCAGATAGGTTAATTTAAAGTGTGCTGATGATTCCTTTTACACACCGAAGGAATTTATGTGAAAGTCTATGAATGCATTAGAGAATTTCCTATGAGGTTTGTCAACGGGTAATGTGCAAACTAGTGACACTTATGTCAATTCCTCCAATCAAGACTAGAGAAGTTAGTGCTAAAATCCTTGAATGAACCAAAGACTTTAATGAAGACATTGTCAGTTGGAACAGAACACTTCATAACTATAATACCCTAGGTCGAACCCCAATTGTACATATAAATGTAAATGAACATATAGGCTAGTGAGCCGTGGGGACTGATTGTAGATGTAATTGTAATTATACATATAAGATGGTGCGTTGATGGTACAAGGTCTTTGGTCGGTTTTGCGTGCATTGAGTCAGTGCGCAGGAATCTAATACCAAAGGAGTTCACACATTTTATAATGTATTGTAAACATTTGTAAGTGTGCGAGGATTGTTCACTTAAGGAAGGGTGCACACCATCTTTAGCTTTGCGTACAATGGAGTAAGTGCATGGGTTTTGGGGCCATAGTGCCTTTGTGTATATGTATTTTGAGGCTAGAGTGCCTATGGGGTTATTAGGATGGATATACAGACATTAAATGGCCAGTGATCCATCATTGTAATATGTAATCACATGCAAATATTAATGAAAACACATCACTTCTACAAAACAACCATGTAAAAGAGTATGGGAGACTAAACTCCACTAGATAGGAAAAGGGGGGCTAAAAGTTAAAGATAAGGGGCTAAGCTAGGGGGGCTTAAGTCGAAAGGAATATTATATTAATATTCCTTAAATTATAAAGTATGGATAATTATTTTATCCTAAGTTCTAAGGATGGGGACAAGTGGGCCCAAGGTAGTTCTCAACATGACAAGTGTCAAGTTGGGAACATGTATACATATAATTTGGACTTAGTTATTTTTCCTATCATTCTATCATCATTCCTTCACTCACTCAGTTTTCATCCATACCATGTTGTTACTATACCTTTACCTGTACCTGGTTAGCTTTGGAGTTGGATTGAAGAAGCGGGTTGTCAGGCCTGTAGGATATTGAAGAGGCGGGTTGTCAGGCCCATGAACATTCTCTCTAGGTGAGAGAATTGCTGGGAATTGATTCCTGAAGGTACCAAACTACAGCTACAAGGCTTTGAGACTTCTTGTTCATCCTATTGCTGAAGCCCCCAAAAGGAAGTGGGGCATCCAAGGGACTGTTGAGAAGAGAAGCGACACACTTCTTGCAGTGGGACATGCATGTGGGGAATGAGGGAGTGTAGGCTGTTAGTTTGAGTTGGAGCCTGTGACTGAACTTTCTTGTTGTCTGAGATACCTTATCTGGGTTAGGAATCCTTTACCCACGTGGATTTTATTTCCATCTCGAGGGTGACCCACTACTAAGAGTTATGAGCAGTGTGGTCTAAGGCTGGGAGGAACGTGGAAGGTATGCACGCAGTTGGTTTTATTTTAAATAAAAGATAAGTTTCAATTGTGTGTTAACTCATATGTTGCATTAATATTTATGCATTTTTTTCCATGGGTTTTACTGTGTATGTTTCATGCATATTTATGTTATTATTTTATATGAATATGTGCATTTGCAGAGTATTTTTATGATTTAAATTAGTATTAGACTTAAATTTTAAGTGGAGTATCCTAACAGGTGGCTGGGGATGTTACAATGTGGTATCATAGCCCAATTTCCAACACTGATCTTGGATTGGTCGAGTTAGTAGAATGTTGAAGAAAAAATGTGCAGATAATTAATTTATGGAGCAAGTCTGCAACTTGTTGATTAAATTATTGTAGTAAAATTGAGACAAATATCATGGGTAATGTGAAGAATCGAGTTGGAAATTAAATTTAAGCAATGTCAATTTCTAATGGGGAAAATTTGGTCCTGTAGATGGCCGAATTTTTGAGTTACAGATCTTCCATGGCGCCCAAGACAAAATTGGGAGAAATTGGGCAAAATCCCCAATTTATGTAACAAAAATTATGGAAAAACTAGCTAAGCGCAGAAAAATAATCATGCGTGGACGTGCACACTCAAATTTGGCTCTGCGTGGTGTAGCGCTAGTGATGCGTTGGTGTGTGCAATAAAAGTTTTGGCATTGCTTGGTGCAAAATTGGTGGCACACACATAATAGTGGTGCACAGGTGAGCACACCAAAATTTGGCATTGCACGGTGCAGAGCTTGTGGAACATGTGTAATATTGGTGTGCAATGCATGTGCATTGAGTATTGATAGAGAGTAGAGAATTTTTTTTGATGCGCGCACAATGTTGGTATGCATTGCATGTGTGTTAAATATTCATGCCATGTGAAAGTAGAATTGGTGGAGGACAGGGAGTATTGGCACGTGGCGTGAGTGCATTGAACCTTGGCATTGTGTGGTGTGAAGATTGCAATGCATGAAAAATATGGGTGCATGACACAAAATTTGTGCGCACTAGATATTAGCGTGTGCCAAAATAATTGTGTACATTAGAGATTGGTGCATGCCACAAAAGTTGTGAGCACTAGATATTGGCGTGATAGAAAAGTGGTGCACATTGGATATAGGTGCATGGTACATGCACTAAATGTTGAATTTGTGCATGTATAACTTTCACATGTTAAATATGGGTGTACATTTTCAAATTGGTGTGCGCGAAGTCGATTTAGCAGTCTGCAGTAGCAGAAAACCAGTGATTTTTCGCGACATTTGGTATTTGGAAGGTTATGTTTTTGCATGGAATTTGCCCTAAATAGTGTTTTTAGCTATGAAAATGAAATATATTGGTCATATATTTCTAATGGTGTATTCCATTCATCAAACAAAGTTAGGATGAGTGATTTACAGCTCGGGCAATGGAGAGTAAATTTTAATCCCTAGTTAATTTCTGAAGGCCATAAATTTTTGCTCCAGAGACAGATAGAGGCATAAGAGTAGTCTATGGAAATATATTGAACTATAGAACACATTCATGGAGCTAAATTATAATTCTTGTCATGTTAAATTTTTTTAAGAGGGAACAAAAGGCACTTATAGCATTTAGGGCCAAAAATATTAATTGGACTGAAACTTCAATAGGTTGTATCTAACAAATTGAAGCTCAGATGAGGATGAAAATTGACCAACATGTCCAAAATATGTTTATGAGAGAACCCAGTTGGGTTCCCGCCAAAACGTCAATGGATCAGGTGCAAAAATGCATAATTATAGTCCATATTTGCACCTAGTTGAAGTGTGAACATAAGGAATTAATGGGAAATTTTCAAATGACCATAACTTTCCGCTCAAGACTCATAATTGAGCAAGGGAGAAGTCATTGGGAAGGTATTGGACATAAGAGTCTAAATATCCACCCAGAAAATTGATCTGGGTATTTAATTTCACGAGAAATCGAAATAAATATTTCTGATGCGTTATTGGAACAAAATTGTACATAATTTCATGAATTTGTTAAATTGTTTAATCTAACAAATCTTGTTTCCTACACATTTTGCAGAGTAACAAGATTTAGATTAGAAAACGACCAACATAGAGTTTAAAATAATGGAGGGAATGGAATATTCATAGAGGGATTACATCCATGGATAAGAGATCAGAGGGATGTATGTCAGTATGGGTAATGAAGGTACATATTCTAATGGACATGGAGAAGACAAGAAGGAAAGCATGAACTTGGTAGAGACCATAAAAATTATGCAAAAGGATGTCTAGAGTTATAAAGATGATAATGAGAGGCTTATGAAAGACAAAGAGAAGCAAGAAGGATTCAACATAAAGTTAATGTAGATATTGGAAAGAATAGAGAAGAAGATGGATAAGGAGATCGAGTCAAGCAAATCAGGGAATCACATGTCTCATGATGAGAGGAGAAGAACAAGAAGTGTTGGAAGGAATCACCATCACTCCTCAAGGCATTCAACTAGGAGAGCACGCAATAGTTCAAGTCCATCCCCTATCAAGAAACATAAGAAGAGGTTTGGGGTATATGGGCTACAAGGATAAATTAACAAAATCAATCCTCCTACATTTGATGGTGAGCACAATAAGGATACAGATGCAGAGACATGGATGCTATGAATGAGGAAGTATTTTCAATTGCATAGTTATTCTTCACAAGAAGAAGGAAGAATTTGCATCTATCAAATCAAGGGAAAATAATGAATGTGGTTGGACCAATTTGTGCAGGTGCAACACATTGATGAGAAGAAGGTTACTTGGAGGTAATTCAATAGGTATTTTCAAAAGAAATACTTGACTAAGTGATACTATGACAAGAAAAAGAAGGATTTCTGTGAACTCTAGCTTTAGAGTATGACCATAGATGAATATGAAAGGAGGTTTTTAGAAATGCTAAAGTATGTTTATTTCATCAAGAATGAGAAAGTTAATGTTCATAGGTATTTGAGTGGACTACCATCATTTATCAACACCAAGATATAATATGATGATCCTAAAACATTGGAGGAATCCATAAGACGAGATAAATTCCTTTATCATCAACATAAAGGAAGAACAACTTTCCAAAAATCTTTGGAAGACAAGAATAAAAGCAAGATGGAATGGAGGAAGAAGGGAACTAAGCCACCATTCTTCAGAAATAAATCGTAGGGACAACCAACTTCTAAAGAACCTAGAATGACCGAGACATTGGGGAAAAGACCAAGGAAACCACCTAATCAATGTTGGGGTTGTGTGGGTAATCACATGTACAAAGATTTTCATCACAAAGGTGAAAATTTGAGGATTGTTCACAATGTACAACAAGATGATACAATGGAGGACATGGGTACAAATGTACCTAGGATCTACATAGCCCTGGATAACAAGCAAGCTAAGTTTTAGTCACATATGATTGAAGTGGAAGGTAAGATAAATAAGCAACCCATTTCTATTTTAATTGATTCAGGTGATATTCGTAATTATCTAGATATTAAGATGGTGAAAATATTTCAATTTCCAAGAAGAAATCTTGGAAAATCTTGGTTGGTGCAACTAGCTACAAGAGCTAAAAGGAAAATTAATGAGATGGTTAAAGAATGCCCAATGGAAATGAATGGAATGCACAACAGGGAAGATTTGAACATCATATCTTTAGGATCCTATGACTTCCTAATTGGTATGGATTGGTTAGACCAACATCATGCTATCCTAGACTGTTATAATAAGGCATTTACTTTCTTTTATGAGGAAGGGAACTTAAGGATACTACAGGGAATTCCTAGGGTAGTAATAGTCAGAGAAGTTACCGTATTGCAGCTAAAGAAAATCTACAGGAAAGGATGTCAAATATTTGGAACACATATCGAAGAGACACCTAAATATAAGATGCCAAATATTGAAGATTATGCATTCCTAAAAGAGTTTGAATATGTATTTAAAAAAATACTAGGATTGCCACCCAAGAGAGATATTGATTTCTCCATCAATCTGATACCTGGAGTAGCCCCAGTATCCAAGACCCATTATAGGATGAGTACACCAAAACTGAAGGAATTAAAAATGAAACTTGAAGATCTTCTAAAGAAGGGGTATGTACACCCAAGTGTATCACCTTGGGGTGCCCTAGTATTATTGTTAAAGAAAAAGGATGGAACATTGAGACTTTTCATTGACTTTAGGAAGTTGAACAAGGTAACTGTGAAGAACAAGTATCATTTTCCAAGGATAGATGACCTCTTTGATCATCTGAAAGATGCAAGAATATTCTCGGAGATTGATCTTAGGTCAGGCTATCATCATGTAATAATTAAAGAAGAAGACAACAACAAAATTGCCTTCAAAACTAGTTATGGCCATTATGAGTTCACAATGGTGCCATTTGGGTTTTCAAATGAACTCGTTGTCTTCATGTGTTTAATGAATAGTATTTTCAGAGAATACTTAGATATTTTGTCATCGTCTTCTTGTATTCCATTCTTATATATTCTAAGTATGAAAAAGAGATGAGAAACACTTGAAAATGGTGTTATAGGTATTGAGGTAGCATCAATTGTATTCCAAATTGAGAAAGTGCTCATTCTATCAGAAGAAAATTCATTATTTGGGCCATATCATTTCATAGAAAGGAATAGCAGTGGACCCAGAAAATATAAAGGCCATTGAGGGGTGGTCAACACCAAGGAATGTATATGAGGTGAGATCATTCATGGGACTTGCAGTTTACTATAGAATATTCTTTGAGGGATTCTCAAAGATTGCACACCTAATCACTTCCTTGCAAAAGAAGGGTGTGAAGTTTGAGTGGACATCAGATTGTGAAAGGAGTTTCTAACACTTAAAGCATTTATTAGCAAGTACTCCAATAATAGGGATTGTTAATCCAAATGAAGACCTAATTGCATGTACTGATGCATGCAAATAAGGGCCTGGTGGAGTCCTTAGTTAGAATGGGTATGTGTTGTGCTATGAATAAAGAAAATTAAAGGAGCATGAAAGGCACTATGCTACTCATGATTTGGAATTGGCAGCCATAGTGCATGCATTGAATATGTGGAGGCACTACCTAATGGGAAAAATATTTGAGTTGAGTACAAACCATAGTGGTATGAAATATTTATTTGGACATCCAACTCTAAATTCTAGGAAAAGTAGATGGTTGGAATTTCTCAGTGAGTGTGACTTTGATATAAAGCATGTCAAGGGTAAAGAGAACAAAGTAGATTATACACTCAATAAAAGAGTTCATGAGATGCATGCTACATACATTAGCACATATAGGTCATATTTGAAAGACATAGTTTTAGAGGCTGCAAAATTAGACCTACGGTATATGGAAATAAAGACAAAGTTACAACAAGACAATTTACAATAGACATTTGAAGACTGTAAGCTAGAAAATGATGAAATTCTCATGTACAAGGGCATAATTTGTGTGCCAAATTCTCAGGATTAAAAAAGTATGATATGGGGAGAAATGCATATTGTTCCTTATGATGGGAACCCAGGTTACCATAAAACCATTGTAGTTGTCAAGAGCCAATATTATTGGTCAGGCATGAAGAAATAAGTTGTTGATTTTGTTGCCAGGTGTATGGAATGCTAAAAGGTCAAGGTTGAGCATCGACACCCATCTGGTTTGCTACATCCATTTCCAATTCATGAGTGGAAATGGGAACTTGTAACAATGGATTTCATCACCAAACTACCCATAACAAATAAGAAGCATGATTCTATCATGGTAGTGGTGGATAAGCTTACTAAAGCTTCCCATTTTATTCCATTAAAGCTCACAAACAAGGTAGACAACATTGTTGATATTTATATGAGAGAAATTGCTTGACTACATGGTATACCCAAGACAATTGTATCTGACAGAGATCCAAAATTTACATCAAATATTTGGAAAGGATTATTCAAGGGATTAAGAACAAATCTGAATTTTAGCACAACTTATCATCCAGAGTCAGATGGTCAGACATAAAGGGTGAATCTAGTGATACAAGACATGATAAGGATGTATGTGATGGATAAACCATCCAAATGAGAGGATTATTTTCATTTGGTAGAGTTTCTTATAACAATGGGTATCAAGCATCTCTAAAGATGAAACCATTTGAGGCACTTTATGGAAGAAACTAAAACACACCAGTGAGTCAGGACAAAATAGATGATAGTGCAGTGGTTGGATGAGAATTACTCAGGGAAATGGAAGAGAATATGGTGTGAATAAAACAAAATTTGAAGGATTCCCAGGACATGCGAAAAATTTATGCTAATAAGGGAAAAACTCACATGGAATTTAAAGTGGGTGACCATAGTTTGGACTTAGTTCATTTCCCTATCATTCTATCATCATTCCTTCACTCACTCAGTTGTCATCCATACCATGTCGTTACTATACATGTACATGTACCTAGTTAGATTTGGAGCTCAACTGAAGAAGTGGGTTGTCAGGCCCATAGGATATTCAAGAGGCGGGTTTTCAGGCTCGTGAGCATTCTCTCTAGATGAGAGAGTTTTTTGGGAATTGATTATCGAAGGTGCCAAACTATAGATACAAAGCGCTAAGAATTCTTGTTCAACATGTTTTTGAATCCTTGGAAAGGAAGTGGGACAGCCAATGGATTGTTGAGTAGAGAAGGGGCACACTTCCTAGGGTGGGACATGCATGTGGGGAATGAGGGATTGTAGGATTTTAGTTTGAGTTGAAACATATGAATGAGATTTCCTGCTATTTGAGATACCTTAGCTGGGTTAGGAATCCTTTACCTAGGTGGAGTTTAGTTCCAGCTCAGAGGTGATCCACTGTTGAGATTTATGAGCAGTGCGGTCTAAGGCTGGGAGGAACATGGAAGGTATGCATGCAATTGGTGTTATTTTAAATAAAATATAAGTGTCAATATGTTGTTAATTTGTATGATGTGTTAATATTTATGCATTTGTTTCCATGGGTTTTTCCGGTGTATGTTGCATGCGTATTTTTGTTATTATTTTATATGAATCTATGCATTTGCAGAGTATTTTTATGATTTAAATTAGTATCAGAGTTCAAAATTTTAAGTGGCATATCCTAGCAGGTGGCTGGGGATGTTATAATAGAAATTATCGTGGTTTACACAAAAATTTACTGAAAATTAGTAAATTCTTTGGACTATGAGAGAAAATCTTGACGAAAGACGAGATCTAGTACTGTCTATTGGCCAAGGCTTTGGTTGATATATTTCTCCAAATTTGAGTGTTTTTCACATTGGTGATGGGGGAGAGATCAGATTTAAATTTTTTACTTGAATAAAAAGGGGCTTAGCTCTCCCCTCATAATTAGCACAGCATCCAAAAAAAAATCCATGGAAAGAGAGCTTATGGTCTTTGAATATGTGGGGTAGAATCCTATGATAATAGCTCTAAAATTGCATATGACCCATGGAATGGGTGGGCAGAGAAAGGTTGAGGCCGTGAAGTGAAGAGGGGATCGATTAAGAAAAATAGAATGTACCCTAGATGCGAGAGGTGAAGCTTGCAAACATGGGAAGCATGTCTTATTATGACAGTTAAAATGAGAGAAACTATAACCCTAACTTGACTAGTAAATTAGCATAACCAAAATTATGTCGAATAGATTAGGGCATACCTATACAAATCATGATATGTGAGGTAAAAAAATGATTGGGGATGTGGGAGTTTTTGGCTGGTCAGCTCAGCGTCATTTTCTTACCTTGGGTGCTCGGTGAATTATAGTTAAGAAATGAAGGGAAAGTGACCTATTTTATAGGATATGGGAATCATAAATTCAATCAGTGGAGGTTGCACATTTCTACTAGAGTATTTTATGTGAAATCCTCTAGTATAAATTGGAGGACTTTGTATCAAAGTCCCTGGTGTAAACCAAAGGACTTGCTATGAAGTGTATTGGTGGTCATGGATGGTAAGAATTGAACTTCTTCAGTTTGACATGAGGATTTTATATGAAGTCCTCTGGTCAAACCAGGGGATTTTATGTAAAGTCACACGTGGTAAGTTTGTTCCTTTGGAGACTGTTGAAGGAAGAATCTTGATGTTTGTCATAGATGATACAGGGAACTTCCCTAGTGTACATCGGGGGAGTTTGTGGTAACTCCTTCGGTGTGTATCGAAGGAGTTTGCACTAACTGCACTGAAAATTAAGAACTCATTTTTTCTCAAGCAAATCAAGCAGCTCAAAACATTTTCTATGTGAAAAGATGAAATTGTAATCTCATCTAAATTCAAAAAGAGAGGTAGCTTTCTTAGAGTGAGAGATATCTCATTAAGAAAAACTCAAGTGAAGAATATTTCAAAGAAGAACAAAAGGGGGCTTAGTTTTCTTGGAGGGGGATTTTCAAGCAAATGTACAAGAAAATGCATGGTTTTTTATGCCTGGCACAAAAAATGGAGACAGATTGCGTGAAGCCATGAATCTATGTAAAGTGGTATCCAAAAAAAACCTTTGAGGGAGGGAGAATTGCAATGCATGACCAAGGAGAGAAATAATAGGTCCCATAGGATTTCAAAATGAAAATTTTGATGAGACAAACTTTGTATGATACAAAAGAGAAGTTAGAGTCATGTCCAGAATAGATTAACCTTTAACGTATTTCTTCAAATGGAAATGTTACAAGGAGGCATGGGGATTACTATAGTGAACCAATGCATCAAGAATGCTGAAAATGCAAGTTTTTTATGCATTTCTCTAGTGTTTATCCACTGCCAATGAGCGCCCATAGCATCAAAATATTCACCCTAGTGTTACAATCCTTTCTCCACTACCAACGAGCATTCATATCCTTGATGGAGATACTTTCATGTACCACGTGATTTGGAATGCCTTTCCCCAAGGATTTACCCTTTAAAATTTGATTCTCTAATGTTCAAAGAGAGGTGGATGGGGAGATTTCATACTTCCTTTAAAGGCATGAGGTATGACACCTGTGATGGTGAGATTTTCCAACTTGATTATAGATGAGAGAACTCCTAGAGTAACATTCTTTGGATTACTACAAATGTATTTCCTAAACTATTTCCTCTAATTCCGAAAAAACACAAAAATATGCACTTAGATAAGGCCCTTGGCTCCTCTCTTGGTTACATTTTAAATGTACAATTCTTATGCACTGATGAACTATGTTCCACTACTCGATCTGACTTGAAGTGACACATAACAACACTACATAATTAGGAATTGGCTTATGCCTAGAAGCCAAGTCCCATAGTTCTTAAGATATTGACACTAAATGTGTTACAATTTAAAGGTATTTCTAGGCCCAATATATCAATAATTTAAGAAGTTCAGATTGATAATTCTTAAGAGAGAAAGATAAAATAATCAAAATCAAACAAACTGCAAAGCATTGAATCAAATGCGAAATATTATGTAAACATAAATTAAAGAAAAACTTAGTAGAAATCAAAACAAAGCAAAAATATGTATTTATATACAAGGATGGATCTTGATCCAGGTGGAAATCAGTTGCCACCCACCTATTCCAACTGGCTCACATACAATTTTCATCTTAGCATTTTTTTCTAGATTTCCGGGTCCTAAAATTCTAGTGTCATTTTGAGGCCCTAAACATTGTTTTTTTGGGCCCACCACAGTCACACAGTAGACATAGTTAGAGTGTGATATAAACAAGTGTATTCCTTGGATACACCTTTCCAACGGGCTATCGCGCGCCTAAAACAAAGATCGTATGCAAAAGTTATGAATGTGGGAAGTTGATGTACCAACTTACCCCATCAGAGCCCACATGACTTTTAGCCCTTCATCTCCTAGGGTTAGTTTTTTGGATGTTGAGGGTTTTCTCATTACTTATTGATGCTAAAAAGGTCAGGATGCCTCATTGTAATGTGCTCATATCAATGTTCTTAGCGGCCACATCTCTTCAGAGATATTATGTACCACCATTCGAGAAAGATTGTTTCATTCTCCATTTTACAGTTTCAACATATTTCTTTATTGAATAGAAATCAAGTTTGACTATATATTTGTTATTGTTCACTATATCTCTGTGTTAATATGATAGATATTTTTTTCATTTCATTCCACTCATAAATACGAATCAGTGGTACCAAAGTGGTCTTCTCTTCAATGTCTCTTTGTGCATGTCCCCAACAAGGTTTGGGTATAAGCAGTTGGGACTCGAACGAGTTGAGCCTTTGGAAGATAGGTCTTGATGAATCCAATGGCCACCCATGGGGGCAGAAAAGAGAGATGATGGGAAATGAGATCCCTTTAAACTATTTATCTAGGAATCCCTTGTGCGAAAGAGGAACAAGATGATGGATAATGTTTTGTAAATCCTTCGACGACTGCGAACAAGTTACGCATCTTCCTTGAGTGGAGGTGCCAACCCCTTCAAGGTATAGATTAATTTTGATATTCTTATATTTGAAGGTTGGATAAATGAAGATGTTGTAGAAAAATGGTTAAACCTTATAGAAGGTTATTTTTATATCCATAACTTTTCTGATAGAGAAAATATTACGTTTATGCTCCTTAAGGCCATCCTCCATGTCAAAGATTGGTGGGAGAATTTCTGTGAGAAAAAGGAAACATAGGAATCTCCATTATTTGTAGTTTCACCCACCTGGGGTTATTTAAAGGATGTCATTAAGGAAAAATAATACCCTGTTGGAAGTTATAATGAATTATATACCATATGGAGTCTATGGACCACATTGCGGTAGGAAAGGGACCAAAGAGTGCCAGAGTTCAAAAATGTCTTCCATACCTTGTGCACCAAGTTGGGTATCAAATACTCTGAGAGATATCTGGTTCTCAAGTACCATGACGGTCTGCATATATACATCTAGAAAAAAATGGAGCTTCTATACATCCCTTCCTTGGGCACAACCTATCGATATGTTGTCAAAATCGAGCAAAAGTTCAAATAAAAGACGGGACAATTTGGGTCTATGAACCCCTCAATGTAGAAGCAGGGAAAAGGAAACCACAACCTGTAGAACAAAGGACAAGGAAATGATGGATATTCTCAGGAAAACCATTCTAATCTGCAAATAAAGAAGGACAATGGGAAGACAAAGAAATACATTGGGAAGTGGTGCAAGTTCCATATAAGCCCATGGAATAACACCGTTGAATGCCTCTAAAAGTAGTCATTGGTTGATCGAGAATATATTTGCAGAATGAAATGAATACATATTATTATCAAAATATTCTTAACACAAAATAACAGATATATAGTAAACTTGGTTTCTATTCAATAAGGAAATAAGATGAAACTGTAAAATGCAGCGGAAACAAGCTTGCTAGAATGGTGGCAGCTGATCTCTAATAAGAGATGTGATGACTACGCTCATTCACAAGAAGATGATTACAATGAGGCTCTGAAGGACTTTTTACAATAAACAGGAATGTCAAAAACCATAGACATCCAAAAAACCTAACCCTAGGAGATGAAGAGACAAAAGTCACGTGGGCCCCTTTTGGGTAAGTTAGTACATCAACTTCCCGAGGTCGCAAATTTTGCATACGATCTCCGTTTTGGGTGCACAATAGCCCGTTGGAAAGGTCTATCCGAGGAATAAACATTTTTCGAGTATCTATTAATTATCATTTTGACTGTGGCAAGCCCTAAAAAATGTTGTTTAGGGCCTCAAAAGGGCCCCGCAAGTCAGGGACCCGAAAACTAGGGAAAAAGCTGCCAAATTGGAAAACTTCCAAAATGAGCCATTTGGAATAGGTGGAAGGCCACCAACATCCATATGGATCATTAGTGGTCGAGGTGAAACCCTTTGAACCATAGGTGGGTTTTGACTTTGATTCAGAACCAAAAAAAGGGAGATAGATCATTGATGAAAAACCCAGTGCCACCATTGCTACCACCAAGTTCTAGCCCAATGAAAGTAATGAAAAAGAGGAAGGAGAGAACCTATTTCATTCACATATGTGGGTGAAGGGTACTCCACTACTCTTCATCATTGATAACAGTATCCAGAAGAAACTCATCTCAGTGGAGGTCATCAAGCGGTTGTACCTACTGTTGGTCACTATAATTGCTTATTTAACTAAACAATCAAGTGCTACATAAATTGTCAACCCAGGGAAGTTTGTTTATTTCAAAGGTAATCACGCACTATATATGCTCAATCTCAAAAGCAACCTAGAGTTGTAGTAAAAACATATTAATCACACTTTGCCTTGACCAAACTAAAGTTCTACTTGAATTACAGGAAAGCAATCTTCCTATTGCAGAGTTCAATGTTTAAAGAAATAACTGTCCAAAGAATCCTGGATTACATTAAGAAAATAACAACCTGGAAAAGAAATCTTTCAAGATACTGCAAAAGGAAATACCAACTATTCTATAACTAGAGAACATGACCCTATTCCCAAAGCAGGAATCTTCAGCACTTGTTTCCGATCATCACACTTCATGAACTCATTGCTAAACTAAAATAATTAACACACACTGAAGGCTAACTATCTCTTAACAGAGAACAGGACCCTATTCCTGAAGCAGGAATCTTCAACACATGTTTCTGATTAGCACACTTTCATGAACTTGTTAAAATAATTGGCATACACTGAAGGCTAACTATCTCTAACAGAGAACATGACCCTAATCCCGAAGCAGGAACCTTCAACACATGTCCCTGATTATAAAGCTTTCATAAATTCACCAAGCAGGATTTCTAACTAGAATGATTAAAAGTTACCCAAGCATGAATCACATGAAAAAAATGTAACAATCGGTAAAGCAGAGTTTTAGCAAGACAGAGTCCAATAAAGTAGTGTTTCAGCAAAACAGAGTTCAATAAAGTAGTGTTTCAGCAAAACAAAATTTAATCAAGGCATGAACATAAATAACACTAACACTCTACAAAGATAATGGGTGAATCTTGTGAAGAAGGTGGGCCCTCCCTTCTCACAAGATTCCCCTGAAACGAAAGGAACTAGAGAGAAATGCTCAGAACACTCTTTTATTCATCTGTCAACTGTATAATATTACTATCTGAAGTAAAACATGTCCCTCTCTGTCAAATCCTTTCTTATTAAAAACAGAAGGTCCTCTCTAATGATGATTTCCTCTTATTTAAAGAGGAGAATCCCTTCGATACAATTTGATCAATAAATTACAGGTGTACATCTGAGTCCTATTCTTAGTCAGATCGACTTTCTAAACTGGAATAGGATATCCTAGTCTCCCGCAACAGAATGCTATTACAAGTGCTGAGAGAAGTGTTGTTGTTGCGGCTGGAGTAACAACTTCTTTATTTGTCTTCTTGTTACTGCTATTGTATGTTGTTTCAACATCGCAAATCATGGGCTGTTTCAACCACGAGATTTGCGTTCTGACTGTTTCAACAACTTGGTCTCAGGCAACAACGATGGTTAATGCTGGCTCAAGGTGCGACTGTTGTGGTCAATCTGTGTGAGCTGTTGTTTCAGCATCGTTGACCACAGACTGTGTGACAGCTTCTTATGTGTGAGTTGTTGTTTCAGCATCGTTGACCACAGACTGTGTAACAACTTCTTCTGTATGAGTTGTTGTTTCAGCATTGTAGACCATGAAGAGTGTAACAGCTTCTTCTGTGTGAGTTTTTGTTTCAGCATCGTAGTCCACAGACTGTTTCAGCCATAGGGTGTTTCAACAATAGGCCTCAATGCTAATCTACAGTTTGAACTATTTCATCACTTATACCTTTCTGATCAATGGTTAAGTACGAGAGTAATGTAAAATTATATGCAAAATGAATTAAACATGTAGTAAAGAGAAGAGAGTTATATACCTTTGGAAAGATAGGGTAAGGTGATAATGTGAGTTTAAATGTGAGTGAAACAAGGTGTAAAGGTAGAAAAAAGTGTGAGAAAAAAGGTACATTGTATGGTCCTAACACCTACCAACAACACCGCACCCACAAATGTACACCATCGGATGGCTTTTCCAAGGGAGAAATCTTTGCGTCAGCCAATCGTGTCTCCTTCCCTATGACATCAAACCCTTCAAAGATGAGATATTGTGTGATGATGCTCCCCTTAAAGTTTGTGATGTTATTTTGGGCCAACCTTAATTATGGAAACATCAGGTTGTATGTGAGTATAGGCCTCATAGTGTTATTATTACTTTGGATAGCAAATTGTATAGGATACCTACGATATTCCCACCCAATGCAATTTCCTTGATCTCTGCCAATAAATGAAGGAAGGTCATATCTTAGACTAGGAATTTTTTCTTCTTCCTGGTTCATGCTCAAAGTGAGAAAAAATTCACAACCACATCCATGGACTCTACGACAAGTCTCTCCATACAAAAGAAGCAAGTGCATAAGGTTGTGAAATAATATAAATATATATTATCCTCAGCCACTTGGGTACCTCTGCACTTTCAATTCAAGCATTCGTTTGATCTTACCCCTAGCACATGGCTACCCCATGGGCAAGTCTATCTCCACTCTCTATTAGAAAATGAGGAAATCAAGCGCCAAATCCAAGAGATACTCAAAAAGGGGCACATATGACCAATCTCATCACCTTGTGGAAGACCAATCATACTTGTGTAGAAGAAAGATGGGACCTGATGACTCTGCATTGACTATCGGGCCCCAAATAAAATCATTGTCAAGAATCAGTACCCAATTCCCTAAATTGACGATCTCCTTGACCAGCTCAAGGGGGGAAAATGATTTAGTAAGATTGATTTGAAGTTAGGATACCACCAGGTCCCAATAGAATAGACCGATGTATGTAAGATTGGTTTCAAGTCCAAATAAGGTCTTTTTGAATGTTTGGTCATGCCCTTTGGCTTGACGAATGCCCCAACAACTTTCATGTGGATGATGGACGATATCTTGTGGCCTTTCACCAATTATTTTGTGGTGGTGTATTTGGATGACATCCTCATATTCAACAAGAGTTGGGTGGAACACTTACAACATATTCAACAAGTTCTGCACACTCTGCAACAACACAAGCTACATGAAAATTTGGAAAAATGCTCCTTCGGCATGAACAGGGTAAAATACCTAGGCTACATTGCTGATGAGCACAGGGTACATGTTGATCCAACCAAGATCTAGGTCATTCATGACTAGCCAACCTCGACCACACTCACTAAGCTTTGGAGCTTCATAGGCCTTGCCAATTTCTATCGTAGGTTCATGTTGGGATTCTCCCATATTGCATGGGCCCTTATCCAAGTGACCAAGGATGGTGGAAAGAAAATGTTCATGTGGGGATAAAAGCAACATAAATAATTCGATGATTTGAGCTAGTGCTTGTGATTAGCCTCGGTGCTCTCATTTCCAAACCTACAACAACCTTTTGAGATTGAGACAAATGATTTATACTATGAAGTGGCCATAGTTCTCACTTAGCACAGACATCTCATGGCCTATCATAGTGAGAAACTATAATATGTCATCCATAAGTACCCAAGTTATGACAAAGAAATGTACTCCATTGTGTAATCCTCTCGCTAGTGGAGGAATTACATTCTTGGGAAGGAGACATTTATTGACACTAATCACAATCCTCTATAGTTCATGCAGACACAGGAAAATTGTAGAATGACTGCCATTAGAAGTGGTACACATACTTGCAGCAGTTCCATCTCAACATCAATTAAAGATAGGGAACACTAACCAAGTTGCATACTACCTCAGTCGACCTCTAGTTGCAACACTAACCATGGTTCTACACTCCTGTGGCCATGAGACCTCCAGATGGCCCCAACTCTATGAGAGAGATCCTAAATTTTCTACTACCTACCATATGCAAGGTGCAAACACAATTGTCATTGATTTCCATCTTCAAGATGGGATGTTGTGCCATTTGGGCCATCTTTGTGTCCCATCAAGTGAACAAGCAAAGATCATTTTGGAACCACACTACAGTCAGGTGGTAGGACACTTCGACATAGAAATGATAGTGGCAGTGCTACAACAATATTTCTCTTGGCTGAAACTTCGACAAGATGTTAGCAATTATATCAAGTCCTGCACTGTCAGGGCCATTGCCAAAAAAACCATTAAGAAGAAAGGAATGTACACTACTTTACCTACTCTTGATAGGCTCTAGAAATCCATATTGACAGACTACATTTCAGGACTTCCTTTAACCAAGAATGGAAATGACTGTGTTTTTGTGGTTGTTGATTGATTTTCCAAGATGGCGATTTTGGCCACCTACAAGAAGAGCATGATATTGGAAGCCACTGCCAAGATCTTCTTCGAATGAGTGTGGGTACATTTTGGGATACCACAAACCATCATCTCAGATTGGTATAGTCGGTTCCTCAACACATTCTAGTCGATCCTCTGGTTACTTCTAGACACCAATATCACCAAATCCATTGCCTTCCACCCCCAAATGGATGGCCAAATCGAGGTCGTCAATAGGATGATCATGCATATCTTACGCATGTACAATTCCAATAATCCACACACATTGGATGAGATTCTTCCTTATGTTCAACACATTTACAATAGATCCATACATATCTCAACTGACCACATCCCCTTTCAGATGGTGTTTGGATTTCAACCATTGGGTCCCATGGATGTTGCACTCCCCTTTGTGTCCACATAGGAAGAATCATTCCATGATCAAACTAAAGCCGACAAAGACACCTGGATCATTGAACGAATCTAGCACATTCTCCAACAGATTATGGATATTTTAAAGAAGTCCAATGCCAAGTACAAGCATGCCATGATCAACATAGGGTGCCACACAAGTTTCAGGTGGGAGATAAAGTGTGGTTTCACTTGTAGAAATAATTCCTTAGAGGACCCCATTAGAAGCTTTGTCCACTCCTCTATGGAACATACACCATCACCAAGGATGTGGGTGACAATGATTTTGAACTCAACATTCCCCCCTTCCTTTGCTTGCACCCAATTTTTAATGTGGACCTCCTTCAACCATACTTTCCACCATTATTGGACACCTCAGATGTACCAGAATAGTTGACACCGACAGAGCTCAACCCTAACTACATGGAACATGAATCCACTGATAATATCGTGGACACACAGGTCAAGGGATCTTTCCAACAAAATATTTATCTTTATCGTGTTGTCAAAGTTGGGTAGTTCCTGCACTAAGGCAAGTGGCTCACCTAGGGCTATATTCAGTAGAAATTTCCTCATCTGATGGGGGAAATCAACACAATGGTGACCATTTATTCCTAAGGGGTTAATATTGATCTAGGTGGACATCAGTGGCCACCCACCTATTCTAATTGGATCTAATTCAATTTTCATCTTGGAATTTTTAGTTTTCGTCTTCCAGTTTGTTTTTATCTTTTTGGGTCCGAAACTTTTAGGGTCACTTTGAGGCCCTAAACAAAAAAATTTTGGGGCTCACCATAGTCACACTTTATAAAAATTCATAGTGTGATGGAAACATGTGTATTAATCAGATATAGATTTCCAATGGGCTATTGTTCGCCTAAAATGAAGACAATATGCAAAAGTTATGACCATGGGAAGTTGATGTACCAACTCACCACATCAGGGCCCAAATGACTTTTGGTGCTTCATCTCCTAGGGTTAGGTTTTTCGATGTCATAGTTTTATTATTAACTTTTGATGATCAAAACGATAAGAGGCCTCATTGTAATGTTCTCAGGCAAATGCACGTAGCCGCAACATCTCTTATCATATATTAGCTACCACCATTCAAGCAAGATTGTTTCATTCTACATTTTACAGTTTCAACATATTTATTTATTGAATAGAAGTCAAGTTTCACTGTATCTCTGTTATTTTTCTCTGTATATCTATGTTAATATTATATATTTGTGTTTCATTTAGTTCCACTCATAAATCCAGATCAGATCTACCCCAAGGGCTAGCTGATGTAGTGTTTTAGGATTTGGCCATTAATATGGAGGAGGTCAACATCCCCTTCAATATTTTACAAATGGTAAGTTCCTTGGAATTTTTTCTCTTTAAAAATGAAAGGTCCAATCCATAACTGTTGGAATTTTGAATGTTTTCCTTTATCCTCGTGTATCTTATCCCATTTGAGAACGAGATTTCCAATTTTAAATTCTTTCTCGCCGAAAGATTTTTTGTCAAACCATAGTTTAATAGTCTGTTGATGAGTTTCGAGTTTGGTTATGGATTTGGCATGGTTTTCTTCTAGGTTCAGTAAGGTATCAATTCATCTTTGGATGATGATACATTCTCTCCCACGACACTATTGTGTAATTTGGAGGGAAAGAACATAAATATTTGAAGGGAGAATATCTTCTTTTCCGTAGACAAGAAAGTAAGGAGAGGTCCATATTGAAGCCTTGGGGGTGAGATGATCATCCCATAGGGAATTGGGTAAAGCATTATTCCATTTTATTTGTTGATATGCCATGATTTTATTAAGAATTCAGATCAGGTTCTTGTTACTAGATTCAACCAAGTCATTTCCTTGAGGGTAATAATTGGCCGTTTATTTTAAAGTAATTCTTTTTTCCAAAGAAAACTCAGATAATTTTAGTGATGATAAATATGTTGCATTATCAAACAAAATATATTTCAGCACCCCAAACCTGGTAATAATTTGTTCTTCAAGAAAATTCATTACCACTTCATCACTCACCTTGGTTAGTGGTATTTCTTTAGTCTAGCGAGTAAAATAATTGGTAGCGGTTAGGATATACAAGTGCTTCTTGGATGAATGAGGATTAATCTCACCAATGATATCCAACCCCCATTGTTCGAAGGGTTATTAAAAAACAATAGTTTGAAGAAAAACAACAACCTTATACTCTCTTATAGTGGATTTTTGGCAAGTTTCAGAGCTTCGTGAATATGCATGGGCATCCTTGAAAAATGTCGCCCAATAGTATCTGACTCTCAAAATATTATAAGCTATTGTATCTCCTAAGAAATGTCCGATGTCTAGTATATCATGCATATCTTAAAGGAATTTATCAACATCTTGCTTTTCAAGGTAGCGAAGTAGCACTCCGTCATATTATTTTTTCAGAATTAGATGCCATGAACTAACTAATATTGTAAAGATTTCATCCTCAACTCTTTTTTATGCCTAGAATTGAGGTGTTTTGTATTTGTACCATGTTGAAGATAATACTTGATATAATTATAGCATGATTTATTGATAGCGAGGACATGGGGAACTTGCTATGTGTAGAGAGTTGGCTCCTCTTACCAACCATCCTCTTCTTGATTTTCAGCATCCGTGATTTCAATCACTAATTTGCAAAGACCTTGAAATTTGATGATGTTTGTTGGTTTAAATTCCAAGTCACATTTTTGTGAGTCCATCATCCAATTAATTCATCTCTCACCTAGATTTCTATGTACAAAGAGAGATCTGACCTCTAGGTGAGGAACTATCACTTTAGTGTGGTTCTTCAAAAATATATGGTTTGAACTATTTAATTTCTTTGTGGAAAACAAAATCTTTCATATCCATCGATAGGTAACTTAGTTCAAAACCCTGTAACCCAGTTCTCATGAACAAGATGGGGAATTCATTCTGCTTCCCATCCTTATGTGTGAGCATTGTTGCGAGGGAATGATCAGATGCAAAGCTGTACAACAAAACATCCTTGGTTAAATATGGACTATGTAAAGATGGTGTGGCTATTATAGAATCCTTGATGTCCTAAAAAGCATACTTTTCAATGAATTTCTATTTAAACTAAACATCGTTCTTTATCATTCATTGAAGAGGTCTTACAATTTCAACAAAGTATGGAATGAATCTTCTTACAAAATTGTTTTTGATGAAAAAGGACTACATGGATTTCTTGTTGTGTGGTGGCGAGATTTGCATAATAGCTTTATTTCTTTCTGGATATACTAAAATCTCATTCTTAGAAACAACATTCCCTAATAAAATACCTTATGAACAACAAAAATGCTTCTTTGGATTTAAAGAGATACCATACTTTTTGCATCGTTCAAATATTTGTTTCAGGTGTTTTGGGTGATCCACTCTTTTATTAGAATAGAATGTGACATCACCCAGATAGATCACCACAATTTAACTGATGAGACCTTTAAAAGTGATGTCCATAGCCCTTTTTAATGTAGCACCAACATTTACTAAATAGAATGGAATTTTACGGTATGTGTATCTTCCGTATTTTGTTCTGAATGTAGTCTTCAATCGGTTTGGTTCTGCTACAAGAACCTGATTGTAACCTGAGAACCCATATAAAAGAGAAAACATTTCATATCCCGAGACGAGTTGCAAGATCTGTTCCATAGGGGGAGATAGATAGTTTTCTTTGTCAAAAAGTCAGTTCAGATTCCGAAAATCTATGCATATCCTGATTTCATGTGATTTTTTTCTGGCAGGAACCATATTTGACACCCAAGTCAAATGGTTCACCTTGAAAATGATTTGGGCATCTAAAAAATTATTTATTTCTTTCTTTCTGAATCGACAGTTTGAGAGTGGGATGTATTTTTCTCAACTTTTGTTGGAATGGATTGACACCTTCCTTGATTGGGATCACATGTTGAATTATGAAGGTGTCATAGGAATTTAATTCTTCATAAGTCCAATCAAATACATCATGATACTTCATGAACATCTGTGTAAACATATGTTTCTCTGCCTCTAAATAAAATTTTCCCAGGTTGGTGTACTTCAGTTGTTCAGGGATCCCTAGGTTGACCAAAAAATGCATCATGGTTGGATAATTGGTATTTGTATTCGTGGATATTTTGGAATTATTCTATCATTCAAATAACTTCTCAAGTGATAGTACATTCTTTGGGATGCAATTGGTTTTAACCTTGACTGCTTCATCTCAATAGTTTTGAAGATCTTGTGAATGAGTTTCATCATCTACTACATATTATTGGAAGAAATTTGAGATGGTAAGGAAATTGATGATTTTTGTATCATTATTGAATACCATCTAGTTCATTACATTATCTGGTATGGAAGGCTTGAACATTATTTCAATATAAAAACCATCCTTAAGAGGTGCATATCTAGAAGTTGTGATTGGCAAAATGTTTGCAACAATATTTTGGAAGAAGGGTATAGATTCGATATTAAAAGATTCAAAAGAATAAAGTAAATTCCACACCTCTTGTTTGTAACCTCCAAAATGTGGGGATAGGAAATGAATGGTGTTTCTTACCTATCAGAAAACTATTTCTGAATCACAAAATACTCATAATCATTTTACCTTAAGGTTGGTGGCCTTCTTCAAACATTGGACCAAGGCTTCATATTCCATAGTGTTATTGATGCATTAAAATTACAAGTGGCAAGATATAAGTGTTTTATGCTGATGTGGGTCGATGAGGATACATCCTACCCTGTCTCCAGATTGGGATTTAGAGCCATCAAAAAACACAGTCCAAATGTTAGTATATACATGTGAATTAATTATACAATAACCTAATTCTTTTTATACTATACAAGCATTATGATTTGTCTCATTGCATGGAAGGAGTTCATACTAGGTGTCTATTTTCATTTTATATGGTTGTGCTTCATAACAACCATGGTCATTCTCTAAGAAATAATTACCCAAAACAGAATGTGAAAAGTTGATAGGCTCATTTTTACCTTCTAATTCAATGACTGTGTGTTTCATATGAGATTCCTTATTTACATAGATATGATTGGGTTTAAATTTTTATGAAAATCATAAGTGGGACCCATTTGTAGAGAAATAACCTTCAAGTTTGGCAGACCAATCCCTACTCAACAAAAAACCATAACTATTTGGGATGTCAACAACAACAATGTCAATAACCTGATGGACCCTTGGGTCAGAGGGTAATACAATATATACATATGTCCTCTAACTATTACATATGACATGTCTAATTGTATGATCCTCATGGTGGTTGATTGTGGTACAATTTTTATTCTTTGGCATATCGAATAGGGAAGGATGTTCAAAGAAGCACCATAATCTACCAAACAATTGTGTACATTGAAATTGAAATTTTCATATGTAAGCAGGAAAGGATGAATATGGAACTTCAAATAAGAGCCTATACTTGTTGCATTTATGGAAACTATAATTTCAAATGTGTGGATAGTCTTTGCTTTTGTATTTTTAGAAATGTTATCAATTGCAACAATGTATTTCTTATGATATTCATTGAAACACTACTACATATTGAAAAAATTGCGACGACTACTTGCGATGAAAGTAACCTTTCGTCGCAAAATTGAAGATAAAGAGTTGAATTTTTTTATTTTTTTATAAATCCATCCCGCGTTTGTTGCAAGAGCAACGAAAACTTTGACTATCGTCATAAGCACGATGAAACCAGATGTATGTCACAAGAGCGACAAATGTGAAGATAATGGACTCTCATCTCTCTTGCGATGAACTTTGGCTATCATCGCAAGAGTGACGATTCAATGATGGTCATTACACTATTTGAAAAATTCAACATTGACCATTACATTGTTTGACAAATTCAATGTTCGTCATTCTTGCAATGAAAAAAATATCTATAAATATTTTGCAAATTAGAGATGTTGCGACAATCTAATTGCTATAACAACGACGTTTTAGAAAGGGAATTTTTGTGTGGAAGAATTTCATAGAATATTAGTGGGAAAAAGAGTAAAGCGGGTGAAAAGGGTGATGGTAGATGTTATTTCCCTTGCAAAATAGGTTGCACTACACATCCCGTAAGAATTTTAATAGAAACAACTACAAAACGTTGTAGGAAATATGGGCATATTGATGGGGGATCGAATCAATATTGTCCCGTGGTAATTATCTATATATTTATTATATTTTTTGATATTGTCGATTTTATATAAAATTATATATATGTATATATAATGTTTGAATATTTGTTATAGTACACACTAATTTTTCATGATGTTTTTTAATTATAAAGTTAGAGTTTCCCTCTAACTTTCTGTAGAATATTGAACCAAGTAGTACTAGTAGAAATGATGTTGTACAAGTTGAGGAACATGATCAATCAAATGAGGATATCATGGAAGAAGATGATGGTACAAGTCAATTTAATGATCCCATGGAAGAAGATGATGGGACAAATAAAATGTTCCAAGATTTGTCTGCTCAGCGGGATGAGGATGGGGACAATGATGGTATTTATGATGAACCTCTATTAGAAAAGGAAAATAAACAAATTTATGAAGGCTCGGGAGAAAATATTCTCTCCGCTACATTGATTCTAGTGAACTTAAAGGTTATGAATAATTTTTTGAAAAATTGTATGAAACAGATCCTAAGGTATGTAATATGTTTAATCTCATATACAAAAAAATTGACTTTTTTCTATCTGTTTTTAGTGTTAATTAATGTGTAAAATAAGAATGAAATTTTTATGATTAATATTCTTCACATTAACTATTTATTTGTTATGTCGTAGATTGTTAGGTGAATTTTTGTTACCGTCGCCAAATATTTTACCTCGCACATATTGAGATTTGCATGCCATTATGAAAGACATTGGAATGGATTATCAAACTATAGATGCATGTCCTAATGATCATATTATATATTATGGACAACATGCTTTGATAAATAATGCCCACAATGTCTTATCAATAGATATCAAACCAATCAAGTAACAAAAAGGGTGCCTCGAAAGGTTCTTCGTCATATTCCCATAATTCCATGTTTGCAATGATTGTTCAGGTGTGAAAGCATAGCACGATTTATGGATTACCATGCAAATAAAAAAAGTGGAGATGGTGTTCTTCAAATGCTCGTCGATGGTTATGCATTTAGGGAAATTGAGGAAAAATGGGCAGATTTCAAAGATGAACCTTGTAATGTTAAGCTTTCATCGGAAGTTGACGATGTTAATCCATTCAAAGAGCTTAGGTCTATTTACTCAGTGTGACCTATTTTTTTTATCAACAATAACATTTCTCCTTGGATGTCAATAAAGAGGGAGCACATAATGATGAAAATGATTGTTCCAGGTACTTGTTTACATTAATTTTTTGAATGTAACATTTTCATTTGTTTCATTTTTTGCATAATATCTTTTGTTTATTTATATAATTATGTATACATATCACAGTTATAGTAATTATGTGTAATTTAAAACAATTAGGTAAGTACCGAGTTAAATATATGAATGTATATATAGATCCTCTTATCAGCGAGCTACTAAATTTATGGGATGGAATCACTATGTATGACATCTGTAAACCAATCGGGGAGAAGAAATTTAAATTCTGTTGAATACTTTTATGGACAATTCATGATTCCCCATGACTAACACATTTTTGTGGTATGTAGTATTCTATTGCTATTTAATAATATAATTTTTTTTAAAGATATCATGTTGCATGTTTAATTTTTAAATAATCTCATCGTATAATTGACATTAGTCCATCTATTGCAGGTCTTCAAACAAAGGGTAAATTTGCATGTCCAATTCGTGGTCCTAAGATAAAGTATCATCATTCAAAAAGTTAGGAAAGGTGGTGTTTGATGAGTATAGAAAAAAAAGAAACAAAAGAAATGATGTAAAAGAGGTCATTCAAAGAATTAAATTTCCCATGGGTTTTGCTTCAAACATAAATAATATCTTAACAAAGAAAGGTGAATTTGGTGGGGTAAAGACACATGATTGACATACCTTCATTAAGGTAATAATTTTGGTATACATATTTATATATATTGGC